>JAHLML010000010.1:1800000-2310058 GCA_019915145.1 Strobilurus orientalis
TGATGTCTTCTCACCAGATTTCCAAATTCGGTTTGCTCTAAAGCAGCCTGAGTTGCCCTACGCACTCAAGTTTGCCTCTCAGCCTCTCATCCCTACCAATATACACGTTCCTCGTCACAACGATCGTGTCGTGGTCTCATATCTGAACCACGGTGTAGGGTAGGTCTGACTTCAAACTTGGCGAGGCGATTAATGACGTTCTTCTAGCTGCTATTCACTCACTGTAGGCAGATGGGAGCCCATCTGGCGAATCTTTCCTACGGCTCGAATGTAGGTATCTGGCTTTCTACCATGATTGCCTGTTTCTAAAGAAACATGTAGTGGAAGGTCAGCCATCTCGGAGGACGGCCTACTCCTGGCTGCGACGAATTTACTGGACGGTGTGGACTGTTACACCCTTGGCTCTGATTGTGGTTTCCGGGAGACGCTACCGGACACCATTGTCCAGAATGTCATCATTCCTATATCCTTTATTCACGGAGACCGGGCCCTCTTGATAGGCAGTAGTCGTGGCGTAGCCACCATCCTGGACCTTTCCACACATCAAAGTACCGTTCTTGCCCATTCTACGTGTACGTCATGCTTCTGCGCATTATATTTCTTCTAAAATCCTACAGGTAACGATTTGGTTCAAGCGGTGGTAAGTCGCACCGCTTTCAGTGAAACGGAGGGCGTAACCATTCAAACCAGGCCTACACCGAGTTCAGAGGCAAACACTACATCGCGACCGGGATCAGCGAGAGGACATACGGGCCGAGCGTCAAGATCTGGAAACGAGATGCTTCCAAGGCCTCTGATAGTAGGTTAGAAAGTACCCTGAAGGTTGGTCTCGTAATCATGCTACATTGTCGTAGGTTTGACCTATTGCGCGTATAGTTTTTTCTACGGATCTTCAGCCAACAATCGATGCTTGCTGGGGTGAAGATTGTCGTCGTGCTTTTGAGTGCAATCATTGTCGGCCTGGCAGAAATACCTCTCGCCCTTGATCAGGTTATGGTACCCTTCCAATTTGTTGCGCAAGTATTCGCCTCGGCTACCCCAGTGATCTCAGCGTACCTCCTACCCGCCATCGACTCTTCACCCGGGCGGCGGGAACACAACACGGTCGTGGAGACAGTGACAGTGTTTGAACAAATGCCGCGTTCGATGCCCACAGTCCTCGTGCAGACTGTTTACCAAAAGCTCCCCCAGAACGTCGTTCCCCCTGTCATTGAGACGGTTTACGAGCCGGTACCGACAGCGGAGGCTACGGCGGATATGTATGGAGAAGACGATTATGATTACGAGACAGTGACGAAATGTTAGCTTGGAATTTGGGCGTATACGAGACACGATAATATACGCTAGTATATAATAGACGGAATAAACCTAGAAGTCTGTACATCTGAGTACGATGGAAGGTTGCCCCAGGATGGCTTCCAGACGTCCTCCAATTGCATGGGCACAGTCGCATCGACACTTTAGTGGTCTCCCTCTCAAGGTCTGGCAATCCTCGTCGTGAGTGAACTAACCTCTAATCCTTTCACGACGAGACTTAGATACAACGGTCGGTAAGATCGGCAGACTCGAGCAGCTCGTGCAGTCTTATGCCCGGACTACTAGGCGTTACAGTCCGCGACACTGGACTACAGTCCAAACCACCGGCCTAGGCCACCATCGTACAGTGCTGCACAGTGTAATGCACTGTTTCGCTGTCGCCAAATCTCAGCCCATTTCTTGCAGTGCTGTCCGCTGCTGATACTATGTAGTCTATATCACTGTGTCGGGTGGTGGAAGTACTGTCCAGCATAGTTCAGTGGCGTGTGGACCCGTCTCGAGTACTGCTGACCACTGATAGGTAGTGTTCGGCAGAGCATACCACCAACATATTGTAGTGTAAGATACCGACCCACGCTGTACAACACTGCGAACCGCAAACAATCCCGTTGTCGGTATTGGAAAGCCAGATCTCATATACATAACATGCATATGTTCAGTGAGACGACGCGCGACACGTAAACAAAAAGTCGGATAACAGACTCAATGCTCATGTGTATCCACCAATGTATTCTGTGGTATGCCGGCGCGGGCGCCTGCATCGGCAAAGCAAAGGGCACAGCTACTAGTGCAACAGTCTGTCAGATACGTTCAGCTGCAGTCTTACGAAAATCGATCCGAACTCCCATTATTGCGAGGTAGAAGCGGTCATTTTGTTTGCGTTTCTACGAGACATCATTTCATGAATACAACGTATGAAAAGCTATTCCGTGAAATGTTTGCTGGGGGGCTATTTGGATAGGTCAAGTTTCTAATATTCACGAGATTCGAGTTAATCCGGTCGTATCTGTCCTCATCTTGACTCTCATGGGCAGATTTGCCAGGGGCCATTTTCTTGATGCCCTACTACCGGCATAGACTCTCCACCCGGGCAGCGGGAACACAACACGGTCGTGGAGACAGACGGTGACAGCGGTGCGTTCGATGCCCACTGTCCTCGTGCAGACTGTTTACCGAAAACTGGATCCCTCAAAACGGTGTCTCCTAGGCCTATGTCATCGAGACAGTTTACGAGACGGTACTGACAACGGAGGCCACGGCTGATATGCATGGAGAAGACGTTTACAATTAGAACCGGAGACTCGAACATGGCCGTGCGCGCTCTCTACATGAAAGTTCGTCATTGACGTGCGTTTCTAAGAGTATATCCACGTTATCCTAAATTCTAACCCCCTTCTAGCACCGTCTTTTCCTTTTCATCTTCCTCCGGTGCATCTTCCTTCTTTGCGTCCTCACTTTGGAACTGTGGCATCGGTAAGCCATCGAGAAAAGTGCGCAGGGACGGAAGGAGGGTTTCCTGTGCCCACGCTTGGGTGACCTTCGATAGGTGACTGAGAGGCTCAGGGTCTCCCATCTTCCTATCTGCACCACTCTGGTCTCCCTTGCTCCTCTCTGCGCCACTCATCCAACGCAGTGACATTGCCCGCGCAACATCCTCAAGTAGGGGAGCCAAGTCCGCCAATATCTTTGCCTCCACCAGTATCAACGTTATCAAAACATCGGACTTCGTGGCGTTCGAAGGATATATGCGGGGAAGAACGGGCTCGTAAGCTTGCAGCAGATTTGTCACTAGCTGCGCTTTCAGACTGCGAAGATGCGGTTCGAGGAGGCCTGCGACCGTGCGGTTCAGCACCTCCAGACGCTCGCTTTCCAGGAGTTCCGTATCGTCTTGTTTGTGGGTTAGAGAAAGGACTGAGAGAGATGTATCCTACTGGCACCTGACAGTCCTAACGACACACTCAGAGACAGCATGATACCTCGCCCGCGTGGGCGAGATCCATCCCCGTTTGGCAAACCTGTCCGTGTCTATGAGTGAAAAGCCGCCCAGTTCCAAAGCACCCCGCCATACCGTGTTGTTTATACGCAGTCAACAAGGCTCCTTGATTTCTTTGGATCCAATCTTTGTCCTCAGCAGACGACATCCACGCCAATTTGAGTATTTCTGCAGCACGTATATCGGAATCTGTGGTACTATCAGCTACTCACCTCTCGAATGACAGAAGCCACCCACCGGATTCAGGCTTGTCAGCGGCTTGAGGAGATCGAAACCAGTTCCGGAAGGCTTCTAGTGGAAACAATCAAAGCTCTAGAGATTACACGTATATGCCGTATAACACTCACTTCCAACGCCATATACCTTTGCCTTGGCCCCGCCTATCTTCCTTTCATAAAAAGTGGACGGCCATCGGAGGAATCTACGTACCAAATAGCTTTTGGACGGGCTCCTAGGTTGAAGTAGGTTGGAGTAAGTTTTTGCTGGTGCCGCCTATAGATAACAGACACTTACTGATCTACAGATTTTAGGAACAAGCCATGCGACTAATGAACCGGCTGCGAAGACGATCGCGGTTCTCAACGCCATACTGTTGGCGGCGGGAGGAAGGGAGCAAAAGTACAGAACGCAGAGTAGAGGTTTCAGGTCCCACGCCTTAGCTTGCCATCCGGCACGAGGCGTCGGCGTTCAACTTTATGTATTTGTCAGGCCTGTCCCGGTCGTGCAACGGCCGGACTCCGTGCATAATAATCCCGCCGTTGGAGGCCCACATTCGCCTAACATTCGCCCTACGAGTCCGACAGCCCCCGGCAACTTCGTCATCCATTTGCGCCAAATTTGCGCACGCAGGCTTCCGCCACTGCATTCATCACAGCCGTCACGGGGAGTGCATCGGCTCAGCAAGCTGGCGTCTCCGCCTCGTATGCCGGGACTGCCGATGTCTTAGGTGATGTCTTCCAGTCGGGAAATTGAATCGGGCCACGCCGTCGACCAGTACCCCTTCCATCCCTGCACCAATCCACAACCCTACCTCCGATGCTGGTGAGCATGGAGATCTGTCAACCGGTGAAATTGTGGATACCGACAATAGTACACTGTCTGTATTAGGATGGAATATACACGGGGAACTGTCTCTACTGCTGCGTGGCCCTGACCTGAGTTTCCTTGATGCGTACGACATCATTTTCTTTGTGAGACCTGGTTGGAAGACGATGAACATCTTGCTCTTCCAATACCTCCTGGTTACCTGTTCCTGTCCTTTCCGAGGCCATTCTCTCCTCAAATGCGACGGCAGCACATGGGCGGACTAGCTGTCATGTATCGACACTCTATTTCCCTCGAAGCCGACATATGGATGACTTCGGAATATCTCGCCATAGAGTTTGTGGATCTCGTTATTATTTGCGCCTATCTACCCCCCAAGGCTCCCCTTGGCTACAGACTTTGGGTGACGACCCTTGTGATGGTCTGCAAACCCTGCTCGCCATTGCTCTGAGAAACCAGTACTTGCTCTCGGGGATATCAATGCCAGAATGGCTTCCCTTTCTTCCTCGGATACCCATGAGCGTCTCTCAATGGATCTGGTGCACGACGCCCGTGGCGAGTGGTTTGTGGAGATGTGCAGCGACCTCCAGATGACCATTCTCAACGGAACACGACGGGAGCAGTCCTCTCCTGGCGCATGGACGTCGCATCAGCCTATGGGGTCAGCAGTGGTTGACTATGCATGGGTTGAGGAACGGGACATCGACCGTCTGATCGACTTTCGCACTGTCAGAGTACAGGGGAGATCCGACCACAGTTTCCTATCTCTCAAGGTTCGCTCCATTGCAACGCTTGGCATGCCTGTACGTCAAGTGTCTCAACCTCCCTATCGAGGACGTCGCCCTCGCCCTTTCACCAGGCTACCAGAAGATGCTGTGCCTTCATTCGAGGGTGCGCCATTGCCCCGGGGTTGATGAGCTGGATGAGTTGTATAGAGAGACTGTGGCAGCGGCAGTGAACGAAGAGGATGCGGTTTTGGATCTTTATGGGCCTGTTACGAGTACAGGTCGGACAAGATTTGTATAGACCGACGGTAGCTGCCTCAATAACGGCTCTCCTGACGCGCGTGCTGGCGCTGGGGTTTACTGGGGATTGGACTCTCCAAGAAACGTCGCCGTACGCATACCTGGCCCACAGAAGAACAATCGCGCAGAGCACCTTCAGCATTGCTATCTCTCTCGTAACGACACCACCGGATCTCCCCCTCATCATATACACCGACAGTGAGAATGTGATTCACACCTACGCTCACTGGACCCCGCGTCTTGCTCAGGCTGGCTGGCTCTGTGCTAACTCCGACATCATCCAATATTGTGCCACTGTCATCCGTCGCCGCTCTGCAAGCGTTGAGTTTCGGTGGGTCAAGGGTCACTCAGGTGACGTGGGGAATGAGGGCGCAGATAAGCTGGCTAGGATGGGCGCGCTATCAGACGAATCTTACACGCTGCCTCATCTCACTTCCCTTCCCTCTTTTCCTCCTTCAAGCTCGGCACAACCCGTTCTGAATGGCGGCGCGAAAGTCACAACAACGCTACCCAAAATCCCTCCACCCCGAAATGCCCAGTCGTCTGACGATGATGATGTTCCAGCCTCTTTCCTGTCTTCGCATGGAGGTCGCGACTCTTCCCGCGCTGAGCGCTGGGAGTTTCTCATTGACTTCATACAAGCTGCGCAGAAAGGGGACAGCTCATTCTGGGACATGGTGAGGGATGTTATTGATCCCAAGATGAGAGAGGCCGAGATATTAATCAACGAAATGGCAAAGGAGTTTGAGGAGCGATTGAACAGCCCTGCAACCATCCCCGAGGAATTCGATTTGGAGGCGCTGGCTGAAGCACTTCTGCAGTCCGAGGCGATCCCATTCGAGACGCACGACACTTCGCCAGAGGGTTTCTTCTCTGCTAACTGGGCAGAGTCGGACATCGAGGAGGTCAAGGAAGAGATGCGTAAAGACTCGTCTGGCGCGGCGGGATGGATCGCACAACATACGACGTCTTCCTCCGTATCCCCAAGGACAGACTCTGCTACCTATACAACAGGTGTCTCGCTCTACGGGGAGCCCCGAGAATGTGGCTGGTGACTATCCTCATTGGCATTCTCAAGGCATTGTAGCGCATCTCGAAGAGTACGCCGCCTATGCAAGCCGAAAGGGTTTCATGGTGAATGTCCCCAAGACAAAGGTGCGAATGCGCATACCACCATGAGATGGAACCTGACATAAAGGCTCTAGGCGATGGCTTTTGGAGCTCTACCCGCGACTTTACCTGTCTTTACCCTTCAAGGGAAAGAGATCGCATGGACGGACGAACACAAATATCTTGGTGTCACTCTCTACTCACGAATGGGCGGCCTCTTCTCCAAGATGTACCCTGTCAAAATCCATCACGGCACGCAAGACTGCGAACGTAACTTTGCGCCTCCAGAAGCACTTTGGCGATCTACCTCCGGCTCAAGGCCTTATAGTTTATAAGGCTCGAGTGGCGGCTCACCTAACTTACGCTGCTGAGTTATGCATAGATGTCAATGGCCGCAGCCTCGCTCTTCTGGAAAGTGTCGAGAAGCACTTTCTCCGTCGAATCCTTCACGTCCATGACCACTCGCGCGTCGCTATCCTGTACTCTGAGACAGGCATCATTCCACTGCGGTACACTCGCCTCTTACGCCCACTCAAATTCTTGAGGAGACTTCTACGACGACCGGATCAACAACTAGCAACACGCTGCTTTGCCGTTTACGTGGCTCTCTGGAAGGCAGGCGCTGCGGGATGGCTAGGCGACATTGGCAACGTACTTGTCAGCCTAGTCGGGGTGCCGGAGCCGTCCAACTGGTTGGATGCTCTGACAACTGTCCTGGGCGTCGACGCGCTGATGGTGGCGGTTCGTGAGGCGGCAGAGCATTGGGTCAGCAGCCAGATTGACTACCAGCGCTTGCCATTGCTTATAGGACGACGTCAGAGAGGGCGCGGGGGCCGATGGTACGATGGGCCAATTCTCCTGCGGAATTATTTGCTTGTGCGGATCCCTGCCCACCGAATCGCACTCACACGACTAGTAACTGGAGGAGAGGTGAAGGGGCAAGCCTGCCCCGTAGCATGATCCGAAGACTCGGAAGGACGAAAGGTAGCATGGAAGAGCGCTCAGTCGGTCTAGTCGAGCGGCGACATGGAGAGCCTGAGGGTGGATGAGTTCGTACGTTGGGATTTGTGAGGGAGAGGGGTGACGACAATATGCGCCGGTCCACGACCTCCAAGGCGCTTGAGTACTAAGTAGCGTGTGTATCTCTAGTGTATCTCTCTACTGGTAGTAACTTAACTGTTAAGTTACCACGAGCCACGTTTCGGCGATCGGCATCACCCGACAGTACAGAACAGTCCAGGACCCAGGTCAATCCTTTGAATCTCTCACTGTCACTGTCAGATTACCAGTTATGTCTACATCCGACTCTTCACTCCCCCCTGATCATGGGGCTACGGAGCAGCGGCGTCTAGTTCTGCAGCGTCTTTGCGAGTCGGCCTCACCCGAGAATAGGAAGGTCACCGATCGCGGTAGGTTTCTTTTCAACGTATACGAATTACATTTTCTCATGGTACGACAGTTACATCGTGCGTGGTTTTCGACCAAAATTTTAGTTTCGTGAAGGGGCTCATAGTAGGCACACTCTATCTGGGTACGACTGCTATATTTACCTATGAGTCTTAGAACGGGGATGAACCCCCCGACAACTACCGAATCCATCTGTCCAAAACCCTCGCCGTTCAATTTCAGCAGTCCATGACGGGCGTTTCCCGAAAACGCCGTAGTGCTGAACGAAAGGCTTGCCTCTGGCCCATGGCGTTCTTCGCCTTTCTTGCACTTGGCCTCTACTTCCACGACCGCGTGTACCGGCAGCTTTCCGACGCCGGGCATTGGTTAAAACCAGGCCTCATCGAGGAGGGATCCGGAGAGCAATGTCCTGCTGTGCTTTCCAGTTTACAGGGCCCCGGATTATCCCGAGTCCCTCGGCAAGATGTCCAGAATGTGGCAACCAGTAGCACTCCAGACGATGCCGAAGAGTTTGAGGAACGAATCATGCCAGCCCAAATCAGCACTTTCTCATTTCCAGATTCAATTCGCATTCCTTCCAAGATTCCTCAGCTGCATAGGTATCCTCCTCCATCGAAGCATTGTCTCCCTTAATTCTTACTTAGCAACTATGAGTAGTCACAGTACATGATTATTCAACTGTAGTCCAACAAACCGTTCTGCGCCTATCCCCGACGTACATCGACATCTCCACTCTGGCGTACAACCCGGCCTGTAAGTGAGCTCGTAGGAATCGGTAATGACTGCAGTATGAAAAATTAGCAAGGTTCGATATGTGTCAAAACAAGCGGGACATGCACTTGAACTCCAATTACGATGACACGGTAACTGTTGTTCTGTGTTCTCACAATGATAGCGACATATGTGGCGCAAGAACAAATGAGCCAAAAAGATACCTCGACAGCTCGGAACTGTGCTTCTTAATTATCCTTCTCCGAATCTCGATCATCTCACGTCCACGATAAGAGGCTGAACGCCGTCTCAACTCTAGACCTACACACGGTCTCGAAGGCGAATTACGAAACGTCTCCCTAAATCTTATGACCTGCTTCTGTCAACCTTGTTGTCGCCGTCGGCCATCCACGCTTCACCTTCATGTCGCCGAACCGACGAGGTTGACGGTCTCGATCTTGACCCTTCCACGATTTCTACCGCCATGCTTCTGTCGAAACAGCTTCGAATGGGGGTGGCCGTCAGTATATGTGGCGGTATGATATGGGTACAGTCGCGTCGGGGAAGTGTCTGGCAAATTCACAGGCTCAGCGCCAAGCAAACTCAATATCGACAATTAGGGTAGGTAACTCAATTACCAGTGGCACTGAAAGAAGGACGGCTTGGACTGTCAATTCATCTACATTGACGACACGAGCCACACGAAAAGACCTAACTCAAAGGCCACAGTGCCCCGACACTCTGCTCGTAGACACTTCCATCCATAGACAGCCATCATGCGCGTCCTCCAGCCACGCGTTGGATCATCACATACAATCCAGCTCTCATATGTCGTTGAGAGCAGTGTAAGTATTCTCAGCAGAAGGCTTCCGGCGCCTCACCGAGGCTGCTTTGAACCGTTCGGCGTCAGACATCCGTGAATCCAAGGAGGAGAAAGCCCTTTCTTCCGAAAATGTGTTGGCCACAGATGTACGGTATCGCGCGGGGTTCAGACCTGTCCGATATAAGACGTGCATTCAGGAAGTCAAAAGTGGATGCAAATTTAAGCATTCGGCTAGGCGGGTGCGTTCAGTACCCTCGATCGGATCACACAGTCGTTCAATCGGCGGGAGGATCTGGTTGGCTGAATAGTACTCGTAATCTACACACTGATCTGAGATTCACGCCGGACTCAATTGGAGGGTGACTTGCCAATTGTCAACTCCGAGTCTGCCTTTCGAAGGTCATCGAGGTGGCACGCGCGGTCAGCCAACGTATCTTTCGTCGCATCCTTGGTGTCGGCCTGGCAGAAAATGTAGGAAATGACATCGCCGGCCTTGTGCTTCTGGCCTTTGGCAATCATCCTCCTCGCCACAGCGACGTGCGGAAGGCCTTCGCTTTTAGTATAGTCGCCGGGGTTTTTACCAAGACCCAAGACGCTAAAGTGAATGAGAAATAATTCTTCGGGAAGAGGGAGAGACGTACCTTGAATCAGCTTTGACCTTGCCGTCGCGAATGTTGGAGCCGATTGTCTTCAGGTATTCGTGGATGTCTTCAACGACGATCTCCGTAGGATCACCAGATATTATCTTGTCAGGCACGTATCTGTGGTCGCCTCAGCCAGAGAAGACAGCGTTACGAGTATCCACGTACTAAGAGATGTTCTTCGACAAAGCACAATATTCTCGGGGCTTCATGTCAAGACCTTTGATCTCAGTTGTAGTCTTGGTACTCTCCTCGAGTGATGGTCGCGTATTTCTTCTTCTGTAGTACAGAAGCCGCTGGAAGACACCGTCGAGGTTGATTTCCAGGAGTTTGTAGCAGTTATTCACGGCTTTCCTGAACTCGGCGGCGATCTTCATAGCCTCTGACAGTTCCGTGACATTGGAGTTGACGAAGACAGAGTCCGTGTCACCGTACACAACCTCAATGGTTTGTTGAACACCGAGTCCGGATGAAAGCGAAAACACACACGTCAAGATTGGGACTCTCAGCAAGCTCCCTGGTATGCGTGAGAATCTCACGTCCCTTGAACGTGGTCAAGGCAGCCAAAGGCTTCGCGCAGAACCTGGAGTATTCGAGCCCGAGGCAACCGTACGTACTGTTGGCAGTAAGCTTCAGCGCCTGCTGCTTGATGTCGTCTTTGAGGATTTGAGCCGGAGTGACCTTCTTGTCCTTCATCAGCGGCTTGACCTGTCTTCGGCGGTTCACGAGGTAGGCTGGGTAGCAATGATACGAGTAGGACTCCTTGAGGAACACCGGAGCCGGGCGGTTCTGAGAGGTTCTCTTCGTCGATCTGAAACGCAGAAGATCGCGAGACATGAAGAAGATGGACGAGTACACACCGGAGTACCATTGTTAATCGAGTCAGCCGCCGTGAAGTCAATGTTGTACTCCTGGATGATACTGGGATACAGCGAGTTGAAGTCCATAACCAGGCTGTATTTGTCCCAAAGTCCGCGCTTTGGCTCGAAGACGAGGCCACCTTTGTACTTGTCCCGTTTCGATTTGCCCTCATCCTTTTTCTGTGGCTCACAGCCCTTCGCAAATGTCTTTCCCCAGGCCTTGTCGGGACAGATGTATTTGAGGCGATGAAACTCGTGTAACAGAATGTATTCGTTCCGTTCCGAGCGACCACCATTGAGCGTCTTGTTCCTAGCAACGTGTTCAACACAGCAATGATGAGGAGTAGAGAAGAATCGTACCAAGAGTTTCCAACCAAATTTGTCAACTGCTTGGTCAATGGAAGAATCTGCACCTTGGACGCGATGGCCTAGTGCGCATCGAGCTCGCAGTGGCGCACAAATGTCATCAACCTATCGGGACCACTGACAGTGAAGTCAAAAGTAGCTCGCTGTATCATCAGGAACAATATCCTGGCGCTCGTTCTTCTTCTTCAAGTGCGTCTTGCACACCTCCGTCAAAGACCAAGTCGTCGAAGAGATTATGCTCTGTAACGCATGTCAGAAGAGATCGACACTCAAAATTTGCATCCGGTCGCACCTTCTCAGCATCAATTGTCAGATCACAGGCCATGCGCCCAGCGAGGAATCTGAGGTTGGTGCCCTGTTGGCCGATATTGGGCACTTTGCGCGCCTGGCGCGTCCAATTCTCGACCAGTGGTTGACTTTGAGTTCTTTCATCCGGTGGAGGAGGTCATCGAGAGATGAGCCCAGGAACTCGTGGACAACGATGAGGTCCGAATTGTTTTTGAAGAACGATTCTATGGGGACTTGAATGAACACACGTACCGGAAGATGAAGTCGGCTTACGAAGAAGACTACTTAGCGACATGCGCTCGTTACACGAGGGCGACACTCCCTTTGTTAGTGGTGCGTGCCCGAGCTTCGAGGGAACTTGGCCAGAGGACGTCTGCACCGTACATGGCAGCTGTTCAGACGGCTTCGGATCGTCGATGCTCACTGAGCTTGGTTTCAGCATCACGAAGATAGTACACAAGGAGAGCCACAAAGAGAGTCCTTACTCTCATGCCATGTCCTAGCAGTGACACAGACCACCTCTTTCGTGTTGTTCTCGTGGTCGACAATGGACTCGACACTCAAGCTGACGACGGTCCTTCGGGGCACTAGGATCAGCGTCGGGGATGGGCGTGAAGTCCTGAGGAGCCTATACTGCCATCTTCACTCTACACCAAGATATCTACCAAGGCTGTCAGTATCATGACTAGGGAGAGAGCAATCGCATCACCTCAAGAATGTCGAATTTCGGATTTTTGATTCGAATCCAACGGGGACCCATAATCTTCCGCTCGATAACCAAGAGCTTGAACGCGCTGGTATTGGTGCCCCGAAGACCTTCTGGATATTCTGTGTCATCGCGTTGGCGACAATTTGAGGCTCTAGACATCGATTAGCTGGGTGGTAGTCGAACCCGGTCACACTCACTATCAAAAGGGGAGACAACTTTGAATCACTGGCAATTGCGCTCCTTTCGCGGAACGTCGGCCTCCGCAAACGCGTATTTACGCTTGACAAACTTTCTCTTGAATTTCTTGACGCCGTGGCTTTGTCGGAGCGCGTCAAAGTCAGTTCGAATGTCGACTTCCGTAGGCACTTCGTCCGCAGGTATAAGGTTTTCCTCCGCGTCCATTTGCACGCGTCGCTAAGGACCCTTCACACAGAGTGCTGGCCCGTTTCTTGTATACCCATCTTCTTGCACGCCCGAAGCTGACACACTCGTTTCACTGCGGTCAAGGCGTCAGTCGCAGTGCGACTGTGTTGTGCGGGTACTTGATATCAATGCGCGTCGATGACGCGGTCATATTCGTCCAGGCAAAACGCGGGATCGTACGCCCAAACATGGCCTGCGTGACGCAACTCGACAGCTTTGCATAGCCTTGTGAAGCAGTACTCTCACCTCCCCCTCCAAGTCCAAAGCAAGTGAATGTCTTCACCAAGGGTATCCGGAGGATGAGGGAGGTCGCAGCCGGGTGAGTCGGTATCTATACCTGAGAAAGCGGTCAATTGCTGATAGAAACTCCAGGCAAAATCATCAGCACGAGCGACCAATGCTCGCCTGTGCCAGTGTATCATACGCGGATGCAAGAGGCCAAAGCAGATCATAGTTGTTACATACCCAGATAAAATGAAGACCCTCTATAAATCCGGATCAAGATCCAAGGTCGAGATCGAAGAATTGAAGCTGAGGCGCGCGAAGATCCTGTCTGTACGGATTCGCACCAGGCCCCATGCGCCGGTTGGCATCCGGGCCTTTGGGCGACACTGCCGCAGCTGTAGACAGAACATATTTGTATCCCGGTTGATGTATTGTTTAATTGTAGTAATGGGCGTGAGTGAGTCTCTCCAGGCAAGCCGAGCGGTGCTTCTGCGTTGAAATGACCACGGCGCTTCTTCTCCTCGTTGGAAAGGGAGGGAAGCACACGGCGGTGGAGGACCCGGGACATTGCAATCCGGTATATTTGGCGGCGCAGATGTGAACGAGCTGAGACTCTGGGCGTATGCCAGCAGTTCTGGATACAATAGAACTTGCACAGACGTCGGAAAAGAGCTCAGCGGAGAGGCAAACAGGAACGCACCGCTCTTCGCGCTTTCGATAGATTTCACTCGCTCGTCACCCTCCTCGGTCATGGCATCCAAGTCCCGTTTCTCATTCTCCAACTCGATGCATATCTCTCTCCACCGACTGTCCAAGCTCAGAACTTTCGCTTTCAAAGCCTCTATCTTCCGCTGTCGAATCTGGTGTGCCCGACGCGAGAGTCTGATTACAGGCCAGAGAAGCTGACGCCGGCGGGGCTGGCTCTTGCGGTGCCTTTGTTGGAGGCGACAGCGCGACGAACAGTGCTTGCGAGAGCATCTGCAGGTCCTGCAGCAGGCCCATGAGAACCGTCGACATCGCGGGGTCCGGGTCCGCCACGGTGGCACGGGTCAGAAAAGATCAAGCGGCAGCACTGATCATGAGCATGCGCAGTCACGATCGCGTGCTAGCACATGTCGCCTTCTCACCTTCAGGAGGAAGCCTACGACCTCACCGCGGATGGCCACCGTGACCTCGCTAACACTGATAGTCCCGCATCTTGCCTTGAAATACTCTATCAGGATGGGAGCTCAATAGACTGGAGAAGCTATTGGAACCGGAGCGGACACATGCGCGCGCGTGCGCATCGGGATATCCGTGGGCTGCTCCTGGCCTGGAGGGACTCGGCTCAGCGGTGGTTCATCGTTATTGCGACGGGCATCGTAATTGGACTCGCTGGCGCCTGGCTGAGTCTGGGGCTGAGTCCTCGTCAAGTGGTCGGCCTACCTACGCGAAGGACGGCGTACATACGGCTTCTTCTACAACCAGGTTGCACGCTGCAGCGGCTTGGATCGTACGCGTTGTTGAAGGGTCGGAGACTCTTGTGTCAGGTCCACAATTCCAGGCGTACTATTATCCACTTTTATTCTCTTTTCAGAATAAGGACTGGCGAAGATATAGTCGCGTACGGTGTGGGCAAGAAAGTCGGCGGCGGACCGGGAATGGGAGTCGAGCACACCCCCTTGGAGGTGAGCGCTTGAGCATCGACCTCATCCCATTGTTCTGGTTGACGAGCCTGCGTGGAAAGAAGAACCGCATTGGAGACTTTATCAATGACAACAGTGAACATGAATCTGCTCAATAGGAGACCGGAAAGAAGTAATGGGTCAACAATGTGACCACGTAGAAGGGAGACACTGCCAGACGCGTCCGACGGGAGTTAGTGATAGACTTAGTATTCGAAATGTCACGGCAAAGTGAGTTTTTCGGTCAAGCTGGTTCTTTCCCTGCACATATTCAGAGCTCTACAGGGTGATAGCGTTCGACTGTGTGCCGGACTTCACGCTGGCAAACAGGCTTGGGTGGAAGCGGCGCGGAAAACTACGGTTCTCCTCATGACGAAGCAAGATATCCTCGAAGGCGCTGAGGAGTATGTGCAATTCGTGGTGTGTTGCCCATTGCCACTTATACGTATAGCTCTTTCTTTGTCTCACCAGCGTTTTGAGGCGCACGCCAACTCACTAACCCTTGTAAATGAGCCGTCTGTTGGTACGCAGCCAACCTCATTTCCGATCCCGATCCTAAGGACAGAAATGGTTCGCAAGATTAAGTAGCGCTCTGCGGCCAATCATAACACACCACAATAGTCAAGCTCTACAGACTGCGGCTCGATTGAACCGCGCGGCGTGCAGCTCAGCTGCAGTGTGGCGGTCTACCTTACTCTGACGTGTCGATCAGCCTCCTTGCTGTTATTGCACGCGAATTGGGGTTGGGTTGGGCGTGTCTCAAGTGACACTCGTATCTACTGCAGGACGATTTCGTGTCAAGAATATGAAGAGCCCCTTTTCACTGTACGTTGGCTGTTATAAAACTTCCGACAGTACAATACTCTGGTAATTGGCCCAGTACGGACGACAGTATATCCCGTATATCCCTGTGCTGAACAGGCAGAAGATCATCAAGGAGAAGAGACCAGCGACGCGACGAGATCTGCGGTGCTTCGCAGCCACCGCCTGCACTGCGTGCTGGAAACTACGTCTGAGGGGGCGAGATATCATCATTGGCCGCTCCAATTGGGCTTTGTTGACAATTTCCTGTCCGCCCTGAAAGATGTAGACAACAGTGCGAGGACACGAAACACAAACCCACATAGAAATTTTCGAGGAACCGAAGATCCTGATTGAAGGCTACATGAGGTCCTTTCAGCGAAACTAATGGTAAGGTCGTAAGAATGCTAAAGTGGGGCACAACAGGCTTGCAACACACCGTTCTTTACTTGCGGAAAGGAGCATCTGATATTGGAGGATGGCGACTGGCGCAGAACACGTTGTAAAATCAGAGTTTTTGGCTCGACTTTGGGTAGTGATGAGTGAATATCACTGGATGATGATCACTTAGCCCTTGTCGAAATATTAAAAAGGCCACTGGTACCTATGACCCGTCTCCCCCCTACTAGACCCCTCCGAACCACCAACGTTGACCGACATATCCTCATGGGAGAGGCAATTGTCTTCGTAGAGAGAAGTCATCCTGTTGACGTTGTCCAAGATATGTTGCAGTGTCCGCACCCCCAGTGGGTCTGTTTCCGTATTCTTTCTCGCTACCAACATCCTTTTCATTTTTTGGAACTGGTACTTCAATGACGTCGACCCAGCGAGTGGCTCCTTCCCGTAGCAGTCATGGGGGTCAAAGTCCGTTTGCCCGTGGTCGAACGCTGACAACGTAGCAGCCAGAGTCATCGAATCAGGGAACTGCCCATTAGGATTCGCAGAGAGGAATTCCAGCTCCTGTAAGCGCCCTTGGCAAAGGTCTAGGGTTTCCTGATATTTCTCTCGCTCTGCGACGTGGATATCCAAGGAATGACGGGCACCCTCCAACTGAACTTTGAGACACTCGATCTCTCGCGTCTTTTCCAAGATCTCTCCCTCTAGCTCGGTAATCTTGTTCTTATCAGACTCTCCGAGGTGTTGAAAGGGCGCAAGCGGATACTTCTGCGCTTGGAGAAGCGCGCTCTGGCGTGTGAGGTTCTCAACTTGCCGTTCCAGCGTCTATTTCGCAGGTCACAACTGCCGGTCATTAGAAAGTCATGACCTACTTTGATAGTGTGGCGCAATCCCTGCGCCTCGAGTAACTTGTCCTTATATTTGTCTCTGAATTTCTCCGTCTTTTGGAGCTTCTCAGATGCGTGTCGATACCTTAGATGGGCATTTCAGGTATCTTCAAATAAAACAAAATGGAGACGGCATACTCGTGAACTTGATTTCTGAGCTTGTCCATTTCTATGACTTGCAACGACAATTCGGCCGTCTTCTGGTTCAAACCGTCAATTTGTGTCAATTTTCTTCCGAGTTCAGCCTCAGCTGTCGCGAGGCAGTCTTCACTTTTCTGCCTAGGACGTCTGAGAAGAATTCGGAAAGTCATGAAAACGCCTACAGTGCCGATTGAAGTTGACCAGTCTCCCGTTCGAGCTTCTCCACCGCTTTCTCGTTATGTCTACTGGCCAGTTGACTCACGGAATGAATCTGCTCTCTTTCTTGGAGAGCGCTGTCGTATCGACTTTGGAGGATAGAATGATCTTCGAGAAGCGACTGGTACGTGTTCTCAAGAATCGTCCTCTCCACAAGTGTTTGACTATGTCGTGACTGCAGAATATAATAAAGGTCATCTCTGGCATCAAGATAAGTGCGACATATAATGGATTGGCCAAACATACTCAGTCCTTGCGGTTTCGATGGATTCTGCACCGTCAGAACGGCGAGTAATTTGGGTTGTAACCTACCACCTTTCAGTTTTCAGGCCGTCTCAAGCAAAGAAGCACTCGCCTCGGTGATAGCCGTCATAATTGTTCGTTGATCCATTTCACTCAAAGTCTGGATCTTCCGAACGAAGGACTCGTTTTGTGGGACTTTGACTCCAATGGCAACGCTGATTCGACACATGATCAAGGTTGCATGTAGGTCATGATTCTTGGCCATCGCTAACAGATCTGGGATTTCGAGGGCGGTGACGGGACTTCGTAGAACCTGGTATAAGTAGAGGTTCATGAGGCGATATAGCCGCTTGAGCGCTGTAAGACATTGAACCCAATCGTCGAATGCCTCCTCCCCAGAGAAACGTGGTTGAGAGAAATACTCGGGATCCCTGTTTTCTTTTTATCAGGGCAGTCTATACGGCTCCGGCAAGATACTCACACTGTAGATAGTATCTCAAACAGCAATGTGCCGTCGCACAGGTCGCGAACATTCATGATTGGCCGCGTTAGAGGAAAAGTCGCAAAAAGGTGAATGAAGGCCTCTAGATCATCCTCCGACATCGATGTAGAAGCTCACCAAAAGAGTTGAGAGTAAGGATTTGTGATCGCAGAAGACCTACCAGTGTAACGGATCAGATATCGACGGGAACCGTGAGAGCCGACTCCAGGAAGTGAGAAAGACAGAAGGTAGAGGACCAGAGGATACAAGTCGCTTGGGAAGCAATCCTGAAACGAGACGCTCTTGATCAGACCGACAGCCGATAAGTGGTACGTAACGGCGCGGTCGACTGATCCTTGAGGCTTAAAGCTTATAAGGGTTCGTGCCGTGTTGATGGCCAGGTTCTGTCACAAGGATGTCACCTTCGCGCAGGATCTTTGTTTATACTTAATATATATGGTGGCGATCAAGTGCGGCAAGTGCGGCAAGTGAGGCCCAAAAAGTGACTTGATTCACTCTCGATTTCGCAGCTCGGCCAACAATTATGCAAACTGCAATAAACTTCGATCAAACTACTGTACCTCGATCCACCAGTCACCTGGCGCCTCTCTCCGACATCGACGACAATGGTCCCACCTGGCTTCGCAGACTATCCGGCCATCGCCATTCCTCGGGTCCTCAGTCCTCACGTCTTTGGAGATTGCCAGCGAAAGGACCTGTCAACCTTGCTGGTTCAATATAAACACCTCAGAAAATTCCCCATCGACAGCGCACCCAACATGTCTACCCAGCTTTAACTCAAATTCACGCCACGTCCTGATTGTCCATGTAACAGGCTCCCGAAGATGCCAGCTCTCCCCCGACAACTCGATCTGGGGTGCCCGTCTTGGGCCCGTCAGTGTACGTTCCTCCCTCTGGTATTGTACAATATCTCATCTGTGTCCTAATGCAAAGTCCTGAGAGGCACATCCAGTCGGTCCTTCCCTTTTGCTGGTTGACATCTCTCATCCCAGATATAGCGACTTCACGATGGCCAGTCCGGTGAACTCACGCTGTCGACCTCAAGTAGGGCTCAGCCCCCAGGTCGCACAGTTGATCACCTCACCTCGATCACAGACTACCCCCGCTATACGGAGACACCTTGGCCCGTCGCAATTCCCGCATCGCCGCGGCAGCAGTGGCACTTCTGCAGGGAAGAGTGTTCTGGCCTCGCAGCTTGGTTTACTCACCAGAGTCCAAGGTTTGGGTGTGTGGTCTTACCTCATCATGACTCTTTGTTGACGTTCACATAGAACATGTTGTTGCCAAGCTTCGGGACTGTCTAGACTTACTTATGGGTGAGCTCTCTGTGCTTGCCGACTCCGAGAGAATGCGTGCCATTACCGATATTCTGGCAGACCTCTATCCCCGCGACAGAGAGGATACCGAGACGGACAGTCTCACCGACAATAGCTCCTCGGATCATCAAGCTAGCTTACCCACTCGTGAGGCTTGAAGGCGGTCTATATCTCATTGAAGGTTTACAGTGGTGGATTGTTGGACAAGTATAGTAGCGAATGTACGTTTAGTGCTCCGAATTCCCTCTCTTTGCTTAACATCACCTCATTGCGATGAACGATATATTAACCGAGTACAGAGTGAATTGAAGTATACAACACGTAAAGAACCAACGAGAAAAGCAAGGAAAAGTCTGTCTATCTTCAGTCTCTCCCGGATACTTCGTTCAGCCGTCCAACTCCTCTGAGTTAGGCTCATCTGAGTCTTCCGCATCCTGCTCCTGTTCGTCCGCCGCCTCCTGATTTCGCATAGTCTCCTCCAACGCCGCATCCCATTCCTTGGGCCCTACACTCATGAGGTCTTGTACTGTCACAGTCCGCCCCAATTCACACAACGCCCTTGTTCGATCCATGTCAAGGCGCACGGGGATGTCCTGCAAGGGCCTATTTAGTCGGTGAGAATGCGAGATACTTTGCAGTGCAGGCGAGGAAACCTACTCAAAGCAACTTGCCAGGCCGTAAAGATGTAGGAACCACGTCACCTCGGAGTGTATGACCGCGAGGAAATAAGTGATTCTGGCGCATAGCGAGGACCATGGCTCCGAATCAAACCTAATGACGCTGGCCTTGGGGTGCAATTGAACGAGTCGAATGAGCACAGCGAGGGCTGGCGAGAACGCGAAATGACTCTCGGTGGATAGGTCATTGAGCAGAACTTCCATGCTGGAGAACTTGAAAGTGGTGGGCGCCATTCTGATAGAACATGAGTTTCGGTAAACGACGATGGCGTGTACTGACATAATGACGCTAATCTTGTACCGAAGCAACTTGACGGTCTTGATGAATGCTTTGTAAGTATCTGGGACGCCAAGGATGTCCATCTGGCCTTGCGAGATGGCCTTCGTCAAGTTTGCGGCGTCCAGAATTGGGTACTCCCGCGGAAATATAGTGCGCAATTCTTCGAAGGAGGGCATCGCGTCGTCTGTGTTGAGGTATCAGTTCACTGACAGTGGCCCTCTTAAGTACAGCAACCATGAATCGGACGAGGCAATCTACCACGCCACAGGGCAGATACTTACTCACACACGAGGACTCGGAAGTCGTGTAGGCGGGCTGGCCAGCAGAGTGTTATCATGCAATGACTTGTAAGATTACCATTCAATTGTACATCTGACATGCAAAAGCACACAGCTCATATCTAAGTTCTGGTCTGGCGAGGGTTGCTTCCTGGCTAAAGGAGTAGTCGACCTTCCGCTTGCGGCTTCTTAGTAAAGGGTGCGAGTCTCGCGTCGTGTCTTGTTAATCAAAGCGTGCATGTTCCATCCCCAGCTAGGATTATACAGGGAGGAGCTCGTCCGAGGCGCGGCTACACTCCCGAGTATACTGGCGTCGGCTGGGGCTCAATGATAACAATGTCGGCAATGTTCCCATAACCCAGTTATGACCTAGTCCGAGGAGCTCGTCCGAAGCGCGGCTACACTGCGGTACTAGGTGGGGGTCAACGCCCGACCGCGACGCATTTATAGGTTCGGACATATCCTGGCCAGCTTACCACCCCAAAGGATACTGATGAATGCAATGCTACGAAGGATGGAACCATGGAACAATGGGTGTGGACACAGGCTGGTTGATGACGCTGAGAAGCTGGATCTGCGCGGCCCGTCGCGGTGCATGCGTGGACAATGAATGACTTCGCACGGATAATTGCGGTCCACAATGGATGTGGACCATTGCCGAACAATGGGTGTGGACAGAGTGGGCACCGGTAAGCACGATAAAACTGTTGTGATCCGGACTTCTTGCTCGTCATTTACAGCCCAGAATGTCTGCTATTTCTATTGTCGATGCCACCGATACGCTTAGAACAAAGCGCAAGACTCGTCGCAGCCGCAACAAGCCAGAACGTCGGCCTGAGCGTACTCAACGCCACATCGATCATGACCGGGCGGTCATTGCCGAGCATACTGGTGCGGTGTTGGCCTCCTTTCCTCCCAATCACACTTCACACTAATAGGATTTCCCCAAGTCCGTCTTCGTTCCGACCACCATCCGACAGACTTCATCAAATTCCGCAAGAACCAGAAGAAGGTTCAAGCCATGGTCCGCCAGAGATACTACCCAGCAGGAGAGTCTCTCGGACCTTCCCGACGCCTTGACGCGACGACGGTACAGCGTCACCATCCCCATGGCCGTCGCCGATCGTCGTGTCGGTATGGCAATTACCACCCTTGCCAAACGTTTCGCCAATTTCACATACCAGCAGAGATCGTTAGACTGTGAGATATTCTCATCAGCACCCACCCTCGGCACGCCTACAAACCTGACGCGCGGTCGAACAGTCGCGCTCTCCATGTCGGGGTCTGGGAATGCTCCTCTTCAGTTCCAATGATCACAGCTGAAAGTCGCAACCATAAATCGTCCACCATCCTCGCCCTCGACAATCTTCTATCGTACCTCAAGGAGCACATAATCACAAAGGTTAGCCGGATGCTTCACGAATTCCCCGATATGTATGACCGAGGTGTACAGTAAGTAATCTCTCAACACGTTCGTTCGTTCTTGATGCCCATTTGAACAGGGCTCATGAGCGGGTCGAGAGATTGCTCGCTTCGGCATTTGCTGCGCGACCAGCGCTAAATCTCGGACCTTGCGTATACTCCGTTGCAATGAAAGAAGGTGCTAGTGAATTCATCCATATCGATTTCTCCGATCGCTTGGACTATTTCTTCTGGGTTCTGGCTGTCGGAGACTGGGAGGGTGGTGAATTCTGTGCGCCACAGCTAGGAGTAAAATTTCCTATCAGACCGGTACAAATCTTCGCAGTGCGCGCGCGCTATCTAGCTCATTGCAGCACTCCAGCTCAAGGCCGCCGTATATTATTTACATTCTTTGCTGAAGGCAACCTCATGACTCATGCAGAGAAGGAGGCCCTTGCGAAGTATGGCGCGACTTACTTATTTTGATTGTAACTCAGTAATTATTATCGGTGTAGCGAAACATCTACGGTGTAGTATTATCTTCGGCGGTGTAGTACTAGTATTATCTTCGGCCCTCATTATTATCGGATCAGGGATTATGATCCGAGCTTAGAATACAGGCCTAGGCCTTATTTAAGTTATCATCAATAGGGCATTATTATGTCAGCGTCGTTTTTCCGACACTGGATCTTCCCGAAATGGGAAATGAACTCGAGCTTCGATAGACGACTTGGTTGGGGAAATTGTAAGTCCCATAGAGCACGTCGTCGCCACATATCCTCGTGCATAAATTATTGGATGGAGTGGAATATCTCCCAACTGAAGCGAGTGAGATGAGATAGTATGTGATAAACAATGTAAACCTGACCTAAGGATGTACGGTAATCTATGCTACGATCAAACACCAGGCGCGACAATCCCCAATCCCAAAGTTCATTAGATGTACGGCCAAAGACTCACACGTAGCCAAGATGACTATATACTGCGCAACCTTAAATCTTTATCTCGTCGTTCCCTATCCTTGGCGCGATGCCCGGACTCTCGCAATCGTAGTAGCCCAGCCTGAATGCTCTTCATGTGAACCTCTACTGGGACGGACGATCCCAGTAAGGTAGGGGCGGAAACTCTCTGATGAATGATCTCCAGGTCCCCCCGCAACTCCTGAAGTGCTTGAAGGGCGGACACGACATGTACCAAGGCGGCCTTCCGATATCCCGTCACCGCCGTAAGAAGGGATAGACCCCGGTCGTATTTCCGCACCAACGCCTTGTTGCCGCCTAAAACCGTCCACAAAGATGACAGCACCTCATCTCGCCCTGCCGTGATATCGACATCTTCCCGGATTGTTATCTCGGAAAGGAGATCCAGATGCGCTTCTAAATCGACCAATATCATCATCTGAATCTGACTCTCCAGAATAAGTTGCTGTAAAATCTGCTCCAGATAATCCATGGACTCAGTGAAGGTCTTCAGAACTGTGGCATCAGTGATGGAGGCGGGAGACTTCCAGGGCTGATACCAGGGAACAAGGGCCGAAGAGTGTCGCGTCGCTTCGATAGCTGTCAGTGCATAATGGTTCACCGCTAGGACACTGGAGAATTGTGAGCACTAGGTGTACAGATATACAAGGAGAAACGCACCCATCCACGGCATATTTGAGATGCGAACTCAAAATCTGAAGACCTTCCGACGCTGCTCTCGCATCTCGGGCAAACTCAGAAAGTCTTTCTGCCAGTAGATCCCGTCCCCGAAGTTCGCTAGTTTGTACCAGCGTGATTAGGTCTTTCGTGGCAATTTCAGACATCTTCATCTCGAGGGACAGAGCTGAGCCGCCCGCGGACTCTTCAAGTATCTTTTCGAAAGTCTGACTCTGAACATCCATAAGTGCGGGAAAGTCGGCTTGTCGGGGAAGAGGAACAGGAAGGGATGTTCTAGAATCGCACAGTCCCAGGAAGAAGTGGGTCGACCCAGGGATACGGCAAATTTCGCGGGCGGTGGGCATCAAGGAACTTCCCACCCGCCCAAGAACATAAAGAGTGATGTGAAGGAAAAGAAAGATAGTGAGTGGGGTCTTTAGAAGACGCATAGTAAGACATCCCACGTCGGAAAGGTAGGAGAGGGCACAAAAGACGCCTTCGAACAAAACTTGGACCAGCCAGGAATGGCCGGCGTTCGTAGGTGTGGTTGGAAGATCCGCCTTTGGGACGGTGCGTCCATTCAGTGTCAATCACTTCAAAGGTGGAATATCTCACCAAGGGCTTCCTATCGTGGTATCGAGGAGATCGGATCTGTGGCCTGGGGATGGTCCTTTGATCCCTTGATTCTTCGTCCTGAGAAAAGGATCAGATATGGAAAGAGCGGGATTGTAATATGCGCACAGGGCCACCTAGACAATGCATTGCTTCTTCTGGAAGGTCGTACGCGCGAGTGGAATTCCTCAAAGCCATTGTCGTAGTAGTCGGAGAAAGAAACGGACCCCACGCGGTGGGCATGCTTTGTTCCTAACACAAGCGGCTGCGTCGCCGATCATTCATGGTCTACCATGGTTCATAGCGCGTCTTGCCTCCGGATCCAGAAAGACTATAAAACAGAGGCTATGGACGGAAGTTAGTCTCACACAGCCAGGATGGATATGGACGTCGACACAAACGTGAACTATATCACGTCATTCGCCTTCTCTCCCCGAGACCCAAACATGATTGCCATCTCCACCGCCTCACCTAACGGAGAATTTTCTGGGGTATAATTTCCGGCGTATACTTGTAACTTGAGATCTAATAATTTGATCAGGTCAAAGTACTGGCAAGACTAAATAGTGGTCAAGAGTGGCGTCCCACTTTTTATGATCCCGACGTTCAGGCGGCCCAACTCTGCTGGAATACAGTGTGGACAACTCGCCACTCTTGCAATTGTGCTGTGTTAACTTTTATTTCTGTAGGATGGCACGTGTATCTTTGCGACTGGTCCCAGCGGTGGATACGGTAAAGACTTGACTTCCGGAGAAAGTATACGGTTTGGTGGGTCCGAGCTCGTAGACACTGTGAAAGTGGACTTTGTCCAGTGTCGAGACTTTAGGGCAATTTTGACGGCAAGTTCCTCAGGCGTTATCAAAGTGGGCTCAGAGATATTACTTCTTAGCTGCTCGTTAATGGAGGGCTCCTTTCAGTTCTGGAACCCTCACTCCTCCGGCGGTAATTTGGCAACCATTACTGTCCCAGGTGGTACGCTCCGAGCCGTCGACGCTTCGTATCCTCTGCTTGCGGCGAGCACTTCACAACAGATCTATCTCTACAATCTTGAGAACCCTACCACGCTCCCAGTCGTCGTGAGTACATCCGCCACAGGCTTCTGACTATTCAGGACTCAGGTCGTAAAGGTCATGCCAGCTCCGTTTCCTGACTCCGGCCACATTCAAAAAATGGCCTGCTTTCCATCTCAGTATCCAGGCTTTGCCTTAGGGAGCGGTCAGCGGGTAGCAGTCAGGTAATATTTTCTTGATTTTGTTCCCTGATGGACTTAGCATTCTCAAGGTACGGTGCACCAGACAACGGAAACAGGTACGTAGGACTCTGCTCTGACAAATCAATGGGAACTCACTCACCTCTCAGAGCTCGCAGCAATTTCACTTTCCGCGCAAGTCCTTCACCAACGGACATGGACTCCAGCTCCGTCACAGCCATCGCGGCGCACCCTTGCCTGCCTGTACTGGTCACCGCGCGTAAGTTCATCCGTTGCTCCCAGTCATTATCAGCTCTGACATTGTCGAAGGGGACGACGGTGCGCTCGATGTATGGGACAAGGAGAAAAGAAAGCACCTCGACGGTAAGTTCTGAATTTGCCAAGTCTCGAGTGACTTCAAAGATTATTCAGCATACAATCTGGGCACCCTGGGTCCAGGAGAGCATGTCGTTCAAACTTCGTTCAACTCTGCCGGAACGACCTTCGCATATGTGACTAGCACCCATCGCCTTTTGTGGACGGAGGAGTGGCCTCCCCGAGGCAGGGAAGGGCTAAGAAGACGGGTGATATGATAAGGTTTAGCATACTAGTACTATTATTGCCGTCGACTACGAATATGCCGTGACTAGAAGATTGACAGTTTGGATCGCCTCCTTCTCCGCTGCAGTGTCGCTAATTGACCTAGCGGTCCTCGCAGTCCTTGCGGTGTTTAACCACCGTCATAAGTCCCCGGTCTGCATCCGTCGGCGTCGGCAGATTGGTCTGGGTGCATCAGTCTAGAGGAGAGTGGAACGAGAATATTAACTCAACTGTCAGCAGCGTTCGCCTCGTTGATAAGCCACTGACCGCCCGATACAACCCAAGCATATCAAGGAAGATTCTTGCCAACTGCAGTAGGGAGAATGTCCGATACTCGTACAAGCCGATGTGTTACTCTTGGAGACATTCGACAGCAGCTTGATATATCCAGCGACGAGAGAATGTTAGTAGAACAGCCGTCATGAGCGAGTCTCGTTTATGGTTGGTTGTATATCTCAAGGAACTGACCCGCGAATGAGTATGCCTAGCCCTTCGTCTTGAGATCCTTTGGTATGCGGAAAACTTGGTCAACCGCACGCGGTATCATGAGTACTGTGTCATCTGTCCGGAAATATCTCTTTGGCGCAGAAAAAAGGTTGGAAGAGAAGGGAGCAATAACGCACCGTCCTCCTTCCGTGTTGAAGGACTTGCCCGACCCCATACGCGAAAATGCAGACACTGTATCGTCAGAGCAGCTCTGAGCCAAGTGCAATACTCAACGAAGACGTCCAGCTGCGTCAAGGACGGGTCGAATATACGTGTTCGAAGGCAATGTTCGAAGGTGACAACGATGTCCTTCTGGTCCTTGCGGGACGTTACCTGTGCCAACTCGAGGAGAATAAGTCAGGCCATACGCGACATAACACGCGGAGGTTCCCTTGATCGTGAGTTCCATTATAATCGTGTATGATTGTTGAACTCCCGCCTATGCACACAGCGTCGAGGGCCTCGAGCCGCAGGGAGTCAATGTCAGCGGACAGCTGAACGGCCTCATCGGAGAGGGTGCAGATGTTGTAGCACATTCTGGAGGCCCTGCAACTCAGATTGATGGCATTCGCGCGGCGGCTGAATTAGGCTGATGACCGGATGGGACCAGAGTAGTCCACAGCTTTGTGGGCGACCATCACCAGCGCAGTTCGCACTTGGCGAGAACCGACGAAATACGCCTCCCCCGTCACACCGAACCACTGTCGTTCTCCCGTAGCTGGGACTGCACGACGCTGGGGGTAACTCCCTAAGCGCCGACGCTGCCGTAGAGGCAGTTTGCGACGACATGGGATGGTGCTGCAGTGGCCGGTAATATTCTTGGTTTGAGTTGTGCCCTGTCGCTACACGGGAAGCCCTTCGCAAAAAAACAATGCTGCTGTTTGGAGTGCTGGAGTTATCGGTAGAGGTGCTGGCGGCCCACCGGAACGGGCTTGCGGCGGGATGATTCGCGTCGGTACGCCCCTTGCTCTTCGTCCATTCTCCTATTGAGAGCCGATTTACCTACTTGGAGACAGATTCATCTTTGGGACGGAGCCGATGCGACCACTGCCTCCCCCTTGCCCGTCGCCATCGCTTCGCACCCCATGTCATGCCATGCGCCTATCACCCTCGCGTCAGCTCATGTAGTCCATAGGCTCCGTGGGTTATAAGCGAAGTCCATCTGCACGTCGTCTCCCGAGACGCCGCTTCTATGCAAGACCATAGTTTGCAGCTCTGGACTGTCCCCGGCTTTGGGATGAAGTGAACGGCGGGATAAGGGCGCGACCGGAGTGGGATGCTCGGTTGTTTCATCGTGGTCGCCGCTCATCCTGCGTTCAAGTCGATATATCTCTCAGGACTGCGCTGGGTTCTGTTCCCCATCTGCGCTTGCTCCTCGACGCTTTGTGCCCGTGTCACGGTAAGTCGCGTCACGTCTTCGAGAGATTGCGACGGATGTTGACCAGAAATCCAAGACCATCCCAGGTATCCGAAGCGTCGTAAAGGAAAACGGCTCGCAAGCAACGCTGTAGACACCAATGTAAGTTCTAATATTGCTTCTGAGTTGACATCTTGGGCTCATGGACACAGAAGCTATTGCACTTCTGGGTATCTCAACGGCTGACGTCGTCTCATGTTGGAAGTCTTGTAAGTCTGTTTTCTTGGCCCCAGTTCCGCATCTCTCAAGAGCTGGAATCTATGCTAAGATCCAAGCAGTCAGGACGGACGCCCGACGCACCCACCACGACGTCGTTTGTATCTATTCATAGCTCGACGGCGCTGTCAAAAAGGGTACGAAAACGTTCAGCCACCGGAATGTTCCCTCGTTGACATCCCTCCCAGGTTCCTGCTTGCTTTGTGTTGCTTCTTTACACCCTTTACAGGCATTGTGGTACGTTGGGTTTCTAACGGCTTCCATTCCTTCCTTGACGTCGATTCTAGAACTTGGGACCAAATCCCATACTCCCGCTCGCTTTGACCAGACTCTGCCCGGTCGCTTTTCCTTCGCTTCAGTCACTTTCCTTGGCCCAGTATCAAAAGCCAGGTAAGCTCAGGAGAAGGTGAATGACTCTATACTTACCGTGTTATGTAGGCAGGCTGTTGACGTTTGGTTCAAGTAAGGAACAGGTGGACACTAGACTACATGCTGTACCGCGTAGATACTCCTTGGGTGTTGTGATGGGTCGCTGGCGCGAGGAAAAGTCGCCGTGGAAGTGTAAGTCATCGTAAGCATGTGTTGACAAAAGGTCAGTATAATCGGTGAAGGTCAAGTGTGCCCAAGGGTTTCTTGTTGCTTGGCGGTGCGACGCAGAGGCATCGCGGAAGCGCTCCACTCCCTTGAAGCCTGCGTGATGTACCGGGCTTATCGCTATCTGAGTTTTGTCAATCAGGATTTGGGTTTCGCGAC
Organism: Strobilurus orientalis; assembly: GCA_019915145.1. Lineage (NCBI taxonomy): Eukaryota > Fungi > Basidiomycota > Agaricomycetes > Agaricales > Physalacriaceae > Strobilurus > Strobilurus orientalis. Next base: position 1,828,655 of record JAHLML010000010.1, read on the forward strand.
TAGGACACGAAGCAGTTGTTGGCTGACCACACAGTAGACCTTGCCGCAATACAGACCATGATTCCTGGCTTACACGCCCGCGAAGGGATCTAACGGGATCTTTTGCCTAGGTGTGCCCTCTTTTGGTTGTGGTGTCCCTCCCCTTTCAACCACCTTTCCCCTGGTTAAGACTACAGTCATCCACCACGCAACAGGACAACACCATGCAACAGGACAGGCCCCCGGAAGGGCTCAGATCAGCCAATTTTTGCACCGGATTTTTTGCATTCTCATTCGGAATAGTATACTTGTTGCTTATGTAGACCTCCGAGTATGAATCTTTGAGCAAGTCGTCGTACATCGGGTGTAATCCCGCGCATTGAGGCCAGTGTTGGCCGTTTTGGAATTTTTAGCTTATCCTCGCATGACTGGAGTAATTGTATCACTCTGATATTCATTACCAGCTTTCACGGCACGATTCCAGGCTGCAAGGAGTCCTACTTCCGCTCGACACAGCGAAATGGGCTTTGAGGAAGATGTGACCGGATGTGACAGACAGCCAGAAATTGTCCGAAAAAGGATAATCGCGTCACTGTCCTGTTGCCTGGTGTGAGCCCGATAACGAGATTTCACACTGATTATGTTCTGGTTCGCCATACTCATGTACTTTGTCATTTTTTCAGTGCATATACATACTCAGTGAAGACACCTTGATTATATGGCCGACTCAGAACAGAAGAATTTGAGCTAGAAATGGTCTTCCGAAGTCGATCCATATTTGGCTGTCCTGTTGCATGGTGGATGACTGTAGTGTTCTCTTGCACGACAGACAACAGACGTCAATCGCTTTCACCTTGACACCCTCTATTGCCTCTGCTTGTCACTTGAGATTCCAGTCTGTGCCTTACTGAGCATGTATCATCCGTTTTGAATGGGACTTACTGCTGATCATGATTTACTTGGCGCTACCTGCCTTTTCTGTCTTTCCTCTCGCTGCCGGGCCCCCAATCTTGTGCGAGCGATTTCTCGCTCAATTCTCATCCAAATCACTCGGTTTTTGCGGATTCGGAATTGCCTCGAAGGCGTCTAAAGCGCCCCATGTAAATCATTATAATAAAATACATTCCCACTTGCACCATTTTGGCCTGCCTCCCTCTTGACATCTGCAGCATGCTGTACCGCTTCAGAGACATTCAAATCAATAGACCAAACTGATATCGACGTCCTAGAGGTGCAGTAAGGCACCGGGAAGTACCAGAACATTGTGATTGGCCCACAGATCAATATTTCCTTGTGTTAGAGACTGCCACGGGTCGCGACCCGTGTCTACCCGCGACCCATTGAGCGGGTACCCGATCTCGAAAGCAACGACCCGCGACCTGAAGCCGACACGGGTATGTATACAAGACCCGACCCGAGTCGGGTTGTTACACGGGTCGGGTATACCCTAGAACCCGTGTCGAACCCGCTCGAACCTGCAGCTGCTCGCAAATCAGATTCGTACCCGACGAATCCCCCCGAGCAATTGCGTGGGGGGCATCAGCCGGGTACAATGAGATGGGAACAAGGGAGGCGGCGATGGGGTGTGGGCAGGGAATGCGAGGGCGGCTGGGCTGGCCAGCATGGTGATGTATCATGTGGGTGACGGCGTCGGCATCCGGTACATCCGGGTAGTGGCGACGCGTGGGTGAGGGCGTAATGTAGCGATGGGTTGAGAGAGGCGGCAGACACAGCTATGTCAGAATATGTTAGTTTGAGGATGGTGTCGTTTGACGCCGTCACAGTAAGTAGATTATATGATACACACCTACTTGTGCGGCGTTGTCTGCAGACGACGCCGCGTCCAATTCACCGCCTCCTCTGTCCTTTTGCGGGACCTTCCATCAATTCCGGACCTCGCTCCCTCATTGTCGGCGTCGGCGTCATCGTCATTGAGGTCGTGCTGCCCATGCGCGGGGCTTACGCGTACAGTTGTGGACAAACAAAGGTAACCAATTTGGTCGACCATTTCTGGGAGGTCGGACCCGAGTTCCGGACGGCCGTTTTTTGCTTAAACGTGAAGAAATGGACCCTAAGGACATTTTGGTACGAGCTGATTCTCCCTCCGAGCAGTTTTTACAAAATATACCTTCAAATTTTTGGCCACGCCCTAAAACTCATGGGAAAAATCTCGGAGGTAGCGGAATCGCTTCCTTTTGCAAAGCTGCGTCTGATTCTGGTAAAATAAAAGTATTCTATCGAGCGGTCAGGCGAGAAATTGAGGCCCGAGTATTACCAAATACGGCAGGTGCGACTCCTGTAAGGTCACGCTGCATGACAAATGTGTCCTGCATTTCGCCCGTTGTTCATTTTGCTCAAGAAATGGATGACACCAGCCTTGCTATCCCTTGATTCCTACTTACAGGCCCTGCCAACGCCCTACCGGCTGTCATATAGCGCCACACAGGCATCTCCGAGACCCCAAAAGGGGTACTCAACATTGATAAATTGCCTCAAAATTTTGGCCACGCAAAAACCTCGTGGGAAAAACTTCGGAGGCATGTTTTTGGACGTTTCCGAGGTCTGTGAATCTGATTCTGAGGTCAGATTTCAGTAAATAATTCGCGTTCGGCCGGAAACTGACTTGTGGACTTTGATTGTCCACAACTGTACTCGAACGACCTGTTGCTAGGGCCGCAATGCCCTAGCAACGTAGCAACGGGATCGCAAGTCGTCCAGAGCCCTTTTGTGGGGCACACGAGCAGTCGTCCGATGTATTCCAGCTGAAAGTCGTCAGGCTGGCAAGGTTGACACAGTCGTCAACCTCAACGGTGGTGGTGGTGGTGAGAGAAAAGCGGATCGAGCGATCACGATCGCTCGGGATCGCATAATTGATCCCGAGATCGTGATCACGATCAGATTGAGCAATCCTTTTTCGCTCAATCTGGAGCCTTCAGAGGTGATTTGCAGAGCACTCAACAGAGTGCTCTGCGCCACCTAAAAAGTCGGGTTGTAGGGGGGTACCTGCTACGGGTACCCGTTCGCAATTTATTGCTACCCGTGACCTGGTGGTGATCCGGGTCGGGTAGCAATACCCGTGAAAATGAACCCGACCCGCGGGTAAGGTTGCAGGTCGGGTTGCGGGTACCCGGTCTGTGACCCGACCCGTGGCAGACTCTACCTTGTATCTTCCACCATCATGGCGCGCGGCAAGGCCTGGTCATCAGATTATCGCTCGATGATTGTTCAGATGGCCAGAACCAAGACAGCTAAGCGTATTGCAGCGGAAACTGGTGCCAAACTTCGGACCATACAGCAAATCATCGAGAAGTACAAAAAGCACGGGACTACAGCATGGGAAGCACTATTCCCAGAGAGGCGTGGTCGTAAACACATTCTCAGTCAACGTGATGTTGCAGTGCGTATTTTGTATTAGATTCGGCTTGATTTGATTTGGATTGTAGTTCATGCATGAGCATCTTGCCATCAATCCCGATCTCTTGCTTGATGAGATGAAAGAGATTCTCGAAGAAACTGTTGGCATCTCGGTCAGCGAAAATACAATCTGGCAAGCTCTGAATCGCTCTGGCTGGACCTTGAAGAATGTATGTAGCTGCTGAGACTCTATCTGACCCCTGGGTGATCTTACAGATTGTCAGCTTACCCGTGATGCACTGGAGCGCCAAGAGGCAAAGCGCCTTGAATTTTGCTACACTTTCGGACGAGATTATACGGCTGAGCAGGCGGTCTTTGTGAATGAGAGCTCTTTTGATCGTAGGACTGCCATTTGTCGCAGAGGCTGGGCCCCATCGGGCAAGCGTGTTTATCAAAACTGCTTCTTTGTTTGCGGTAGAAGGTATGGTGGAGGAAGTCAGTTGAAGATAATGTTGACGTTTTTCTAATAGGTACTCGCTTCTTCCAGCTCTTACGCTTGACGGCATTATCTACTTCCGCACTGTTGAAGGATCATTCACAGCCGGTCTCTTCTACGACTTTATTGATGGTCTTCTCGATCATATGCAGCCATATCCTGCACCACACTCTGTTATTGTGATGGACAATTGTCGCATACACAAGGATCCTTGCGTACTCAACCTGATTGTACAACGTGGCATGCGTGTTGTCTTTTTGCCACCCTATTCACCAGACTTCAATCCAATTGAACTGGCGTTTTCAGCCATCAAAGCGTATGTGCGCCGTGCTCGGGTGCTAGCACGAGATGATATCGACCAAAAGGTGGATGATACATATGTTTATCTACATCTTATAGAGGCTGTATATCATATGGGACCAAGACACGCTAAAGGATACTTTCATCATTGTGGATATATCTAATAAATTTGTACTCAAGTAGAATGTAACATACGTATGAATGAAAGACAAAAGAAGAAACAAAATAAAATGATATGTAGAGTAAGAAGAAAAGAACGGATGTCTAGTTTCGATGACGTTTGGCGCGCGTAAGCTCCTTTGAAAGCACCTCTGCCAAATCCCATATCTTGTTTGCTACACCTTCCGGCATATTCTCACCTGCAAGACCTCACAGCTTTGTCAGGCCATCACCACGAATCCGCACAATATCACCAACATCAAAGAGACCCTTCAATTGGAGTGGAGAAGTAAACTGTGCGAAGTTGATACCATATCGGCCATGGATTGGATGCTCGTCGAGAGTTTTGAACCACTCCGAGAGTAACAGCCAATCCACTTCAACGAGCTGCGAGGTAGCACTACGCTTCGAGGCCAGACTTGAAGCAGGCGAGCTTGATTGATGACGGTGGCGTGAAGACGTTGGACAAATTGGCGAATAAGATGCTGGGGTCCGTTGCATCACAAGTAGAGGAATAGTGGCTCCGAGAAGCTCCTTGACCCACTGTGAAGGACCATCACTCTGTACAGGTGTTGATGGAACAGGTAACATAGGCTGAACCGTCTGCAGCGCCTTCTTTGCACGTGACTGACGAGCGATTTTGTTTGGAAGATCATCCCAGAGCTTCAGATCGTCGGGAGGTGTAGAGGCAATTGCCTGATGCTTGGTCTATGATGCAATCAGTGAGCATAGTTACGGATCTGTCATGAACAAGAAGCCTTACCATGAGAAGTGTCCACGCTGAAAGATCCTCAGTTGTATAGACATAGCAGCTCGCATCATCTAGCTTCAAGCACGCAGAATCACTGTGCCGTTGACACTTGCCGCGGTGAGCGTCCATGATGAGCTTGAGACAATGTCTCTCGGAAGCAAGTGGCGATTGTCAAACAGGCATATCGGCCTCAAGTTCATTCGATCCAGACTTTGAGGTGCCCTTGCAGTGCGTGAGATCGATAATCTAGATGCAAGAGACAAGTAACAGACCTTCTGCGGTTTGGCCACTGTAGTATTGACAATAGTCACAAAGATAGGCTTTGCATTCTTCTTCAGAACCCCTAGCAAAGTCATCTGGGAGTTCCGAGAATCCGAGACTGCATGCAGAAGCAAAGACTAGCTCTTGTCGTCCTCTAGAAGTTTGGGAACAGGCTTGGGCGACTTTGGAAGCCAAGAGCCAGTCCAGCCAAGACCACGAAGAAAAGCAGGACGGACTTCCATCTTCTTTGCGACGCGAGTGAGAAAGTTGTCAAACGATGTATGGGAAGAAATGATGAGATCACGAGTAGCACCACCGAACGGAACAACGAAGGCAATATCAAAGGCAGGCGGCTTTGCATCATCCTCGTCTTCTGTGTAGAGAGTTAGAGTCAAATATGACAGTGAGACAGAGGCCACAAGTACCTTCTGTGACTTGACTGCCATCGTTGTCATCTGGTACCAACTCCGGCTCAACATCGGCTCCTGGACCTCTAGAGCGTAGACTTGACCACGAGTATGTACTCGAGTATACTCTTAATCGTCATTACGATTAATCCCACCTCGGTCAGAGGTAATCTTCACTCGGATACTTACTCTTACTCTTACTCCCCACACATAATTGTATACGATTAATCTGACGTACGAGTAACCTATATACTCGAGTATAATCGAGTATAATCACGAATAATTGAGTAAACAGCGGATAATCGAGTAAATATTGTAGCATTAGTAGTCCTAGCAAGAATTAGGTGCACGTGAACGTGAAAGTGATATGTGCCACCGAACAATTAATCTGAATCATCGTCTTCCTCCTCATTGTCACTGTCATCCGCAGAAGTATTGGCACCGTCACCTGGAATGTCAACCACCATATCGTCATCTGTTTCCTCACCGTCCTCATCATCAGAGACAATCACCACCTCAGCCTCAATTTCATCATCTCCTGCAATCTCTTCCTCTTCCTCCACATCCGTATCTGTCCATTCTGAAGCAGTATCCGGCTCTCTTTTGCGGAACTTTTTCTGATTAATATGGCGAGCAATGGCATCAATCGGAACGAGACCTTCGATGCTGAGCCAATTGCCAAGGACGGTGCTCTCACGGATGGAGTTGGGTGAAAGGTTATAACGACGCTTCCCCACAACAAGACCACTGTGAGAGAAGAGCCGCTCGACACCGATACTTGTCGCAGCCGCCGCCAGGAAATCGAGTGCCATGCGAGCAAGTGCATTCATCGGCGTCACAACTTCTGCACTCCTGATAGAGACCTCGTGCTTAGTCCAGAACTCGATGGGATCGTCGTCCGTCTCCTGCGCATGGATGAATTCATCAAAGGTGTCGATATCAGTGCGAGGTGTCGATGCTTTCTTGGTTTTCTTCTTGAGATGGGCGTATGGATCGACGGGAGCGGTACAAGCAATAACGGGTGCCTCAACGACAGGCAAGCGGATGAGGGGTTTGTAGAATTTCACCCAGACTTCGCGGGCAGACCTTACAGCTGTATCAATCCACTCGTCCTGCCACTCTTGGGCAACAAAGTAGGCACGACGATAGTCAGGATGAAGCACTGCAGTATTGGGTTAGTAAAGTCAAGGCTAACTTGCAGTGAGATGACATACACATTGCAGTCTTCCACATTAAGGAATTGTCGGTAAGAGCATAGTACTTGTCTAGGACGATGAGTCCTCGCTGAATGGCGCGGCGGATGACAGCAGGAAGATCGGGATCACGGAGGAACTCTTCAAGATGTTTGTTGAGGGTATCCATGGCGGGGATGACTTGGTGTAGCATGGGGTAGCTCTCGACAGAGAACATGACAGTGGCGCCGTAGAGTAACTAAGCATCAGTGAGATTGATATAACAAACCGAGGATGACGACGTACCTCGAGAACCGGAAGCAAGCTTTCTAAAATATGCCACTCCGCTTCGGTGACAAAGTAACGACGAAGACGGCGCGATTTCTTGGTAGCAGTGTTCCACTCCGGTGCGGCACATAGAACTTTGAGGCAGGTCTTGAGGCGGATCGCCCGCTTGACAACATTGCGCATGGTATTCCAGCGTGTAGGGACCCGCTTGACCATCTTGATGGATTTCTTGATCCGTCGTCGGGAGAGAGAGGCCAGGGCCTTCTGAATGGGACCCTTTCGGGCGCACCGAGAGCCGACCTTGATAACCTGAGGCAGTGAGATCAGATATTATATCGAAGACAACAAGAATTTAACATACCTTCTGCATGGCCGACCGCCCTTGCTTTGCCTCAGCCTCGGTGGGTTCAACAATGTTGGCTCGCGCTGACTCTGCCCACAAAGCCTCCAGCTCCTCGCGATTCTTGTCCACTTGCTTCGTCAACTCCTCGTGCACCCGTGCGTCCTCATCATCCATCTCGTCGTCCTCGTCATCTACCCAATTGACGACATCGTCATCGTCATCATCTTCTCCTTCGGTCTCGGTGGTTTTCTTCTTGCTGTTCTTGAGCGGCTCGAACTGCGAGCAGACGGCCTGCAAACTACATCAGAAACCTAGGTTGGGGAGAATACTGACGATACTCACCTGATAGACCAAATTGAGGATGTGCCCGAAGCAGCGAACTTGTGTGTCCCAGTGTCCGGCAATACTGTTCTCATAGGCACCGTAGAGATTTGAGAGACTATTCAGCATCGAGTCATTGTTTGAAGCATTGTCGCCAGTATGACCAAGGGTGCGATCAGCGATACCGAACTCCTTGAAGAGATTGAAAGATTCTTGGGCGAGATTCTCGCCAGTATGTGAGACCAGCATTCTAGGAAATTATCAGGATGTGAACAATACGAAGGAGATGTGAATACTGACTCGATCATATCCAAACAGGGAAGCCAAAGTTTTCCTTTGTAAATGAAAGAGACAAGGACACCGAGGAATTCATGACCGTTCCCGGCGGTCCAACAATCGAAGATGGGATTGAAACGTCCTTCGTAGTCCTGGAGAATGGCCTTCAACTCAGTGCGTGTCATGGTAAAGGCATCGTGGATGTCGCGGCGAAGAGTCTGACGAGATGGAGGCATTGCTTCAGGGTTCAAGTATGTGAAGACTTGGATGAGCTCGTCGTCACGTATGATGGAGTCGGGACGATGACGGCGCGTAACCCAGGCTAAGAGCTTCATGCGAAAGAGGCCTTTGCGAAAGGTGCGGGGAATCTTTTGTGTAATTTTGAGTTGTTTCTGGGCCTTGGGGTCGGGGGCGTGCTTCGTGTTACATGGGTTGACATGAGAGAGAAGATTGCTAGTCGAGGATACGCCGATGGGTCGAGAAGTGAGGTGGCCGGTGCTGAAAACAACATCAGATATGGATAAATTTGAAGTAATATACAGCGTACACTCTGCAAATGAATTTGTGAAACCATCTCTCCTTGTCCGCATCGTATTCGATCTTGGGAATCCGGTGGAAATGTTTGAAGGCTGGCGCGTTGATGTGCTGGGTGCAAATAGGCCACAGAATATATAGAATATATCCACAACCAACAAACAACTAAAACACTCCTAAGTGGGATCTTAAGATTGGATGGGTGGTGATAGGTAACTAAGAAACTACGCTTGTTTTGGTGATAACAAGGAATAGGTGCGTATGTACGCGTACTTGAACTGGCTAGAACAAGGTCTGAGTGATAGTTGAAAGGGGTTGGCAAGTGAGCCTTTTAGTCTGCACGAATGCAAGTAAGATGGGGGTATTTGAGATTGATTGTGGACTTGTACACTTGCGTGACTAGAACTCGAAAGCCGAACAGAGGACAACTCCAACAGACGTATAGACTGTTGAAACGTATGTTCTAAAGGGTACTGGAATAAGACAGGTGCCCGGTTCGCAGACACGGGATGTGCAGTCTTTGCTCTTCGCTAAGCTTTTGTTCTAGGTCTTGGGTCTTCTCAATTCAACTCTGGTAAGTCGCACTGGTGTTGATAGCAAGAGGATCGGTACAACTTCTTGTATTCGCAAAGTGTTATGTTAACTAAACTTCTACGTCGATGCGGACCCTTCTAAGGACTGGTCGGCTTCTCAGTAAATCCGTGCGGTATCTCTTGGGAGAAGTCCGGGCTCACGAAAGTTCACTTCTAATTGAATCGCAAGTGGTTCTAGCTGGGGAATCTTAATCTTCTATCCAACACCGAGTTCTGTATTTACTCAGGTGGGGCTCTTAAGTTTGGGGGACTTTGGGTCTTCAATAGTGTGCAAACGGGATCTTATTTGAGTGTATACTCGAGCAAGGTTACTACAGGGGGACGCTTTGTGGGCTGATCTCTGCGGGGCGCTAAACTGAACTATTCGACGTTACATGGTGTCCTTTATAGTATTCTACTCGGTAAAACGGAATAATTACTGACTCATCACTGGGGTGGTACCATGAGGGTACTCCCAGGGCATAGGGTTCCGGCCACGATTGCTATTGGTGCGGAGGAGAGAAACTATTCCTTGGGGAGGTGCGAGACATCGGTTGACTGCGCATTATGGCGTGCTTCAGGAACCTGGTCTGGACCGGAGGAAAGTTCTAGTATTTGTCTTGTATCTGGTGTTTGGTGTCTGCGCCACTTCCTTCAGGCGTTAAAGGAAGTGAACTGTTCTGTAGTTCTCTGTTTGCCTGTTATGATATCTTTTGTTTGAAGCAACTGAGAGTGGGGATCTCTGGCAAGTGTAGTCTTTAGGGTTGACGACCGTCGATGGTGGAAGGGATAAACCCGGGCAGAAGCTCGCTGAAACTCAATTGTTGACCGCGGCCGTGTATGGAATGGTTCCACGGAGGTACCTGGACCGATCTGATCCTTAGTTGTCCCAAACGGGAACTGAACTCCTACGTTGCGTCTGCTTCTCCTATACCTGATACGGAATCTTTTGTGAACGAGGGGCAAGACTCAGTATCCCGTCTGTACGGGATATGACTTCTTTATACCCTTATTAGATCTTTGCTACTTATTCTTTTAGCGGCCAACCACACGGGTGCTTACGCCTTCTAATCAATTGACACAGATCCCGTCTGGACGGGATACTGGATCTTGTACTCTTGTCAAGGTTTTAGATTGATTGAGTGTCTAGTAATCTGCCGCTTGGCTGTAAACAACCATTAACGTATGGAATTCGTTAACTGCGTCTTGATTTGTGATACTAACGCGACAGTGACGTATGTACAGAGTGTAGGATTTTCGTACACCGGTGTTACGGTGGGACACATTGGATAGTGATATTCAGTACAGACGGTCCGTTACTGGACTGGTATTTAAATGTAGTTAACGTCTGACTTTAGAGAACTAGTCCTTGCCCTAGACTGTGTCTCTGATGATAACTCATGTACACCTGGCCTTGTCTACGTTGAATCCTCTAGACTGAAGCTTGATAGAAATCGCAAAATCCGGGGTTTCTAGCCCTAGAATCGTAACATGCGTATCATCTCCTCTTAACTTACAGATGTTGTCCGCAACATACACCTGTCGGTTATTCTAGAACACCCGGCAATTCTTGCGCTTATTTGCAATTTCCTTGCTGGTGGTATAAAAGTCTGGTTGTTTCTTCGTCAGGGAGTTACCCCCAAAATAATCTTCCACTCGCTCGTCCAACTTCTCTCATTTATCATGCCTTCTTCTCGTTCGCGCACTTGGAAGGGTATTGCCTCGATGTTGACTGTGGACATCGTTCCCGACGTCGCCTCTGCCATCGTGGCTTCTCATGCCACTTTGGGTCAATCCATTCGCGAACGAATCTTTTCCACCGAACTTCCCGATACCGTCTCTGATGAAATTTCGTCCCTCTACGCGGCTCTCATCGTTCCTACCACTCGTTTGATCACCACGATGACACTTCCTGCCAAAGCGGAACACATGGAGGAGAAGGGCGAACGGTTCGACGCAGTTATGAAGAAGATCGTGGTACGTCTCTTTTGTCTCTTTGTGTATCTGTTCTTAAATTCTTTTCTTTAGTCGACCTCTTTATCTAAAGAGCAACCGTCGACCGCGACTTTTCCTGAGGCTTTAGCCATCTGGGCCTGCGAACTTCGTTCGTTCCTGGGTTATTGCTGCGCGGAACTGGGCATTTCGCCTCATCACGACCAAGTCAATATTCCCAACATCTTGCATCCGTTGGTGCAGACTTGTACCCGTAAGGGCAAGATCGCCGCTCAAGCTTTTCACGTTGGCGAGGAGCATCCCATGCATCCCAAGTTCAAACCGATGAAGCCTCCTAAGGTTTCGGTGAGTCGTGTTCTTTCATCTTTCGCTTGTTCTCTTTGTTTGACGACATCTTTTTCAGAAGAAGACTCCTCAGTTTATCGATGATCAGCTCGAGGCTGTAGGAGCCGGTTCACAAGTCAAAACGGAGGCTTCCAACGATATTGGTGATCCCTTTGCGCCTACTAAGGGTTTCGTCTGGGCTGATGAATATTATTCAGCTATGGCCGATGGTGAGGACGCTTCTGGTTCTGAGGAAACCGATGAAGTGAGCTCATTCCTTTCCTCGTCTTTTAGATCTTATTGAAGGGCTCACTCAGGTGGTCATCTCTGAGCGTGATAAGACGCTTTCTTCCATGGCCAACGTGAGTTCTTCCTTCTTTTAGTGTCGTTTAGACGGAAAACTGATTTATTCGTTTCATAGAACACGCGTGCTGTAAGATATATCCCTTACGCTTACGTCCGGGGTATGGATACTAAAGCGCGTATCTATCTGAAGGCTATGAAGACCTTGGCGGCTCAGAACGAGGTCGAACCGGCTCCCAAGCGCAAGGCTCCTCAAGAGGCTATGCGTCGTTCGTCTAAAGTTCTCAAGGCCGCTTCCATTGCTATGGATCCTACCCTTATGAACCAACTGAGCTCTGGTACGTGTTTCTCTTTCTGGTTCCTTTTCTGCTTGCTCACTGACGTTGTAGTACCTCAGCACATGAACGCGTACATGACCGCCGTCACTGGTGTCACCAAGCGCATGCATTTCTTGGCCGGCTTGCCTGGCTCAGACGGGATCTCGTCGAGTATGGCTTCCTCAGAGCAGGCTTATCGCCTGGAACTGTCTGTTTCTGCCAATCGCATTCACGGGGAAGTACAAACTTTCCTCCGTGCCCGCGATCTTTACTTGAACGCGACGGAGAGTCTTCTTCAGCAGTAGTTGTCTAAATACATATCGCGTCTTTAGTTCCTTACCCAAAATGGGTCTTCCTACTGTAGTGTAGTCTCTAGTCGAAATCCTTCATCTTCTGTAGTACTAGAGCTACAAGTTATCTTTAGATAAAACGTCGCTTGTAGATAGCAAAACTCCACTACATCTGGTCTTCTTTAATCATTGTGAAGAACTTTAAAAGGCTCTTGTTCTAAACAGACGGAATCTGTTTTCCTTGTCTAGATTCTTTTACTGTTCCTAAGGCACAATTTGGTTGCTTCGTAGTCTTTTATCGATGATGAATTTGTCCTTTATCGATGTTGGAAACTGGTATAAAGCTACTGGAACTGTATACGGAAGGTAGAGGCGAACATGCCCCTCCTTCTCAATTCCTTTACGGCTTTACGCCTCCCTTCAGTTCCTTTCTACAAAGTTCGGTTCAAATCCGATGAACGTTTCTTCGTAGAAGCAGAGCTGTTTCTGGCCGACTGTCTGTCGATGCACCACAAGACGGGATTTCCAATCGTTGGGCGTATTGGCACTTCCCGCGAACTGGGTTGTGTTGATTTTACTGCTCGGGTCAATATCGTAGGCGAAGCCCTAGTTCTGGGTCAAGACTTCGTCTACGATGCCCCTTCGGTACGCTTTACGATTTATTATCTGGTACGTCTTAAATCTTCTTGGTTTCTGAGTCTTAGCGTTAAAATACGCCTTCAGCGGTTCTTCAAGGATCTGTGGCATAATATGGCCGATAAGTTCGTATACGGACCTAAATCCAACTTTGTCGCCATGTTCACGCTATGTGTTCAACTGGTTCAGACTTGGTTTCGTCGGGGAGCCGTTAAAACGGTGGACGGTTATACAGTGGACTCCTTCTTACCACTGGAATACCAATGCCCAGCTCTTCACTTTCCAGAGATCTACGCGCCTGCGATGTCGCAGTATGTGGTACGGATCGATCTGTACTCTGTTGAGCTTCTCTGACTTTCTCTCAGGAAGACGCTACATTTGGGAACCATCGTGGTGCCTTAGACTCTGTCGCCGGACGAGAGCCTATTGATGATGATAACTGGTTGAGGGATTTTCCTCCCGACGTCAGTCTTCTTCCTGGTAGTCTTATAGAGGTGGTCCCTTGGTGGTCGATGTACGCGGACGCTATTCGTCCACTCTATCTTAAACCGGTGATACCCTTGCATCAACGCTTGGTCTTCTTTCACGATCGGAAGGCTTCGTTTGAATACCCTCTGCCTACTTTGTGAGTCTTTCCTGCTTGATTGACCAGACGGTTGGTTGATTTGTCTTTGCTCATTAGAGAACATCATCGTCAGACCGTTTGGGTTTGTGGAGACGCATCTTCAGTTGATTGGGCTAAGTTCCATACTCGTACGCCCACGCAGTTACAAACAGACTTGGATATTTTACGTCCTAGGGGTTGTTCTGAGTTTTATGCGCGGTTGTATTCTGTTCCCCTAGTTTCGATTCGGGATAGAGTCTCCTCTTAACTTACTGAAGTGGAGCGTACCCTTACTTCTAGTGAACCCGTATCGTACTTAGTTCCCATGTACGGTAGTAGTCTTGCGAAAGGTCCGTTTCTACGGGATACGGAATTTTTGGCGTGTCTTAAGTTCTAGACATTCCTTTTAAAAGTTCCCGTCTAGACGCCATACCGAATCCCTTAGTCTTACGAAAGCTGAGTCTTCAGCTTGACTTTTTAGATCGGTCTTTCACGCGTTTTCTTGTGTAGGGTGTACATTTTTATCAAGAAATACGGGTCTGAAGGGATATGTGTACATACTTACTACGAATGTTCTCGTGTAGTTAAGTATCTTTATCTAAGTCCTTCTTTTGCTTCTCTAACCGCTTGAGCTTCCTCCGGAGCGAGGACATCTCTTGCTCGAGGTGCTCCGTGACTTGCTCTCGCGCTTCGCGTTCCTGCGAGTCTGCCATCTTTCGTTCTTCCTTCTCTTCCTCGAGTTTCTGGGAGACGGAGACTCTGGAAGCGGTGGAAGCGTTCGACTTCTTCCTGTCCTTGTCCTGAACAGGCTCCCGCGTACCATCTTCGTTCATCCAGACGCACTTCCGTCCAGCAGAGGAACACTTGTCACAAGTGGTTGAGAAGTTGACGGACGTGCGGTTCCAAGTGCACTCCCTGTCAAACTCTTGACAGAGGTTACACCTTCCTTTGGGGTCGCGATACGCCAGCTTCTCTGCATCTCGAATTCCTCTCTTCGTGTTCTCGGTAACCTTCGCCTTGGGGTAGACCTCCAGGTGTTCGAGTACGGTACGGCACTCCTCCCTGGCCTTCTTCTTTGGCTTCACGGTTCGAGCTTTCTTCGCCGGGGGAACGGAATACGGGACTGGAATTGTCACCGTTTGACCGATGAAGGGTTCCAGAAGTCCCGCAATGGGACGGTTCCACGGTGTTACAACATCCTCCATGCTGGTGATAAGCTGCATCTCGTTTGGCTCGTCCTTTGGAGTGAGGGAGAGTTTTCGTTTGCGAGACGGACTCTCGGCCTCAGAACCACCAGAGGGGTTTGAAGGTCCGGGGACGGGATATTGGTGGTCTGGAATGGGTAGGTCTAAGTCCCTCGTACCAGAGCCAGGTACTCTGCCCTTACCGTGGACGGAGTTGTCAACAGTCGGGTTCAGAGTATAATCTGACGGCTGCGGCCGGAGACTGAGGAAGGCCGACGCCAGGCGAGGTTGGTTCTCCGCGACCTCTAGTGCGGACAGTGGAAGTTGGTTATCCTTCCACTGGAGGTTGTTCATAAGGTTGAACCTTAGCTCCCCTTTCGCTTCAGCCGAGTTGGGGAACGTGTCGTATCGAGTTGTCCGGTCAACTCTTTCTACTCGTGTCGTGTTCGAAAAACTGAAGACGGTGTGTAGCAACGGAATATCTGTGGACTCGAGCAAGTCGAGTATCTTGACGAAGAGGATGTCGTCCAAGGTCTTCCTGTACGAAACATCGATTTCGACCTTGTCCCGGACGCTGAAGAGTCTATCTTCAACATGTCCCCAGAACTGCGCTGCCGTGTTCTGCTGCTGAGTTGACCACTTTGCCTCCTCCCACACAGGTCTCAACATCTGCACCAGGTTGCCTTCATGGTAGATGACGGCAGCTTCCGACTCCATTAACTGGATACGGAAACGGGGGTGGACGTTCCGGGCGTCAAAGGAGATGATTCGTGGGCTCTCTCTGGGAGCGGCTCTTTGTTGAAGGATCCCCGATAAATGTGTTACTTCCGTGTCAACACAGTCCTTGAAGAACTTGTCAAGATAGACTAAGTCCTCCATGGGGGTGGAACGGAGAGGGCGAGTGGAGATTTCTCTCCGGGCGAGTTTGCTGAAGACGTCCTCGAAGAAAGTGATGACCACAGCTCCCCTGTGGCAGACCTTCTCCCTACGGAGTACTCGCTCAATGAGGGCTTTATCCCCTCGCACAACTCTTGACGCCTCCTCTGGTGAGAAGTGGACTTTGTAGACGTCCCGGATCTTATCGTTGAAGAAGTACCCGTTACTGGGTAGCCGGAGGTTCTGTTTGACTTCTGTGTTAAAACACGGTATCTGGATTTTACAACAAGTGTCTTACTTGGTCTGTATCTGTTTTTGTGGGTGCGACCCCCGGGATTGGCGTCGCGTTATCTCCTGATTCCTGAGATGAACGGAGTTAGAATCCCGTCTAGACGGGATACTGAATACTACCCACCTGGTCTTCATCTTGTTGTCTTGACCGAGGGGTGCTTTCACGCGAAGTTCGGTCGGTTCGGATAGCTTCGTTGCTGTACTCCAGCTCCAATTCTTCTGGTAAGTTTTGCTATGAAGGTGAATTAAGATCCCGTCTGGACGGGATACTGAATCTTCACTCACTTCCATGGCACACTCTACTTCTTCTTCCATTACTGGACTCTGATGGCGAGATCTTGGAGGCGAGTCGACATCGCGTTCTTGTGATGCCTGTTTCTCGAGTCAAGATCCCGTCTGGACGGGATACTGAATCTTTACTTACCTCGCTGATCTCTCTGGCAAACTCTTCCTCAATGGGAACTTGCGTCTGCGTCTGTACGGTATCGTCGGACATCTCGACGTCTGAGCCTTCTGGACTGAAGCTCTCCGTCATTGCTGCGGGGAAGACATCTCCGTCTTCGTTGTCTTCCCAGTTGGTCTTGTTACGACGTAATATTTCAGTGTCTGGCTTACTTAGTCAACAATTGTTGACTTACCAACGTAACTTCCATATTATCTTGAACTTGGTAACCATAACTCCTGACGCACTTCTTGTACCGCCAGTAAGCTAGGCCCAAGACTCGGTCCATGGCCTTGCCCGGTTGCGACTTGTGCTTCTCCAACAATTGAGGTGCCTGTGTTGTCCACTGCTTGACATAGCTATAGAAAGCTGTCCCTCGGTTGTTGTTGATCTGGTTGTTGGCCACTGTATCGAGTCCTTTGAACATGATTCGACTGGGTTGACGTGGTACGGCCAGCGCGACTGATGGGTCGATAGCGCTATTCCCGAAGAACTTCCAGGCGAACGGCGCGACGGCGGGGACGACGGCGGGCGACATGGAGGCAGTGGTATGGATGGTGAGGACGGTTTGGCGGGCGAGGTTAGAATGGGCGTGGAAAGTACGGGAAACGTCAATTTGGGCCTTGTTATATACTCAAATTGTTGTCTCCGTCGCTGCCTTTGATCTGAGAAACGGGATACTGGATACTGGATACTGGATCCCCGGTATCTGCCATTTAGACTTCAGAATCTCCGTTCGTGCCCTGTTTTCTGTATGCCTATGCGCCTTCCTTCGCTGATCCTCTTTACCCTGGTCCACTTGATCCACGGTCATTGCCTATTCTGGCACATTTCTGTTCCTCGTACCTGATGGTAACTGAGTTCTGATTCATAAAGATTCCGTCTACGCTTCTTTCAGCGCTTTAGAATCCGGTCTGACTGGAATGGTCTGCGGAATACGGGATTCTTGCAATATCTGAGGTCCAAATTACTGTGGCGCAGTAATTCGCGTCAAATTATAGAATGTACTGGTCCCCTCCTATTCCGTCTTTTCTTTTCTGATAGCGTCCGCGCTATTGCAACCTTCTGTACTTTTGCACGGGACGTGCTGAGCTTTTGTGCAAATTAAAAGTCACGGGGCTTTCCGTTTTTGCGCCACTTTCAATACTGCTACCGGCAAAGCCCACTTCTTCTGAACCCAAGCTCATATGGTGTAGTGGTAGCATGCCCCTGGAGTTATCCCTTCTAACTCAGCCACATTTCACAGGGCGACGCTGGTTCGACTCCAGCTATGAGCATTACACAGGTCAAAAATATCTTTATTTTTCTTTTTATGATTTTGTCTGAGGTTTCCATCCTCTCTGATATTTTTCTAAGTCCATCTGCTCGTAGCGCAGCTGGTCGTGCACCTCTCTTGGCGACGGTGAGGCCTTGGTTCAAGTCCAAGTGCGAGCATACACAGACTCGTACAATGTTTTTGTTTTGGGTAGTCAACCATGTGTCTGAACTGGCAACAGCATATTGGCTTTATCCAAGCTCATATGGTGCAAGTGGTAGCATACCTGGTAGAAGTGAATGCCTTCTAACTCAGCTATTACCGGGCGACGCTGGTTCGACTCCAGCTGTGAGCATAGGAAATGACAGTATCTGATTTTTACCATGCCACTTTCCCAGTCACGTGTCTTTTTCCTATATCCCAACTGGTATTGGATTTCTTTTCTAAGTCCATCTATACGTAGCGTAACTGGTTGCGCACCTCTTTCTAAACCATATAGAGGGCTTGGTTCGAGTCCAAGTGCGTGTATACACAAAGCACAAGTTGTGGACTTTTTGCAACGGCGCTGACTACGTTTTAGACTGTACTGTGAGAAGTCCGTCCAGACGGTATACGGGATTTTTCTTGACTGTGTACATGGATCCCGTCAAAAGTCCGTGTGGACGGTATACGGGATTTTTCTTACGAATGTCTCAGCTAGCTTACTTAGCTTTCTTTGCTAAGGCCTCAACAACTCTTAGTGCACTGGTCTTAATCCGTTCTAACTTTCTAAAGAACTGACCTCCCAAGTGCAGGGGGTCTCTTCTAGCGAAGAATGGTATGACTCTGAACTTTGCAATCTTGTCTCGAAGTACCACTCCGTTTAGATCACATAGGACATAGTTACCGCCTGTGGTTCTAGCAACCACGGCATACGGACCCATGAATCTTTCTTTGAACTTCGCGTTCATTTCTGATTCAATTCGCGTATTCCGTACCAAGACTAGTTCTCCTGTCTCGAATACATGATTCGGGATTGAGTTAACATACTCTTCTAGGTACTTGGCGGCATTCTTCTTCTTAGCTGCTGCTACTCTTGACTTCAACAGTCTAGTGTCTTCGCTGTGTTTCTTCAGTTGTCTAGCTCGCATTGCTACAAGGTCCGAATGTGACAAGAGTTTGTCAGGAGTATCCACTAACCAGGTAACCTCATCCAAGTCAAGTGGTAGAATAGGATCACATCCCGTTACTGCGTGAAATGGCGAAGTCCCCAGGGATCGTTTGACTGTTATTCTCTCTGCCCATAATATTTCATGTAAGAAAGCAGGCCAATCCTCAGGATCTCCCCGGCAAACCTTGAATAGAGACTGGCGTATATCCCAGTGGCCTCTTTCAACCTTTCCGTTAGCCTGTTTGTTATAAGGACTAATGAGAATCCCCTTGATTCCATATTTCTCTTCAATGTAGAGCATAGCTTTCTTGATAGCGGGTCCGTTATCCGTAATGATTTCCTTGAGACAACCCCATCTACACAAGATGTCTTCGAATATCCATTCTCCCAGAGTTTTAGCGTCTTCAACTGCTAAAGCTCTAGCTTCTGGCCATCCGGTTAAACCACAACGAGCTACAGTGACCGCATTATAGTCCTTGTACTCAGCCGTTTTCTTGTTCTTAGCTCCAGACTTAGGCATTCGGAATGTATCAACGTATGCCCTTTCAAATATTCCTGGTGTGGAGGTAATGGTAGGTTCTACTCTTATGTTCTTCTTTTGTCGCTGTTGACAAAGTACACAGGTGCGTACGTACCATTGTATATCCGTGTTCATGCCAGGCCACCAAAAGCGCATGCACACTTGGTGATACAACGAATATTGGCCTTTATGCCCGTTTCTATCGTGTAACAGGCGTACAATTGGTATACGCTGTTGTGAGGATAGTACTCGCTGATGAGCGCCTTGTTCATGAGTCTTATACAACTTGTTGTTTCGAATAAAGAAGTTCTTGGACCAATGTTCGAGTTGCGCTCTTTCTTTTGTAGAAAGTACTCGAGCTTGGTATTCTTCGTCTTCTAACAGTGGTTGCAGGTGAGGCAACAACTTATCCCATTGTTGCTCTCTCTCCGTTCTGGTTAATTGTGGGAATTCCTCGATTTGTAACCAGTCCTCGATTCCTGCAGTGGCAACCGCGCAGCAAGTCGCTGCTGTTCTTTGGTCTCTTAGGTCTGGTGGCCATTCGGTTTCCTGAAACTCGTCTATAGCCACCCATTGCATATATCCGGTTCGCGTGTCTATATGATCTTGAAATGCTTCGAAGGATAAAGGTTTGTCTTTTTCTTGGATGTTTTCATCTTCTTCGTAGATAAAAGTAGGGAGTATATCCTCAGTATCATCCAACGGAGGTCTGGGTATTATTTCATCTTGTTCCGATGGCGGTCTACGACTCAGACCATCGGGCCCGTGAACTTTCCCGGGGACGTGTTCCAAAGTAAAGTGGAACATCAAGATTTCTTCTGCCCAGCGCTGTAGGTTCGCATTGGCTAACGAGTCTACATTAGACAGCATCCCTTTAATGTACTTGGCATCTACCTCAATTTTGAGCTTGCGGCAACCTAATAGATAATATTTACAATGTGTTAGGGCTCTATAGAGTCCATATAATTCTCTTTTTGCTTGAGAATATCTTGCTTCGCGTTCGTTCAGTGTTATAGACATGAATTTAGCGTAGTATCTTTTCTTGTTGTCCTCTGGGTCTAGTTGAGAAAGGTAGAAACCAACCGCTTGATAAGATGTATCTACTGACAGAGTAATAGGTGTTTCCCAGTCATATCTTAGGGGTTTTAGCATGGGACAAGTGCGTATGGCCTCTTTTAGTGCGTCCATACTGGCTTGTTCTTCTTCGCCCCACTCAAACTTGGTTATATCTTTTGTCAACCGTGTCAAAGGAAGTGCTAGTTTAGAATAGTCCTTGACGAATGCTCTGAAGATTCCCGCTGTACCCAGAAAGGATCTTACTTCGGTAAGAGCTTTACACGCTGGCCAGTCGGAAATAATCTTTACGCGTTCTTCAGCAGGTTTTCTTCCATTTCGTGTGCACACATGCCCTACTACGACTATCTCTTCTGCACATATGATTGCTTTGGTACCCGAGAATGTTCCTCCAGCATATTTCATACGCTGTACAATCCGGACCATTGTCTGGAAGTGTTCCCAAACAAATCTCCGTATGCCAGGATTCTCTGGTAAGGTTTCATAAGTACCATCTGGTAACTCGTATCGAGAGCTCGGTCCTTTAACCGGTACATCATCGATATAAGGTCTAGTGTACGCTGGTATCTCTTCCCTTAAGATATAGCACACGTCATCGTGAAAGATGGGTACTGAATTGGTCCAACCCATTGGTAGGGTACGGAGCCTAAGAGCGCCATATGGTGTTGAAAACGTAGTCATATCCCTAGAGGCAGTAGCTAACGTTCTCTCATCATAGCCTACATACAAGTCTAGTGTTCCACCGCATGATAAACCGGCGAATGCTTCCGCTAGTTCTTCGGTTGCAGGTGGTAAACCTGAATGCGCGATGGTAACTGCATTTAACGGCTCTAAACTATGAACCAATCTCAATTTCTTTCCATCTTTCTTTACTACACAAAACCACCTTGACCTGTATGACGAGTTCGAAGGCTCATACACTCCAGAGTCAATTTTGTGCTTTATGATCTTACATACCTCCTCATAAATACCAGGAGGTATTGGGATGTTCCTTAGTACCCATGGGGTATGAGGTATAACCGGGATATCTACAGACGGAAAGAATTCCTCTTTGAACCGCCCTTTTTGTGATTCCTCCCAAGCGAAACCATCTCCTAAAAGCATGAAGTAGTGATCTACTAGCTTCAGTTCTTCGTCTTGTAAGAAACCTGTATCGTGGTCCTTCTGAATTTGTTCTCGCCGCTCAGCTGTGTAACGACCAGTGGGTACAAAAGGTGGAGGGTTCTTAGATAACTGAGGCATATCTGCTAAAGGATCCCCAAGTATATGTCTTTTGATTCGAAACTCTTCAGGGAGTGTTCCCAAGTGAGAGCGAGTCTTCAATGCAACCGGTTTGTATTTCTTGGTCGCGAAGATTCCCCGTACTCTGTCTTGCTTTAAGGACTCGTAAAACTGGCTCCTAACCTCTCCTAGATGATCTGTAGTCATAGAGACAGTCATTCCTGCGAAAGTGCCTTCAAGTCCGATAGGGACTCTAGGAAACAAATTCATGGTACTGACTGACTCGCAGAGTTCTTCGACGTCTTCAGAGATACTTTTAATGTCAAAGATCTTTCTGAATCCGTTAACTTGTCGAATTCCGTGTGAGACGGGATACGGAGTCTCAACTTGTTGGAAACTATTAGTTGAGTAAGTTTCCGTATTCCGTCTGCACGGAACTTTCGTCATAAGTCCTTCTGGTATATGATTGATCTTAGGTGGAATGACCATAAGAGGTTCACCTTTCAGATCTGCCTGCATAAATGCGTACTGATTCTTCAAAGGCTTCACTAGGTGTTCTACTTGAGTCTTAGAGGCATGTATATACAGGTTAGTCAACGTTTCTGGTTCGAAGTGCGTTGCATGGTTGCCTGGTATATATGTCTCTTTAATGATGAGTCTACCCGTCTGTGGATGGGTTTCTATTACCAGTGCAACGTCCTCTCCTTGATCATTGTTCAAGTCCTCGAGGGGCGTTGAAAACCCGCTTGTTCTGTATTGGCCAAGTGCCTAGGAATCTGTCCCCGTTTATAAGTAGGAAATGTAAGCTTTCGCCCCGTTCCTGGTTCTATAATCGTAGCAGATACATCTCCACTCGTACTGGTTTGTAAACTGACTTGGGAGACAACCTCGAAAGGTCGTCCTAGTAGTACATCGTAGGCTGGATCTTGTAACACATGTAACTGAAGGTAGTAGCTGATGCCGTCAAATTCGAATGGAACATTTCTTGCTAGTCCTAGTGTCTTAGTGCGTCCTTTGTTGGCACTTTCCATAGTAATGGTAAAGTTGGGGTCATAAGAGAGCCCTAATTCCAGCGCAGCTTTCCAAGAAATGGACGCTATCTGTGATCCACCGTCTAACAGGCTCTCCTTACGGCTGCCTCTATTGATAATAGGCCATAAGGTGCGTAATTCTGCATTTTCTGGAGCTATACTTTCGCGCGGGATATTGTAGGGTCCCGTATAGCCTGTCTGATTGTAGAATTGTTCTACAGGATCTTGAACTACGATTGAACCTACTGGTAAAGTGGTAGAGGCTGTTTCCTTGATAGTAAAAACATCATAGACTGGTAAATTGTCTCCGTCTAACTTATCTTGAAGAGTGACTTTAACGTTCTTAGCTTTCAGATTCTCTAAGAGATCCTTCTGCCAGATTTCGTTCGTTGCCAATAGTTCTTCAGGTAACAATTCCTTCCACATGGCTTTCCATTGTGGGTTTCGGTTCAGTAATTCTTTGAGTTTGGACACCCGTCGGTATGACTTAGGTTTATCCAGTTTTTCAAGTGGTGAAGTTGAATTCACCTTGTCAGTAACAGGATCAGGTTCGTCAAGGACCTTTGCTGCTTGTTCCAGTTCTTGGTCTGACAAGAATTCTTCATCAGACCCGTCTTCTGAGACATCCGGGTTGAAGCTGACTTTCTTAGGTTGTGCTATAGGAGTTGGTGGTCGTTTTGGTATTTCCACCATTACTCGATCTTTAGGCCAGGCTTTCAACTCTTTCTTGGAAGAGTGTTCCTTTGCTCTCGAACTTGTACGGGTATCTACCATCAATACGCTCTCAGGAGGAGTAGGGGCTGTAGGCCTTTCCTCCATCCTCGAGCTTAATCGAAACCCGACTGAGTCCGTTTGGATTCGTCCATGGCGCTCATGAAGACATTAGTCCCGTCAAAATACAAATCTTCTGACGAGTACCAGTCTTCATCTTGCAAGTTCTGTGTTCGAACATTAGGAATTACTCCTTGTTCGCGCATTAACGTATGTACTTGCTCAAGGGGACTGACCCCGGCCATCTGCTTAGTTCGTATGGCCTTTCCGTCTTTTCTGAAGAGCTTGTTGTATTGATCTAGTCGGTAAATCCAACCTTCCTTTTCTAAATTCTTCAGTTTCTGGCAGTCACTCTGGAAATGGCCAGATTCTTCACAGAAGTAACAATTCAACGACCCGCCATTCCTACCACCACCGTGATGTTGGTGTTGGTGTTGATGTTGATGTTGCGGGGGTGGAGGTACCATAGTACTACTATGCATGGATGGGCCTGCCATTGGCGTCTGTAAGAGCATGGTTGC
Organism: Strobilurus orientalis; assembly: GCA_019915145.1. Lineage (NCBI taxonomy): Eukaryota > Fungi > Basidiomycota > Agaricomycetes > Agaricales > Physalacriaceae > Strobilurus > Strobilurus orientalis. The sequence continues at coordinate 1,852,631 of JAHLML010000010.1, forward strand.
CGGATTTGCTATATATCCTTGACTACGCGCTTGCTGGTTCTGACTACTATGTTTCTGAGTCTCCAAGAAATTCTGCCAGGAACGACGTTCTTCAGTGTATCGTTTCTCTTGTTCTTCAGCTTTCTTTTCTTGGATGGCTATTAAATCCATTATAGCGGCGAGTGCGTTATTCTGCTCTTGTAGTTCTTCTATTTTGACAGTCCTTGTACCAGGTGAGACTAGATGGCGAGAGATGGTATTCCCACTCAACTTCGAGATATAGGTCGGGCCCGTATTGAAGTAAGCTGAAACCGCTTCTAGAACTTCGTCCAGATTGAACTTGATCTTCATACTGGAACCAGCCCCAGTGGTGGTAATTGCTGGAGGGGGAGGTGGGTTTTGGTTTCCACCGCCTTGCTGTGCTGCAGCAGCATTAGCAGCAGCAGTAGCAGTAGCTGCTGCTGTTGCGGTTGCCGCTGTATTTTTCTCTCTAGCCAGTGTACGCAAGTCCGTATAGACGTTGTTCCAACACCCTTCGGTAAGCACCCGCTGAATGATGTCTACAGCCCTTTTATCGGTGACTTCTCCTTCACGGATTAGCGCACGCATAATGTGTACTGTATCCCGAATGAATTCCGTCCACCTTTGTTTAGTGGCTATGGGTCTTTCCAGGTAGTGAGCTACTGCTTCTTCGAGCTCCGAGAGGTTGTACTCTTCATCATCTTTTCCTTGGTTGTAGCTAGATAGTACAGCTTCCTTGAAGTCTTTCCACTTAGCCGCCTTGTATTCTGGTAACGCGAACCAGGTTTTACGGACTTTTTCACCAGCGTATACTGCTGCTAATTCTACTTGAGCTGCTTCATCTGTCAATCCTTGCGTGTGATAGATGATCTCGAGAGACATGATAAAGTCTTTGATACCGTCGCTGGTTCCGTCAAAAATAGGTGCGTCCTTAGATCTAATCTTGGGGAGTCTTTTGTTTTTCATTATATCGAGTGTATCTTGCGAGATGAACTCGTCTGCGTTTAGTGTTCGAGCCGACATTGCAAATAAGTTCTTAGTTACTTTTGGAAGCAAGGCTTGTGTGGCTTGGACAAATGTGTGTTGTTGCGCAGGGCTTAGGTGTGATAATTCACGGTTTGGGCTCTGACGCGGAGATTGCGACGGAGTAGTAAACTCTTCTTCGTCTTCTGGATTGGAATCCGAAGGTAGGGGTTTTGCTAGTCGCTTTTGGGTTTTGCGTTTAGGAGCTTTAGGCGGACCTTTGGCTGCTAATTGCACTCGTTCCTGGACTTGGTCTGGTTGTCCGTTGAAATGAGCTCCTGCCGGAGGTCGATTACTTCGTAGGTTGTACGAGGATGTGCGACTCTGACTGGTAGAACTAGAGCTTTCGCGTCTAGAGCTTTGACTGTTCTGACTTGACGTGTAACGTTTGGAATTTTGTGATTCCAGTCCGTCGACAGGCGGGGGAACAATCTTTTTGTTGGAGTAGACTAAGTTGTCACTTTAGTTGACAAGTTAATCAATTGAAATACCCCCTCGCGGTGGGCTCCAAATATGATGTGCTGGGTGCAAATAGGCCACAGAATATATAGAATATATCCACAACCAACAAACAACTAAAACACTCCTAAGTGGGATCTTAAGATTGGATGGGTGGTGATAGGTAACTAAGAAACTACGCTTGTTTTGGTGATAACAAGGAATAGGTGCGTATGTACGCGTACTTGAACTGGCTAGAACAAGGTCTGAGTGATAGTTGAAAGGGGTTGGCAAGTGAGCCTTTTAGTCTGCACGAATGCAAGTAAGATGGGGGTATTTGAGATTGATTGTGGACTTGTACACTTGCGTGACTAGAACTCGAAAGCCGAACAGAGGACAACTCCAACAGACGTATAGACTGTTGAAACGTATGTTCTAAAGGGTACTGGAATAAGACAGGTGCCCGGTTCGCAGACACGGGATGTGCAGTCTTTGCTCTTCGCTAAGCTTTTGTTCTAGGTCTTGGGTCTTCTCAATTCAACTCTGGTAAGTCGCACTGGTGTTGATAGCAAGAGGATCGGTACAACTTCTTGTATTCGCAAAGTGTTATGTTAACTAAACTTCTACGTCGATGCGGACCCTTCTAAGGACTGGTCGGCTTCTCAGTAAATCCGTGCGGTATCTCTTGGGAGAAGTCCGGGCTCACGAAAGTTCACTTCTAATTGAATCGCAAGTGGTTCTAGCTGGGGAATCTTAATCTTCTATCCAACACCGAGTTCTGTATTTACTCAGGTGGGGCTCTTAAGTTTGGGGGACTTTGGGTCTTCAATAGTGTGCAAACGGGATCTTATTTGAGTGTATACTCGAGCAAGGTTACTACAGGGGGACGCTTTGTGGGCTGATCTCTGCGGGGCGCTAAACTGAACTATTCGACGTTACATGGTGTCCTTTATAGTATTCTACTCGGTAAAACGGAATAATTACTGACTCATCACTGGGGTGGTACCATGAGGGTACTCCCAGGGCATAGGGTTCCGGCCACGATTGCTATTGGTGCGGAGGAGAGAAACTATTCCTTGGGGAGGTGCGAGACATCGGTTGACTGCGCATTATGGCGTGCTTCAGGAACCTGGTCTGGACCGGAGGAAAGTTCTAGTATTTGTCTTGTATCTGGTGTTTGGTGTCTGCGCCACTTCCTTCAGGCGTTAAAGGAAGTGAACTGTTCTGTAGTTCTCTGTTTGCCTGTTATGATATCTTTTGTTTGAAGCAACTGAGAGTGGGGATCTCTGGCAAGTGTAGTCTTTAGGGTTGACGACCGTCGATGGTGGAAGGGATAAACCCGGGCAGAAGCTCGCTGAAACTCAATTGTTGACCGCGGCCGTGTATGGAATGGTTCCACGGAGGTACCTGGACCGATCTGATCCTTAGTTGTCCCAAACGGGAACTGAACTCCTACGTTGCGTCTGCTTCTCCTATACCTGATACGGAATCTTTTGTGAACGAGGGGCAAGACTCAGTATCCCGTCTGTACGGGATATGACTTCTTTATACCCTTATTAGATCTTTGCTACTTATTCTTTTAGCGGCCAACCACACGGGTGCTTACGCCTTCTAATCAATTGACACAGATCCCGTCTGGACGGGATACTGGATCTTGTACTCTTGTCAAGGTTTTAGATTGATTGAGTGTCTAGTAATCTGCCGCTTGGCTGTAAACAACCATTAACGTATGGAATTCGTTAACTGCGTCTTGATTTGTGATACTAACGCGACAGTGACGTATGTACAGAGTGTAGGATTTTCGTACACCGGTGTTACGGTGGGACACATTGGATAGTGATATTCAGTACAGACGGTCCGTTACTGGACTGGTATTTAAATGTAGTTAACGTCTGACTTTAGAGAACTAGTCCTTGCCCTAGACTGTGTCTCTGATGATAACTCATGTACACCTGGCCTTGTCTACGTTGAATCCTCTAGACTGAAGCTTGATAGAAATCGCAAAATCCGGGGTTTCTAGCCCTAGAATCGTAACATGCGTATCAGCGTTCCAAGTCTTGAGCAGATTTGCTGAAGACTTATCAGCTATGATCGGATAATCGAGCCAGCGACTTACGAAGATTCCACTCGTGATACTCCTTCGTCCCTTTGGGCGGCGCTGGACCATCGGGCTCCTCAACGTCCTCGTCCATGGACGCATCCGCCTGCACCTGAGCAATCTCCCTCTCCATCGCCTCCTCCTCCGGTGTCAAGACTTTTTTCACTCTCTTCTTCGCAGGTGCTTTCTTCTTTATTGCGGACGTGGTCTTCTTGCGCTTGCGCGCGGGCTGCTCGTCCTCAGAATTGCTTGCATCACCGCTAACCATTTTTGCCTTGCGCTTGGCGACCTTGTGCGCAGTGCCTTTCGGGGGAATCGCCTCGCCTCGCTGTGGAATGTGCTGTTTTGTGGCAGTTCTGCGCGTTGATGTGCTGGGTGCAAATAGGCCACAGAATATATAGAATATATCCACAACCAACAAACAACTAAAACACTCCTAAGTGGGATCTTAAGATTGGATGGGTGGTGATAGGTAACTAAGAAACTACGCTTGTTTTGGTGATACGCTTGTTTTGGTGATAACAAGGAATAGGTGCGTATGTACGCGTACTTGAACTGGCTAGAACAAGGTCTGAGTGATAGTTGAAAGGGGTTGGCAAGTGAGCCTTTTAGTCTGCACGAATGCAAGTAAGATGGGGGTATTTGAGATTGATTGTGGACTTGTACACTTGCGTGACTAGAACTCGAAAGCCGAACAGAGGACAACTCCAACAGACGTATAGACTGTTGAAACGTATGTTCTAAAGGGTACTGGAATAAGACAGGTGCCCGGTTCGCAGACACGGGATGTGCAGTCTTTGCTCTTCGCTAAGCTTTTGTTCTAGGTCTTGGGTCTTCTCAATTCAACTCTGGTAAGTCGCACTGGTGTTGATAGCAAGAGGATCGGTACAACTTCTTGTATTCGCAAAGTGTTATGTTAACTAAACTTCTACGTCGATGCGGACCCTTCTAAGGACTGGTCGGCTTCTCAGTAAATCCGTGCGGTATCTCTTGGGAGAAGTCCGGGCTCACGAAAGTTCACTTCTAATTGAATCGCAAGTGGTTCTAGCTGGGGAATCTTAATCTTCTATCCAACACCGAGTTCTGTATTTACTCAGGTGGGGCTCTTAAGTTTGGGGGACTTTGGGTCTTCAATAGTGTGCAAACGGGATCTTATTTGAGTGTATACTCGAGCAAGGTTACTACAGGGGGACGCTTTGTGGGCTGATCTCTGCGGGGCGCTAAACTGAACTATTCGACGTTACATGGTGTCCTTTATAGTATTCTACTCGGTAAAACGGAATAATTACTGACTCATCACTGGGGTGGTACCATGAGGGTACTCCCAGGGCATAGGGTTCCGGCCACGATTGCTATTGGTGCGGAGGAGAGAAACTATTCCTTGGGGAGGTGCGAGACATCGGTTGACTGCGCATTATGGCGTGCTTCAGGAACCTGGTCTGGACCGGAGGAAAGTTCTAGTATTTGTCTTGTATCTGGTGTTTGGTGTCTGCGCCACTTCCTTCAGGCGTTAAAGGAAGTGAACTGTTCTGTAGTTCTCTGTTTGTCGGTTATGATATCTTTTGTTTGAAGCAACTGAGAGTGGGGATCTCTGGCAAGTGTAGTCTTTAGGGTTGACGACCGTCGATGGTGGAAGGGATAAACCCGGGCAGAAGCTCGCTGAAACTCAATTGTTGACCGCGGCCGTGTATGGAATGGTTCCACGGAGGTACCTGGACCGATCTGATCCTTAGTTGTCCCAAACGGGAACTGAACTCCTACGTTGCGTCTGCTTCTCCTATACCTGATACGGAATCTTTTGTGAACGAGGGGCAAGACTCAGTATCCCGTCTGTACGGGATATGACTTTTTTATACCCTTATTAGATCTTTGCTACTTATTCTTTTAGCGGCCAACCACACGGGTGCTTACGCCTTCTAATCAATTGACACAGATCCCGTCTGGACGGGATACTGGATCTTGTACTCTTGTCAAGGTTTTAGATTGATTGAGTGTCTAGTAATCTGCCGCTTGGCTGTAAACAACCATTAACGTATGGAATTCGTTAACTGCGTCTTGATTTGTGATACTAACGCGACAGTGACGTATGTACAGAGTGTAGGATTTTCGTACACCGGTGTTACGGTGGGACACATTGGATAGTGATATTCAGTACAGACGGTCCGTTACTGGACTGGTATTTAAATGTAGTTAACGTCTGACTTTAGAGAACTAGTCCTTGCCCTAGACTGTGTCTCTGATGATAACTCATGTACACCTGGCCTTGTCTACGTTGAATCCTCTAGACTGAAGCTTGATAGAAATCGCAAAATCCGGGGTTTCTAGCCCTAGAATCGTAACATGCGTATCATCTCCTCTTAACTTACAGATGTTGTCCGCAACATACACCTGTCGGTTATTCTAGAACACCCGGCAATTCTTGCGCTTATTTGCAATTTCCTTGCTGGTGGTATAAAAGTCTGGTTGTTTCTTCGTCAGGGAGTTACCCCCAAAATAATCTTCCACTCGCTCGTCCAACTTCTCTCATTTATCATGCCTTCTTCTCGTTCGCGCACTTGGAAGGGTATTGCCTCGATGTTGACTGTGGACATCGTTCCCGACGTCGCCTCTGCCATCGTGGCTTCTCATGCCACTTTGGGTCAATCCATTCGCGAACGAATCTTTTCCACCGAACTTCCCGATACCGTCTCTGATGAAATTTCGTCCCTCTACGCGGCTCTCATCGTTCCTACCACTCGTTTGATCACCACGATGACACTTCCTGCCAAAGCGGAACACATGGAGGAGAAGGGCGAACGGTTCGACGCAGTTATGAAGAAGATCGTGGTACGTCTCTTTTGTCTCTTTGTGTATCTGTTCTTAAATTCTTTTCTTTAGTCGACCTCTTTATCTAAAGAGCAACCGTCGACCGCGACTTTTCCTGAGGCTTTAGCCATCTGGGCCTGCGAACTTCGTTCGTTCCTGGGTTATTGCTGCGCGGAACTGGGCATTTCGCCTCATCACGACCAAGTCAATATTCCCAACATCTTGCATCCGTTGGTGCAGACTTGTACCCGTAAGGGCAAGATCGCCGCTCAAGCTTTTCACGTTGGCGAGGAGCATCCCATGCATCCCAAGTTCAAACCGATGAAGCCTCCTAAGGTTTCGGTGAGTCGTGTTCTTTCATCTTTCGCTTGTTCTCTTTGTTTGACGACATCTTTTTCAGAAGAAGACTCCTCAGTTTATCGATGATCAGCTCGAGGCTGTAGGAGCCGGTTCACAAGTCAAAACGGAGGCTTCCAACGATATTGGTGATCCCTTTGCGCCTACTAAGGGTTTCGTCTGGGCTGATGAATATTATTCAGCTATGGCCGATGGTGAGGACGCTTCTGGTTCTGAGGAAACCGATGAAGTGAGCTCATTCCTTTCCTCGTCTTTTAGATCTTATTGAAGGGCTCACTCAGGTGGTCATCTCTGAGCGTGATAAGACGCTTTCTTCCATGGCCAACGTGAGTTCTTCCTTCTTTTAGTGTCGTTTAGACGGAAAACTGATTTATTCGTTTCATAGAACACGCGTGCTGTAAGATATATCCCTTACGCTTACGTCCGGGGTATGGATACTAAAGCGCGTATCTATCTGAAGGCTATGAAGACCTTGGCGGCTCAGAACGAGGTCGAACCGGCTCCCAAGCGCAAGGCTCCTCAAGAGGCTATGCGTCGTTCGTCTAAAGTTCTCAAGGCCGCTTCCATTGCTATGGATCCTACCCTTATGAACCAACTGAGCTCTGGTACGTGTTTCTCTTTCTGGTTCCTTTTCTGCTTGCTCACTGACGTTGTAGTACCTCAGCACATGAACGCGTACATGACCGCCGTCACTGGTGTCACCAAGCGCATGCATTTCTTGGCCGGCTTGCCTGGCTCAGACGGGATCTCGTCGAGTATGGCTTCCTCAGAGCAGGCTTATCGCCTGGAACTGTCTGTTTCTGCCAATCGCATTCACGGGGAAGTACAAACTTTCCTCCGTGCCCGCGATCTTTACTTGAACGCGACGGAGAGTCTTCTTCAGCAGTAGTTGTCTAAATACATATCGCGTCTTTAGTTCCTTACCCAAAATGGGTCTTCCTACTGTAGTGTAGTCTCTAGTCGAAATCCTTCATCTTCTGTAGTACTAGAGCTACAAGTTATCTTTAGATAAAACGTCGCTTGTAGATAGCAAAACTCCACTACATCTGGTCTTCTTTAATCATTGTGAAGAACTTTAAAAGGCTCTTGTTCTAAACAGACGGAATCTGTTTTCCTTGTCTAGATTCTTTTACTGTTCCTAAGGCACAATTTGGTTGCTTCGTAGTCTTTTATCGATGATGAATTTGTCCTTTATCGATGTTGGAAACTGGTATAAAGCTACTGGAACTGTATACGGAAGGTAGAGGCGAACATGCCCCTCCTTCTCAATTCCTTTACGGCTTTACGCCTCCCTTCAGTTCCTTTCTACAAAGTTCGGTTCAAATCCGATGAACGTTTCTTCGTAGAAGCAGAGCTGTTTCTGGCCGACTGTCTGTCGATGCACCACAAGACGGGATTTCCAATCGTTGGGCGTATTGGCACTTCCCGCGAACTGGGTTGTGTTGATTTTACTGCTCGGGTCAATATCGTAGGCGAAGCCCTAGTTCTGGGTCAAGACTTCGTCTACGATGCCCCTTCGGTACGCTTTACGATTTATTATCTGGTACGTCTTAAATCTTCTTGGTTTCTGAGTCTTAGCGTTAAAATACGCCTTCAGCGGTTCTTCAAGGATCTGTGGCATAATATGGCCGATAAGTTCGTATACGGACCTAAATCCAACTTTATCGCCATGTTCACGCTATGTGTTCAACTGGTTCAGACTTGGTTTCGTCGGGGAGCCGTTAAAACGGTGGATGGTTATACAGTGGACTCCTTCTTACCACTGGAATACCAATGCCCAGCTCTTCACTTTCCAGAGATCTACGCGCCTGCGATGTCGCAGTATGTGGTACGGATCGATCTGTACTCTGTTGAGCTTCTCTGACTTTCTCTCAGGAAGACGCTACTTTTGGGAACCATCGTGGTGCCTTAGACTCTGTCGCCGGACGAGAGCCTATTGATGATGATAACTGGTTGAGGGATTTTCCTCCCGACGTCAGTCTTCTTCCTGGTAGTCTTATAGAGGTGGTCCCTTGGTGGTCGATGTACGCGGACGCTATTCGTCCACTCTATCTTAAACCGGTGATACCCTTGCATCAACGCTTGGTCTTCTTTCACGATCGGAAGGCTTCGTTTGAATACCCTCTGCCTACTTTGTGAGTCTTTCTTGCTTGATTGACCAGACGGTTGGTTGATTTGTCTTTGCTCGTTAGAGAACATCATCGTCAGACCGTTTGGGTTTGTGGAGACGCATCTTCAGTTGATTGGGCTAAGTTCCATACTCGTACGCCCACGCAGTTACAAACAGACTTGGATATTTTACGTCCTAGGGGTTGTTCTGAGTTTTATGCGCGGTTGTATTCTGTTCCCCTAGTTTCGATTCGGGATATAGTCTCCTCTTAACTTACTGAAGTGGAGCGTACCCTTACTTCTAGTGAACCCGTATCGTACTTAGTTCCCATGTACGGTAGTAGTCTTGCAAAAGGTCCGTTTCTACGGGATACGGAATTTTTGGCGTGTCTTAAGTTCTAGACATTCCTTTTTAAAAGTTCCCGTCTAGACGCCATACCGAATCCTTAGTCTTGCGAAAGCTGAGTCTTCAGCTTGACTTTAAGATCGGTCTTCACGCGTTTTCTTGTGTAGGGTGTACATTTTTATCAAGAAATACGGGTCTGAGGGGATATGTGTACATACTTACTACGAATGTTCTCGTGTAGTTAAGTATCTTTATCTAAGTCCTTCTTTTGCTTCTCTAACCGCTTGAGCTTCCTCCGGAGCGAAGACATCTCTTGCTCGAGGTGCTCCGTGACTTGCTCTCGCGCTTCGCGTTCCTGCGAGTCTGCCATCTTTCGTTCTTCCTTCTCTTCCTCGAGTTTCTGGGAGACGGAGACTCTTAGTGAGTAGCGCGGGTCGGGTACGGGTGCTTCAGACGGTACCCGTACCCTACCCGGTGTCACACCCGAACCCGTTCAATGGGGTACGGGATTGCATACGGGATCCCCGAGGGCTAAGTAAGGGTTTCGGGATACCCCGATACCCTTCTTCTCCAGGCAACTTATGGCTCGTATATCTATCACTTTGCATTGAGTCAACTAACAAGATGTACGACTGATGTAACGAGGGTCTACAAGCATATAGAACAACATGATGGACCAGTAATGTATGACAGTCATAGAGATCGAGGACTCAGGAGTGAATGACGATGGAGAAAACTAATCACGACGAATAACCTCGTACCCCGCTGGCATCAGCACGTCGCCCTCTTCATCGGCAACCTCTACCTCCTCCTTGACGACAGGCATCTTTGTTACCGCTGAGATGTCACTGTCATCCACTAGCCCATCACGACTCCACGCACCGAGGCACATCAGAGCGCGTGCCGTTTGTGAGGATAGACGGTTCCGGATATGGGAGATTAGAATTCGAGCTTGGCTGAACAAGCGTTCAACGGCAACGGATGTAGCTGATCAACAGACATGAGATGGAAGATACCATATATCGAGGGGAACGTACGTGGAATCGAAAGGTAATCGAGAGCCATACGGGATAAGACGGGATATTTGGCGCGATTCTTGTGCCACCAGGCGACGACGTCCTTGACATTCTCCCGGTCTGCAGCTAGATAACGTTCTAGCTCGTCCGAGGCGTCCGTGATAGGTGTTGCCGTTGCTGGTTCATCATCGTCAGAGAACATATTCGATGACTTGGCAGCCTTTTTGGTCGACGGCTGCAAAGAAGTGTGAGTAAGTGAGCATAAGCATGAGAGTCATTACATACCCCAGCAGCCTTCTCAACCGTCTTTTCCGCCTCGCCTTTGCCCATCTCAAATGCCTTCACATATTCGCCAAAAACACGCCGAATCAGCATAAGAGCATCGCGCTTCCAGTCCTCGGGCCAGTCGTGGTCAGCAAAGTACCCAGTTTTGTGCTTGGGGTGAAGAACTGTGAACAGAATGAGTCAATACAGATGAGAGAAAAAGCGAACATACTCAGCGCGATACGATAAAGCTCCGAGTCGTCAGACATGTTATAATACTTATTGAGAGTATCCTTCGCAACGAGAAGGGCGGCTTGCATTGGGGTGGCGAGAACAACATCTGGCGAATCGCCTCGCTTCTTGATAACGGCAGTAGCAAGCATAGAATCGAGCTTGTCCATAGCGGGAATGACGGTGGCGAGATTCGCGTCTGCGCGAGAGAAATACGTCGTTGCATCCTTGAAGGCCTTGGTGACAATGAGGGGAGGAGGTTAAGAGCTGTGAAGAAGCACGTACACTCAGAACCTCGCAGAGATTCTCAATAGCTGTCCACTCCCCGGTCGTCATGGCATATTGTAGAAGTGCGTCCTCGCCGGTAATATCACGTACGACACGTTTATACTTCACAGCCGCCGTTAGCATGTCGTGAGTCGAGTTCCAGCGTGTCGAGACGTCGCGAGGTAAGATCTTGTCAGGCAAGTTGCGTTCAGCCACCAGGGCCTTCCAACGAGGTAAGAGGAGCGTTGACGAGTTGATTATTTTGAAGGAAATAGTTCGGATCTGGGTTTCAATTAGTAACGTACTCACTCAATGAATGAAGCAAACATGTGAATGAGTACGTACTTTTCGTAAGGCCGAGGCAATGAGTCTAGTGTCGTCCAGGAACTGGGCTTTGGCAGCATCCGTCATGTCCGCAAATGCATCGTACACGTCGTCGGGGTCATCGTGGTCCCCTTTTCCAGCCTCCAGCTCAGCCAACTGGGCCAGGAGATCATCAACATCAACGGTGTCCTCTTTCCCAACAGCTGCCGCAGTTGCTGCATCCTCATCCTCGTCGCCCTCACCGTCTTTGCGTTTCTTTTTCGGTGGCTGGTTGAATAGGCGAAGCAGACTTTTGGCGACGAGATTGATTACATGGGCAAAACAACGAGTACGCGCGCGCGGACCGCCAAATCCAGGGAGTCCATCAACAAGGCGCTGCATCATTACATCGTTCGGGCTTGCATTGTCGCAAGTTACGCTCAAGATCTGGTATGTTCATCAGCAAGACTACAGTGCTTAACTTCCGATGCTTACCTTTTCCTCTAGACCGAATTCCTCCAGGACGAGCTTTGTGAGGATTGCCAACGCTTCACCCGAGTGCGACTGACAACGATGTCAGTATCCTGATACTGGGTAGATGAACAACGGTACGTACCTCAGGCAGCTCGCGGAAATCAAGAACGGTACTAACACATCTCCCATCCTCTTCCCAGTGTGCTGTATATGCGACAAACGCCTTGTGGTTCGGAGACGTCCAAGCATCAAGCGCGATATGAACACGGCTTTGAAGACACTGATGGCCAGTGAGTCGACATGCATTCGATATTGAGAGCCAAACTAACCCTGAACTTTTTAGCCAGACGGCGGCGAGTCTTCGCGAAGAGTGTTTTCGTATCCCTCGACACGGTAGTAGGATGAGGGATGTACAACGACGGCCTGCCCGTCCGCATGAGCTTCTTGAAGGCGCGGTCGGCAACAACCTTGAAGGGGCGATAGCTTTCGGCGCACCACCGAACGCATTCGGCACTAGTTGACAAAGGTGAGCAGCATCTTCAGACGAATTGACTCGAGGCTTACCGAGTCTCAGCGTTGGTGAGCGGTATCGTGCTATAGATCTCTTTACCCTTGTCGATGAGGCCTTTGAACAGGTTGGTAAGTACGCCTTGTTTCTGTTTTCCAGCTTTCTCAACAAAGTCCCGTGTAGCATCAAGATCGTTGCTCTCCCGAGCGGCCTTCACAGCCTCAACACCGTAGCATCGTTCGGCATGAGCACGAAGACCGCCAGTAGAGGACTTATCCCCCGTCGTCATGTTACGAGGAATACCATCGCCGCACTTTACGCACTTGAAGATCTCGTGCGGGACGTTCTTGCCGCCGAGTACGGTGTCCTTGTGTTTGATTTTAGGTTCGGCATGGTAGAAACCATACATCGCGGAATGGCGCGCGGGCTGTCTCTTCTTCGCTATTGGTATGTTAGCTTTCACATTCAGATCACTGTTGACTAACTCACCTTTAGGACCGTCGTCACTGGAATCATCGGCGATGTTGTCGGCCTTGGGAATGGCGGAGATATTGACGTTATGAGACTGCTTGGACGCCTTCTTGGGAGCTGGACTTTTACGACGGGTTCGGGTCTTTTTCGGTGCGTCTTTAGCTGCCAATTAACGTCACAATGATACCTAATAAGCTGTTGCTAGGACGAACCTTGTTCTTTTTGCGTACTCGCTCTGGTGGAACGGCGAGTGGTGGTAGGGGTGGGTGATTGCTCGCGTTCACGCTCTACAGCCCTGGATCAGGCAAATATAACGTCTGATAAACTAGGTACGCACCTTTTCCCTTGCTTTTGGACGTAGGGCTCGATCTACGGGCACCGCCTCGCCACTGAACAGGAGCAGGTTGTTGACGCCCGCGGACAAGCTGCTCGTCAGCATTCTCGGTGCCCTCGGGATCCGAAACAATAATCTGAGGCTCGGGCGACTCATCCCCAGACTCGGACGGAATATCGAGCGGCTTCATACTGGAGCCAGCCTCGCTATTACTCGGCTCAGCCTGAATCTCGTCTTCGCGATCGTCCTCATGAATGGCTTCGTTGAAGTAGAAGGAACCTGGAGTACATCAATCAAGGCAGGGAGGTATGTAAGCCGTTGACTTACTGGCTCTGGAGGATACTGATTTCAATGAAGGTAGAGGGGAGGTCTCGCGTGAACGAGAGCCGGAGCGGGAGCGGGAGAACGAGCGCCGAATGAATGCAGCACCCCTTTGGACACCTCGTTTGATCCTCGATGATGTTGAGCCCTTAGGCGAGGTTGACGCTGGCCGCTTTCGGGTTGATCCAGCATCAGACGCCATTACGGCGTGTAGATGGGTGGTTTTATGAAGTTGATGGGCACGGGATGCGATGGATGCAATGGGTGTGAGCTGGATGTATCGAAGAAGGCGAGGAATTGTATCTCAATGTAGACTACAAATCGATGTTTGTCTTGCAACGGAAGCTAACTTTAAATTCACCAACTACCTAGACATCGCGCCACAGCACGATCGGGTATGAGACGGGTATTCGGGTTCCCGGCGGGTACTCGGACCGAGTCCCGACCCCTTCCCGAGATCGACCCCGACCCGGACCCGGATCGGGGTTCCCGTACCCGTGCTACTCACTAGAGACTCTGGAAGCGGTGGAAGAGTTCGACTTCTTCCTGTCCTTGTCTTGAACCGGCTCCCGCGTACCATCTTCGTTCATCCAGACGCACTTCCGTCCAGCTGAGGAACACTTGTCACAAGTGGTTGAGAAGTTGACGGACGTGCGGTTCCAAGTGCACTCCCTGTCAAACTCCTGACAGAGGTTACACCTTCCTTTGGGGTCGCGATACGCCAGCTTCTCTGCATCTCGAATTCCTCTCTTCGTGTTCTCGGTAACCTTCGCCTTGGGGTAGATCTCCAGGTGTTTGAGTACGGTACGGCACTCCTCCCTGGCCTTCTTCTTTGGCTTCACGGTTTGAGCTTTCTTCGCCGGGGGAACGGAATACGGGACTGGAATTGTCACCGTTTGACCGATGAAGGGTTCCAGAAGTCCCGCAATGGGACGGTTCCACGGTGTTACAACGTCCTCCATGCTGGTGATAAGCTGCATCTCGTTTGGCTCGTCCTTTGGAGTGAGGGAGAGTTTTCGTTTGCGAGACGGACTCTCGGCCTCAGAACCACCAGAGGGGTTTGAAGGTCCGGGGACGGGATATTGGTGGTCTGGAATGGGTAGGTCTAAGTCCCTCGTACCAGAGCCAGGTACTCTGCCCTTACCGTGGACGGAGTTGTCAACAGTCGGGTTCAGAGTATAATCTGACGGCTGCGGCCGGAGACTGAGGAAGGCCGACGCCAGGCGAGGTTGGTTCTCCGCGACCTCTAGTGCGGACAGTGGAAGTTGGTTATCCTTCCACTGGAGGTTGTTCATAAGGTTGAACCTTAGCTCCCCTTTCGCTTCAGCCGAATTGGGGAACGTGTCGTATCGAGTTGTCCGGTCAACTCTTTCTACTTGTGTCGTGTTCGAAAAACTGAAGACGGTGTGCAGCAACGGAATATCTGTGGACTCGAGCAAGTCGAGTATCTTGACGAAGAGGATGTCGTCCAAGGTCTTCCTGTACGAAACATCGATTTCGACCTTGTCCCGGACGCTGAAGAGTCTATCTTCAACATGTCCCCAGAACTGCGCTGCCGTGTTCTGCTGCTGAGTTGACCACTTTGCCTCCTCCCACACAGGTCTCAACATCTGCACCAGGTTGCCTTCATGGTAGATGACGGCAGCTTCCGACTCCATTAACTGGATACGGAAACGGGGGTGGACGTTCCGGGCGTCAAAGGAGATGATTCGTGGGCTCTCTCTGGGAGCGGCTCTTTGTTGAAGGATCCCCGATAAATGTGTTACTTCCGCGTCAACACAGTCCTTGAAGAACTTGTCAAGATAGACTAAGTCCTCCATGGGGGTGGAACGGAGAGGGCGAGTGGAGATTTCTCTCCGGGCGAGTTTGCTGAAGACGTCCTCGAAGAAAGTGATGACCACAGCTCCCCTGTGGCAGACCTTCTCCCTACGGAGTACTCGCTCAATGAGGGCTTTATCCCCTCGCACAATTCTTGACGCCTCCTCTGGTGAGAAGTGGACTTTGTAGACGTCCCGGATCTTATCGTTGAAGAAGTACCCGTTACTGGGTAGCCGGAGGTTCTGTTTGACTTCTGTGTTAAAACACGGTATCTGGATTTTACAACAAGTGTCTTACTTGGTCTGTATCTGTTTTTGTGGGTGCGACCCCCGGGATTGGCGTCGCGTTATCTCCTGATTCCTGAGATGAACGGAGTTAGAATCCCGTCTAGACGGGATACTGAATACTACCCACCTGGTCTTCATCTTGTTGTCTTGACCGAGGGGTGCTTTCACGCGAAGTTCGGTCGGTTCGGATAGCTTCGTTGCTGTACTCCAGCTCCAATTCTTCTGGTAAGTTTTGCTATGAAGGTGAATTAAGATCCCGTCTGGACGGGATACTGAATCTTCACTCACTTCCATGGCACACTCTACTTCTTCTTCCATTACTGGACTCTGATGGCGAGATCTTGGAGGCGAGTCGACATCGCGTTCTTGTGATGCCTGTTTCTCGAGTCAAGATCCCGTCTGGACGGGATACTGAATCTTTACTTACCTCGCTGATCTCTCTGGCAAACTCTTCCTCAATGGGAACTTGCGTCTGCGTCTGTACGGTATCGTCGGACATCTCGACGTCTGAGCCTTCTGGACTGAAGCTCTCCGTCATTGCTGCGGGGAAGACATCTCCGTCTTCGTTGTCTTCCCAGTTGGTCTTGTCACGACGTAATATTTCAGTGTCTGGCTTACTTAGTCAACAATTGTTGACTTACCAACGTAACTTCCATATTATCTTGAACTTGGTAACCGTAACTCCTGACGCACTTCTTGTACCGCCAGTAAGCTAGGCCCAAGACTCGGTCCATGGCCTTGCCCGGTTGCGACTTGTGCTTCTCCAACAATTGAGGTGCCTGTGTTGTCCACTGCTTGACATAGCTATAGAAAGCTGTCCCTCGGTTGTTGTTGATCTGGTTGTTGGCCACTGTATCGAGTCCTTTGGACATGATTCGACTGGGTTGACGTGGTACGGCCAGCGCGACTGATGGGTCGATAGCGCTATTCCCGAAGAACTTCCAGGCGAACGGCGCGACGGCGGGGACGACGGCGGGCGACATGGAGGCAGTGGTATGGATGGTGAGGACGGTTTGGCGGGCAAGGTTAGAATGGGCGTGGAAAGTACGGGAAACGTCAATTTGGGCACTTGTTATATACTCAAATTGTTGTCTCCGTCGCTGCCTTTGATCTGAGAAACGGGATACTGGATACTGGATACTGGATCCCCGGTATCTGCCATTTAGACTTCAGAATCTCCGTTCGTGCCCTGTTTTCTGTATGCCTACGCGCCTTCCTTCGCTGATCCTCTTTACCCTGGTCCACTTGATCCACGGTCATTGCCTATTCTGGCACATTTCTGTTCCTCGTACCTGATGGTAACTGAGTTCTGATTCATAAAGATTCCGTCTACGCTTCTTTCAGCGCTTTAGAATCCGGTCTGACTGGAATGGTCTGCGGAATACGGGATTCTTGCAATATCTGAGGTCCAAATTACTGTGGCGCAGTACTGGTCCCCTCCTATTCCGTCTTTTCTTTTCTGATAGCGTCCGCGCTATTGCAACCTTCTGTACTTTTGCACGGGACGTGCTGAGCTTTTGTGCAAATTAAAAGTCACGGGGTTTTCCGTTTTTGCGCCACTTTCAATACTGCCACCGGCAAAGCCCACTTCTTCTGAACCCAAGCTCATATGGTGTAGTGGTAGCATGCCCCTGGAGTTATCCCTTCTAACTCAGCCACATTTCACAGGGCGACGCTGGTTCGACTCCAGCTATGAGCATTACACAGGTCAAAAATATCTTTATTTTTCTTTTTATGATTTTGTCTGAGGTTTCTATCCTCTCTGATATTTTTCTAAGTCCATCTGCTCGTAGCGCAGCTGGTCGTGCACCTCTCCTGGCGACGGTGAGGCCTTGGTTCAAGTCCAAGTGCGAGCATACACAGACTCGTACAATGTTTTTGTTTTGGGTAGTCAACCATGTGTCTGAACTGGCAACAGCATATTGGCTTTATCCAAGCTCATATGGTGCAAGTGGTAGCATACCTGGTAGAAGTGAATGCCTTCTAACTCAGCTATTACCGGGCGACGCTGGTTCGACTCCAGCTGTGAGCATAGGAAATGACAGTATCTGATTTTTACCACGCCACTTTCCCAGTCACGTGTCTTTTTCCTATATCCCAACTGGTATTGGATTTCTTTTCTAAGTCCATCTATACGTAGCGTAACTGGTTGCGCACCTCTTTCTAAACCATATAGAGGGCTTGGTTCGAGTCCAAGTGCGTGTATACACAAAGCACAAGTTGTGGACTTTTTGCAACGGCGCTGACTACGTTTTGGACTGTACTGTGAGAAGTCCGTCCAGACGGTATACGGGATTTTTCTTGACTGTGTACATGGATCCCGTCAAAAGTCCGTGTGGACGGTATACGGGATTTTTCTTACGAATGTCTCAGCTAGCTTACTTAGCTTTCTTTGCTAAGGCCTCAACAACTCTTAGTGCACTGGTCTTAATCCGTTCTAACTTTCTAAAGAACTGACCTCCCAAGTGCAGGGGGTCTCTTCTAGCGAAGAATGGTATGACTCTGAACTTTGCAATCTTGTCTCGAAGTACCACTCCGTTTAGATCACATAGGACATAGTTACCGCCTGTGGTTCTAGCAACCACGGCATACGGACCCATGAATCTTTCTTTGAACTTCGCGTTCATTTCTGATTCAATTCGCGTATTCCGTACCAAGACTAGTTCTCCTGTCTCGAATACATGATTCGGGATTGAGTTAACATACTCTTCTAGGTACTTGGCGGCATTCTTCTTCTTAGCTGCTGCTACTCTTGACTTCAACAGTCTAGTGTCTTCGCTGTGTTTCTTCAGTTGTCTAGCTCGCATTGCTACAAGGTCCGAATGTGACAAGAGTTTGTCAGGAGTATCCACTAACCAGGTAACCTCATCCAAGTCAAGTGGTAGAATAGGATCACATCCCGTTACTGCGTGAAATGGCGAAGTCCCCAGGGATCGTTTGACTGTTATTCTCTCTGCCCATAATATTTCATGTAAGAAAGCAGGCCAATCCTCAGGATCTCCCCGGCAAACCTTGAATAGAGACTGGCGTATATCCCAGTGGCCTCTTTCAACCTTTCCGTTAGCCTGTTTGTTATAAGGACTAATGAGAATCCCCTTGATTCCATATTTCCCTTCAATGTAGAGCATAGCTTTCTTGATAGCGGGTCCGTTATCCGTAATGATTTCCTTGAGACAACCCCATCTACACAAGATGTCTTCGAATATCCATTCTCCCAGAGTTTTAGCGTCTTCAACTGCTAAAGCTCTAGCTTCTGGCCATCCGGTTAAACCACAACGAGCTACAGTGACCGCATTATAGTCCTTGTACTCAGCCGTTTTCTTGTTCTTAGCTCCAGACTTAGGCATTCGGAATGTATCAACGTATGCCCTTTCAAATATTCCTGGTGTGGAGGTAATGGTAGGTTCTACTCTTATGTTCTTCTTTTGTCGCTGTTGACAAAGTACACAGGTGCGTACGTACCATTGTATATCCGTGTTCATGCCAGGCCACCAAAAGCGCATGCACACTTGGTGATACAACGAATATTGGCCTTTATGCCCGTTTCTATCGTGTAACAGGCGTACAATTGGTATACGCTGTTGTGAGGATAGTACTCGCTGATGAGCGCCTTGTTCATGAGTCTTATACAACTTGTTGTTTCGAATAAAGAAGTTCTTGGACCAATGTTCGAGTTGCGCTCTTTCTTTTGTAGAAAGTACTCGAGCTTGGTATTCTTCGTCTTCTAACAGTGGTTGCAGGTGAGGCAACAACTTATCCCATTGTTGCTCTCTCTCCGTTCTGGTTAATTGTGGGAATTCCTCGATTTGTAACCAGTCCTCGATTCCTGCAGTGGCAACCGCGCAGCAAGTCGCTGCTGTTCTTTGGTCTCTTAGGTCTGGTGGCCATTCGGTTTCCTGAAACTCGTCTATAGCCACCCATTGCATATATCCGGTTCGCGTGTCTATATGATCTTGAAATGCTTCGAAGGATAAAGGTTTGTCTTTTTCTTGGATGTTTTCATCCTCTTCGTAGATAAAAGTAGGGAGTATATCCTCAGTATCATCCAACGGAGGTCTGGGTATTATTTCATCTTGTTCCGATGGCGGTCTACGACTCAGACCATCGGGCCCGTGAACTTTCCCGGGGACGTGTTCCAAAGTAAAGTGGAACATCAAGATTTCTTCTGCCCAGCGCTGTAGGTTCGCATTGGCTAACGAGTCTACATTAGACAGCATCCCTTTAATGTACTTGGCATCTACCTCAATTTTGAGCTTGCGGCAACCTAATAGATAATATTTACAATGTGTTAGGGCTCTATAGAGTCCATATAATTCTCTTTTTGCTTGAGAATATCTTGCTTCGCGTTCGTTCAATGTTATAGACATGAATTTAGCGTAGTATCTTTTCTTGTTGTCCTCTGGGTCTAGTTGAGAAAGGTAGAAACCAACCGCTTGATAAGATGTATCTACTGACAGAGTAATAGGTGTTTCCCAGTCATATCTTAGGGGTTTTAGCATGGGACAAGTGCGTATGGCCTCTTTTAGTGCGTCCATACTGGCTTGTTCTTCTTCGCCCCACTCAAACTTGGTTATATCTTTTGTCAACCGTGTCAAAGGAAGTGCTAGTTTAGAATAGTCCTTGACGAATGCTCTGAAGATTCCCGCTGTACCCAGAAAGGATCTTACTTCGGTAAGAGCTTTACACGCTGGCCAGTCGGAAATAATCTTTACGCGTTCTTCAGCAGGTTTTCTTCCGTTTCGTGTGCACGCACACATGCCCTACTACGACTATCTCTTCTGCACATATGATTGCTTTGGTACCCGAGAATGTTCCTCCAGCATATTTCATACGCTGTACAATCCGGACCATTGTCTGGAAGTGTTCCCAAACAAATCTCCGTATGCCAGGATTCTCTGGTAAGGTTTCATAAGTACCATCTGGTAACTCGTATCGAGAGCTCGGTCCTTTAACCGGTACATCATCGATATAAGGTCTAGTGTACGCTGGTATCTCTTCCCTTAAGATATAGCACACGTCATCGTGAAAGATGGGTACTGAATTGGTCCAACCCATTGGTAGGGTACGGAGCCTAAGAGCGCCATATGGTGTTGAAAACGTAGTCATATCCCTAGAGGCAGTAGCTAACGTTCTCTCATCATAGCCTACATACAAGTCTAGTGTTCCACCGCATGATAAACCGGCGAATGCTTCCGCTAGTTCTTCGGTTGCAGGTGGTAAACCTGAATGCGCGATGGTAACTGCATTTAACGGCTCTAAACTATGAACCAATCTCAATTTCTTTCCATCTTTCTTTACTACACAAAACCACCTTGACCTGTATGACGAGTTCGAAGGCTCATACACTCCAGAGTCAATTTTGTGCTTTATGATCTTACATACCTCCTCATAAATACCAGGAGGTATTGGGATGTTCCTTAGTACCCATGGGGTATGAGGTATAACCGGGATATCTACAGACGGAAAGAATTCCTCTTTGAACCGCCCTTTTTGTGATTCCTCCCAAGCGAAACCATCTCCTAAAAGCATGAAGTAGTGATCTACTAGCTTCAGTTCTTCGTCTTGTAAGAAACCTGTATCGTGGTCCTTCTGAATTTGTTCTCGCCGCTCAGCTGTGTAACGACCAGTGGGTACAAAAGGTGGAGGGTTCTTAGATAACTGAGGCATATCTGCTAAAGGATCCCCAAGGATATGTCTTTTGATTCGAAACTCTTCAGGGAGTGTTCCCAAGTGAGAGCGAGTCTTCAATGCAACCGGTTTGTATTTCTTGGTCGCGAAGATTCCCCGTACTCTGTCTTGCTTTAAGGACTCGTAAAACTGGCTCCTAACCTCTCCTAGATGATCTGTAGTCATAGAGACAGTCATTCCTGCGAAAGTGCCTTCAAGTCCGATAGGGACTCTAGGAAACAAATTCATGGTACTGACTGACTCGCAGAGTTCTTCGACGTCTTCAGAGATACTTTTAATGTCAAAGATCTTTCTGAATCCGTTAACTTGTCGAATTCCGTGTGAGACGGGATACGGAGTCTCAACTTGTTGGAAACTATTAGTTGAGTAAGTTTCCGTATTCCGTCTGCACGGAACTTTCGTCATAAGTCCTTCTGGTATATGATTGATCTTAGGTGGAATGACCATAAGAGGTTCACCTTTCAGATCTGCCTGCATAAATGCGTACTGATTCTTCAAAGGCTTCACTAGGTGTTCTACTTGAGTCTTAGAGGCATGTATATACAGGTTAGTCAACGTTTCTGGTTCGAAGTGCGTTGCATGGTTGCCTGGTATATATGTCTCTTTAATGATGAGTCTACCCGTCTGTGGATGGGTTTCTATTACCAGTGCAACGTCCTCTCCTTGATCATTGTTCAAGTCCTCGAGGGGCGTTGAAAACCCGCTTGTTCTGTATTGGCCAAGTGCCTAGGAATCTGTCCCCGTTTATAAGTAGGAAATGTAAGCTTTCGCCCCGTTCCTGGTTCTATAATCGTAGCAGATACATCTCCACTCGTACTGGTTTGTAAACTGACTTGGGAGACAACCTCGAAAGGTCGTCCTAGTAGTACATCGTAGGCTGGATCTTGTAACACATGTAACTGAAGGTAGTAGCTGATGCCGTCAAATTCGAATGGAACATTTCTTGCTAGTCCTAGTGTCTTAGTGCGTCCTTTGTTGGCACTTTCCATAGTAATGGTAAAGTTGGGGTCATAAGAGAGCCCTAATTCCAGCGCAGCTTTCCAAGAAATGGACGCTATCTGTGATCCACCGTCTAACAGGCTCTCCTTACGGCTGCCTCTATTGATAATAGGCCATAAGGTGCGTAATTCTGCATTTTCTGGAGCTATACTTTCGCGCGGGATATTGTAGGGTCCCGTATAGCCTGTCTGATTGTAGAATTGTTCTACAGGATCTTGAACTACGATTGAACCTACTGGTAAAGTGGTAGAGGCTGTTTCCTTGATAGTAAAAACATCATAGACTGGTAAATTGTCTCCGTCTAACTTATCTTGAAGAGTGACTTTAACGTTCTTAGCTTTCAGATTCTCTAAGAGATCCTTCTGCCAGATTTCGTTCGTTGCCAATAGTTCTTCAGGTAACAATTCCTTCCACATGGCTTTCCATTGTGGGTTTCGGTTCAGTAATTCTTTGAGTTTGGACACCCGTCGGTATGACTTAGGTTTATCCAGTTTTTCAAGTGGTGAAGTTGAATTCACCTTGTCAGTAACAGGATCAGGTTCGTCAAGGACCTTTGCTGCTTGTTCCAGTTCTTGGTCTGACAAGAATTCTTCATCAGACCCGTCTTCTGAGACATCCGGGTTGAAGCTGACTTTCTTAGGTTGTGCTATAGGAGTTGGTGGTCGTTTTGGTATTTCCACCATTACTCGATCTTTAGGCCAGGCTTTCAACTCTTTCTTGGAAGAGTGTTCCTTTGCTCTCGAACTTGTACGGGTATCTACCATCAATACGCTCTCAGGAGGAGTAGGGGCTGTAGGCCTTTCCTCCATCCTCGAGCTTAATCGAAACCCGACTGAGTCCGTTTGGATTCGTCCATGGCGCTCATGAAGACATTAGTCCCGTCAAAATACAAATCTTCTGACGAGTACCAGTCTTCATCTTGCAAGTTCTGTGTTCGAACATTAGGAATTACTCCTTGTTCGCGCATTAACGTATGTACTTGCTCAAGGGGACTGACCCCGGCCATCTGCTTAGTTCGTATGGCCTTTCCGTCTTTTCTGAAGAGCTTGTTGTATTGATCTAGTCGGTAAATCCAACCTTCCTTTTCTAAATTCTTCAGTTTCTGGCAGTCACTCTGGAAATGGCCAGATTCTTCACAGAAGTAACAATTCAACGACCCGCCATTCCTACCACCACCGTGATGTTGGTGTTGGTGTTGATGTTGATGTTGCGGGGGTGGAGGTACCATAGTACTACTATGCATGGATGGGCCTGCCATTGGCGTCTGTAAGAGCATGGTTGCCGGATTTGCTATATATCCTTGACTACGCGCTTGCTGGTTCTGACTACTATGTTTCTGAGTCTCCAAGAAATTCTGCCAGGAACGACGTTCTTCAGTGTATCGTTTCTCTTGTTCTTCAGCTTTCTTTTCTTGGATGGCTATTAAATCCATTATAGCGGCGAGTGCGTTATTCTGCTCTTGTAGTTCTTCTATTTTGACAGTCCTTGTACCAGGTGAGACTAGATGGCGAGAGATGGTATTCCCACTCAACTTCGAGATATAGGTCGGGCCCGTATTGAAGTAAGCTGAAACCGCTTCTAGAACTTCGTCCAGATTGAACTTGATCTTCATACTGGAACCAGCCCCAGTGGTGGTAATTGCTGGAGGGGGAGGTGGGTTTTGGTTTCCACCGCCTTGCTGTGCTGCAGCAGCATTAGCAGCAGCAGTAGCAGTAGCTGCTGCTGTTGCGGTTGCCGCTGTATTTTTCTCTCTAGCCAGTGTACGCAAGTCCGTATAGACGTTGTTCCAACACCCTTCGGTAAGCACCCGCTGAATGATGTCTACAGCCCTTTTATCGGTGACTTCTCCTTCACGGATTAGCGCACGCATAATGTGTACTGTATCCCGAATGAATTCCGTCCACCTTTGTTTAGTGGCTATGGGTCTTTCCAGGTAGTGAGCTACTGCTTCTTCGAGCTCCGAGAGGTTGTACTCTTCATCATCTTTTCCTTGGTTGTAGCTAGATAGTACAGCTTCCTTGAAGTCTTTCCACTTAGCCGCCTTGTATTCTGGTAACGCGAACCAGGTTTTACGGACTTTTTCACCAGCGTATACTGCTGCTAATTCTACTTGAGCTGCTTCATCTGTCAATCCTTGCGTATGATAGATGATCTCGAGAGACATGATAAAGTCTTTGATACCGTCGCTGGTTCCGTCAAAAATAGGTGCGTCCTTAGATCTAATCTTGGGGAGTCTTTTGTTTTTCATTATATCGAGTGTATCTTGCGAGATGAACTCGTCTGCGTTTAGTGTTCGAGCCGACATTGCAAATAAGTTCTTAGTTACTTTTGGAAGCAAGGCTTGTGTGGCTTGGACAAATGTGTGTTGTTGCGCAGGGCTTAGGTGTGATAATTCACGGTTTGGGCTCTGACGCGGAGATTGCGACGGAGTAGTAAACTCTTCTTCGTCTTCTGGATTGGAATCCGAAGGTAGGGGTTTTGCTAGTCGCTTTTGGGTTTTGCGTTTAGGAGCTTTAGGCGGACCTTTGGCTGCTAATTGCACTCGTTCCTGGACTTGGTCTGGTTGTCCGTTGAAATGAGCTCCTGCCGGAGGTCGATTACTTCGTAGGTTGTACGAGGATGTGCGACTCTGACTGGTAGAACTAGAGCTTTCGCGTCTAGAGCTTTGACTGTTCTGACTTGACGTGTAACGTTTGGAATTTTGTGATTCCAGTCCGTCGACAGGCGGGGGAACAATCTTTTGTTTGTTGGAGTAGACTAAGTTGTCACTTAGTTGACAAGTTAATCAATTGAAATACCCCCTCGCGGTGGGCTCCAAATATGATGTGCTGGGTGCAAATAGGCCACAGAATATATAGAATATATCCACAACCAACAAACAACTAAAACACTCCTAAGTGGGATCTTAAGATTGGATGGGTGGTGATAGGTAACTAAGAAACTACGCTTGTTTTGGTGATACGCTTGTTTTGGTGATAACAAGGAATAGGTGCGTATGTACGCGTACTTGAACTGGCTAGAACAAGGTCTGAGTGATAGTTGAAAGGGGTTGGCAAGTGAGCCTTTTAGTCTGCACGAATGCAAGTAAGATGGGGGTATTTGAGATTGATTGTGGACTTGTACACTTGCGTGACTAGAACTCGAAAGCCGAACAGAGGACAACTCCAACAGACGTATAGACTGTTGAAACGTATGTTCTAAAGGGTACTGGAATAAGACAGGTGCCCGGTTCGCAGACACGGGATGTGCAGTCTTTGCTCTTCGCTAAGCTTTTGTTCTAGGTCTTGGGTCTTCTCAATTCAACTCTGGTAAGTCGCACTGGTGTTGATAGCAAGAGGATCGGTACAACTTCTTGTATTCGCAAAGTGTTATGTTAACTAAACTTCTACGTCGATGCGGACCCTTCTAAGGACTGGTCGGCTTCTCAGTAAATCCGTGCGGTATCTCTTGGGAGAAGTCCGGGCTCACGAAAGTTCACTTCTAATTGAATCGCAAGTGGTTCTAGCTGGGGAATCTTAATCTTCTATCCAACACCGAGTTCTGTATTTACTCAGGTGGGGCTCTTAAGTTTGGGGGACTTTGGGTCTTCAATAGTGTGCAAACGGGATCTTATTTGAGTGTATACTCGAGCAAGGTTACTACAGGGGGACGCTTTGTGGGCTGATCTCTGCGGGGCGCTAAACTGAACTATTCGACGTTACATGGTGTCCTTTATAGTATTCTACTCGGTAAAACGGAATAATTACTGACTCATCACTGGGGTGGTACCATGAGGGTACTCCCAGGGCATAGGGTTCCGGCCACGATTGCTATTGGTGCGGAGGAGAGAAACTATTCCTTGGGGAGGTGCGAGACATCGGTTGACTGCGCATTATGGCGTGCTTCAGGAACCTGGTCTGGACCGGAGGAAAGTTCTAGTATTTGTCTTGTATCTGGTGTTTGGTGTCTGCGCCACTTCCTTCAGGCGTTAAAGGAAGTGAACTGTTCTGTAGTTCTCTGTTTGTCGGTTATGATATCTTTTGTTTGAAGCAACTGAGAGTGGGGATCTCTGGCAAGTGTAGTCTTTAGGGTTGACGACCGTCGATGGTGGAAGGGATAAACCCGGGCAGAAGCTCGCTGAAACGCAATTGTTGACCGCGGCCGTGTATGGAATGGTTCCACGGAGGTACCTGGACCGATCTGATCCTTAGTTGTCCCAAACGGGAACTGAACTCCTACGTTGCGTCTGCTTCTCCTATACCTGATACGGAATCTTTTGTGAACGAGGGGCAAGACTCAGTATCCCGTCTGTACGGGATATGACTTCTTTATACCCTTATTAGATCTTTGCTACTTATTCTTTTAGCGGCCAACCACACGGGTGCTTACGCCTTCTAATCAATTGACACAGATCCCGTCTGGACGGGATACTGGATCTTGTACTCTTGTCAAGGTTTTAGATTGATTGAGTGTCTAGTAATCTGCCGCTTGGCTGTAAACAACCATTAACGTATGGAATTCGTTAACTGCGTCTTGATTTGTGATACTAACGCGACAGTGACGTATGTACAGAGTGTAGGATTTTTGTACACCGGTGTTACGGTGGGACACATTGGATAGTGATATTCAGTACAGACGGTCCGTTACTGGACTGGTATTTAAACGTAGTTAACGTCTGACTTTAGAGAACTAGTCCTTGCCCTAGACTGTGTCTCTGATGATAACTCATGTACACCTGGCCTTGTCTACGTTGAATCCTCTAGACTGAAGCTTGATAGAAATCGCCAAATCCGGGGTTTCTAGCCCTAGAATCGTAACATGCGTATCAGCGTGGGCTTGGCGGCGGCAGCGGCAGCGGCAGCTGGTGGCTTGGCTTTGGGTTTGGGTTTGGGTTTGGGATCGGCTTTTCCTGAAGATGTCGTGGGTCGGACCATTAGTCTAGCAAAAGTTAATTCACAAACACATTGAGTTACCGGGAAGGGTGCTTACAGAACAGTAGGATAAGGATTCACGGTAAAGGAGTGACCGGGGAATGAGCAGGGAAACTATGTCTGAAGAGAGCTAAGTCGCCACTCAATGAGCAGAATATCGGCGCCACATACCTATAAATGTTGCCCGTGCGTGTAGGGAACTCTCTGTGCCTCTAAGATTGCTGCTATGCACCCTAAAGACTGGTCAACAAGGCGGGTGAGGAGACCTAGTGCACAAACCTGTATCGTTCTAAGTCCTGTTGCAAAGCAGGAGCCCAAAGAAAAACAGCCAGACGATGAGTCTGCACTGCAAATGAGCAGAACTCGGCGATAATCCGAGTCCTGAAGCCTCAGCGAAGATAATTCGCACTGGCGTGGGGATACACGTCACTAGCAATAAGCCAGAGACGGGGCAGAGGCAGCAAGCAGAGGACGCGGCGGGAGCGGAGGACTGTGAGTCGTGGTGCAAAAATGAGCGCAGACCGAAGTTAGGCAGATTTCTCATAGAGTTGCCGAGATGCCGGGCCACAAACAAATTTGTGGCGCGGAATCTTGGCCAAGGCAAGGCACAGGACTTGTCTTAATCGGGTCCATCACCCCAGCTCTTGTCTCTTACCCCCACACCCGCTCCGCTGCCTCTTTCCTCGCTGCTGCTGCCTCTCCTCGACACTGACTCATTGTTAGTGACGAGTATCCTCATCTACTGCGCAAATTATTTTCGCTGCAGCGCCAGGACTCGGATTATTGCCGAGTTCTGCTCATTTGCAGTGCAGACTCATCGTTTGTCACTTTGACGCCACGGACACATATTCTCGAGACCATCGGATTCGAACTGTCTTCCATCGGTGACGCGGAGGGCAGCCCTTAATTCGATCCAGGTGCGTGCCTGGTTTATCTGTCTTGTATGGGCGCATAGGCGCATACTAACTTAATGCCACATATTCTCAGCTGCCAGCGACGGGGCACCAGTGGCCATCTCTTTTAATCGGGTATGTATATCTGCCCATCGTTGTGAAAAACGTTTCATCTTGCCGCCAGGTCGCTACAATCATTTGGCGCCTAAGCACATCATAAAAGGTCAAGCCCAAACGTGTGGTCTCTCTCATCCTGTGCGTATGGGGCGGTCACAAAATCGCAACTGAAACTAACTTTGCTTCCCCTAGACGTTAGGCACAATGTCCGACTCGGAACTCCCCATCCAATCCAGCCGCAGTCACCTCATCGCGCGTCAAGTATGCCCCCCTCAAATCTTACGAGGGTAAGGTTGGCTACTTCGATGAGAGTGAGCACATGTTCGTCACCTCTCCCAACTGCGAGTACATCGAACTCCCGCCTTATCCTCGCCAAAACCACACCACGATGATGCTCGCAGACCGACATTTTGGTGCTGACGACCCCCTCTATCACCCGCAACCTTTCGACTACACCGTTGCCCATCTTGCGCTAATCCGCCATCCCTCCAAACTCCAACACACCGACGAGCTTCTGTGGCACCTCCCTCAAAAGTCGCACTTCAAGCCCGTCAAACTGGGAGACCCATCCTCTGGTCTTGGTGTCATTGACGTTCAGTTCTGCGACATCTTGAAGGACCATTGGCGGCGGGTCAGGAAACGTATTGCTGAGGAGAACCAGAAGTTATTGGGCACGGACGACAAGCACAAGCTAAACCGTGACCTCCACCTCCATGACGTTCTCCCCCGCATGAAGTATCTCGCCGGGCGCCTCGACATACCCTCAAGTTACGACGAAGCGGTCATGGTATGGTGTATGCTCCAGCGTATGCTTCTCGAGGTGGAGGCGCGCATCACCTGGTTGCTCGAAGTACGGGCCATCTTTCGGGATGTGACTGCAAAACGGGCCAGTGTGAGGAATGTTGTCGGCGCTATCACCGACCAGAAGGATGTGGCCAAGAATCTTTTTCGAGTACGTTTCTTCCACCTATAGTCTGAACAGTTTACTAATGAATTATCAGGCCGGAGTCCCTGTGTGGCTCTGTCGACCTCTTGGTGCCAAAGAGGGTGTCAGAGTCGACCAGTGGGTCAAATACCCGCCTGAGATGCGGCCAAAGGACTTTGTGATTTCATATGCCCACGCTACTCCTCCTCATCCAATCATCTTTGAAGGTAGCGTTGCCTCACTTGAACGTTATCGTGGTATGGCGTACTACATTAGACTACTCTCATCGCCGCCTGATTTCTTCTCCGACAAGAGTGGTGTCGCTATTGCTCCCTCTGTGTCTACTTTATTCGCCCCTGCTGCTTCAATCCCGTCGTCATCTTCAATTTTGGCATCCTCAAAATATTCCTCTCCTTCTGCTGCTGGACCATCCCGTCGCAGCAGTGCAAGGACCATGACCCCGAATCGTACACCTTGTAATTCTCTCTTTTCCTCAAAATTATTGATTCGTCTAATCCAAGCTTTGCAGATCCACTACCCTCACGCCCAACTCCACGCAAGCCCAACGGTCCGCCCCAAGCCGAACGTGATAAGTTTGTGGACGTGTCATCTCCTTTCATGCCCCGGTCGGTGGGGTCCTGGATGACTGCTCTCGCTCGTGTCAAGGCGGACATTGCCAATCAACCGAGAGTTCTTCCTGCAGCTGGCGTCAATGCTGGATATGCCCTCCCCAATCCCAATGTCATAGCAGGCGTTGATAGCGACCATACTCGTGGCTACATGTTCACCGCCTATGTCCGCCTTCGCCACGTTCTCCACTATCGGCTGCAGTCGTCTGCCTTTGAGCCTCTGAAGGCCAATGCTTGGAGGCGAATATTGGGCATTGAGCTGCATCCAACCAAGGGAGAAGGGCGCTCGAAGGCTCAACACCAAGAGATGAAGAGGGACCTCTGTCAGTGCATCGAGAAGGGTGGCCTTCAGGTACGTAATTTGCTAACTCACATACCCGTCGCTTATCTTTTATCAAGGGTACGGTCGACATCACGAACCTCAAGCACTCCCTTGTCATCTGGCGCGGTACCGAGCTCGAGCAATATTGCATCCCGCCTCCTTGCGTTGGCAAAGAGATCCTCTGGGAGCTCTTCGAGATGAATTTCCGCTTCGAACTTCTAGCCCTCGACCGTCACTGTTATCAACTCAAGCCGGAAGGATTTTCAGAGGCTGCTATGGAAATTGACGAGGAGCCGGAGGAGGGAGAGGAAGTAGCAGACCGTGCCTTTGACGAGCTGGATGCCTCCTCACACGCAGAACGTCAACTCCGGGTTCTTAGTGCCATAAGCTACTGGGATAGCAGCCTCGTCCCTGGCAAATTCGAGAAGATAGATGATGAGGGATTCGGCTCGCAATTCCATCCTGAGCGGCGGCGGGCTTTTGGGGAGTTGTTCCGTGTGATGCGGGGGTGGCGTGGTGTTCCGGAGATGGACAGAGCAACAGTCAAGGCAGCGAATGAGTGTTTGAAGGTGACATCGATGGACCTTGGGGCGCAATACGTTGCCGAAGACAGACTCTCCTACCATTATGTGAGGTGCTTTTATCATATTTTTGGACGGCCGCCTCTTGTACCACACGGACTTCGTAATTAGCAAAAGGACTGTACACTCTACTTATTACTACATCTTGTATGTGCTTTGTTATTGTCGATATCAGTTTTTTCTTGCATCATAGTAAGTGAAATCTGCATGTGATATGGTATGAAAATGCAAGGCATTCATCGCTGTTTGGCCGAATGGTTAGTGTCCTTGTCATTTAAGTACATCACTTGATGAAAACGGCTCAGAGCTCTGCGGGTTCGATGCTCGCAGGGTTCATTTTATTTCAACTTAAGCGGGATTAACCTTGCATAATCCTCACGATTATTCGTGCACTGCGAGCCCATAATCACCATCCGCGATGTACTCCTCACTCACGAGTAACCAGTTAATCTTGATACTCTGACCAAGAGTAAGAGTACGATTATAGTCTTGATTAATCTAATTTATTCCTCACTCGTGGTCAAGTCTACTAGAGCGCACATCCTGCCCCTCTTCTACATGCTACACATCCTCTCCCTGCTGCTCCAGCTCATGGTAATCTCCATCCGTGAATGGTGCCCACTGGGACTTTGGGAGACCAACCATTTGATAGAACCGTCGGTTGTCAGCACTCAGTGCAGGCGGTGATTCTCTACGGCTGCCCATGGCCATGAGAGCAGCTGCAGCCTTGATGGTGCTCTGAGAGGTCGTCCGTTCAGGCGCAGATGTCGTAGCCGGTTGACGAGAAGAGGTTATGGGTCTGGGTTTGGGTCTGGGACAAGAAGTGACTGGCGGAGGGTCTGGAGTCGCAGTTTGGCCTGTTTTGCGTGATCCGGTGCGATTCTGGCTTGGCTTTCGTTTGGATTTGTTCTTGGTGTCACCCATAGGTGGCCGGCACCCGGACAGACAAGCGAGATCGTGGTACGAGTGCAAACGGCAAAGATTCTCATGGCTCTTGCCTCACTGCGATGTCCCGCTACTTCCCGGTGCCTTACTGCACCTCTAGGACGTCGATATCAGTTTGGTCTATTGATTTGAATGTCTCTGAAGCGGTACAGCATGCTGCAGATGTCAAGAGGGAGGCAGGCCAAAATGGTGCAAGTGGGAATGTATTTTATTATAATGATTTACATGGGGCGCTTTAGACGCCTTCGAGGCAATTCCGAATCCGCAAAAACCGAGTGATTTGGATGAGAATTGAGCGAGAAATCGCTCGCACAAGATTGGGGGCCCGGCGGCGAGAGGAAAGACGGAAAAGGCAGGTAGCGCCAAGTAAATCGTGATCAGCAGTAAATCTCTGCCAACTGCTTCAGAGTGGGACAAAATCTTGAAATTCCTTGATCACCATGGTATCAGAGATGACGGCGTGTCCAACTTCATGCTCGCACGTCTCTGAGCAGCGGCGCACCCTGATGTTGTACCCCGTCATAGGGAGCGCTGACGCGGCTGGGTTGATGGCATTCTGATGTCCTCGTCGTGGAGGAGGGTGGCGGGGACAATGGCTCCATTGAAATTGGCAGTTTGAAGTTGGATCAATTTGCAGACATCCTCAGGATTCTTTGGATCGAAGCGACACCAGACGGGTGTCTAACCTGATACTGATGATAGAGTGGACGACAAATTTCGATTAGAGCTTCGCCCGCCCTTGGACTCGCACGACTGTTTGTCTTTTCGTCTAGTGACCTTCACTCCTGATTCAATCTCTCACGCAGAAATCATTTTGTGATCATGGCCGTCATTCTGTGGGATCTGACGGAGAGTCGCAACAGTGAGTACTGGCCACACCCATCTATATAGCTTCATATTTGAAACCATATCATTGCTTGCCAATGAGTCTATCCAAACCATTTGGCCAGACGCGATTATCAGGACGTCACCTCTGTGACAAGTTACATGATTATCCAATCCATGCGTCGGATGCATCACGTACCAATGACTTGACCGTGACGGACGTTCATTATCAACAACGACAATCAGCGTAATACTCCGCCCGACGGGCGAGGGCTTGAGCTGGTGCTGCGCTTAGCTTGTCCGCTGATTGAGTCGGCCGCCGCACCCTCATCCGCCGTCAAGCCTTCAACTAGACTGGGCGACAATGCTTGTACCGCGCCGAGGAAGCCCGTCATAACCGCACCAAGTCAGTGAAGCACGGACCCAGTCAAGACCACAACTGCTCCGAGCTGGGTGCGACGGAACGGTGTCCTCATCATCTCGATGCCAGCTGTCTTTAATATTTTTCTTTTGTGTCTTTTTTTCTTCTTTTGTGTCTGATTTGGCATTGTCGAGTCTGCGCCTGACAACATTCTCGCAGATAGCCAATGCGTTATCTTGACCTCAAGCTTGTACCATGGATATTGCAAAATTTAACCACTCCTGTCCCGTCTGTCCTGTGGGATTCCGAGGGCGTGCACAACTTTTCACTGAAGTGCACCATGATGTCTGACGAGAAGACCATCTAAGCTGATTGACTGCTGGTTGCTTGGGTCCTCTGAGTCTTCCGCTCATTTGTGCTCTAAGTCGCTCAAAGTTCAAGTATCAAACCGCGCAAAATCATAGCTTCGGCCCTTCATCCATCCTACTGCCACAATCTACGGCGGTAAACAGGTACCACGCGCCCGCCTCCCGCCCGCCATCTTACCTCCTTCCCATCATCTATCAGAGGCCATGAACAAGCTCTAACCCGGATCAAATTCAGGGCAAACGGCGACCTCTTGTTCTCCTGCTCAAAAGAGTTCTCACAATAATGAACGACTTAAGACTACGAGGGCAACAATGGCACAATCTGGACATGTTTTTGATGTCAATTGTATGTTAGTCCCAATCGCCCGATTTCCAGGTGCTCACCGTTTGTAAAGCAGAATCAAAATACATAATCTCAGGTGCCACAGACAACACATTGCGCATATGGGCAGTGGAGCCGGAAATCGTCTATTCACCTGAGAGTTCCCAATTGCCGTCAAGCGAGTAGCGCTTGCAAGGATGACAAGCAGGGCGTGCACATCACTGAGCGCAATTCGCGTGTTTGACATCAATTGAGGGGATGGCGACAATTGGGTAGATGACGAGGACAACGAGATGGATGATGAGGACGCACGGGTGCACGAGGAGTTGACGAAGCAAGTGGACAAGAATCGCGAGGAGCTGGAGGCTTTGTGGGCAGAGTCAGCGCGAGCCAACATTGTTGAACCCACCGAGGCTGAGGCAAAGCAAGGGCGGTCGGCCATGCAGAAGGTATGTTAAATTCTTGTTGTCTTCGATATAATATCTGATCTCACTGCCTCAGGTTATCAAGGTCGGCTCTCGGTGCGCCCGAAAGGGTCCCATTCAGAAGGCCCTGGCCTCTCTCTCCCGACGACGGATCAAGAAATCCATCAAGATGGTCAAGCGGGTCCCTACACGCTGGAATACCATGCGCAATGTTGTCAAGCGGGCGATCCGCCTCAAGACCTGCCTCAAAGTTCTATGTGCCGCACCGGAGTGGAACACTGCTACCAAGAAATCGCGCCGTCTTCGTCGTTACTTTGTCACCGAAGCGGAGTGGCATATTTTAGAAAGCTTGCTTCCGGTTCTCGAGGTACGTCGTCATCCTCGGTTTGTTATATCAATCTCACTGATGCTTAGTTACTCTACGGCGCCACTGTCATGTTCTCTGTCGAGAGCTACCCCATGCTACACCAAGTCATCCCCGCCATGGATACCCTCAACAAACATCTTGAAGAGTTCCTCCGTGATCCCGATCTTCCTGCTGTCATCCGCCGCGCCATTCAGCGAGGACTCATCGTCCTAGACAAGTACTATGCTCTTACCGACAATTCCTTAATGTGGAAGACTGCAATGTGTATGTCATCTCACTGCAAGTTAGCCTTGACTTTACTAACCCAATACTGCAGTGCTTCATCCTGACTATCGTCGTGCCTACTTTGTTGCCCAAGAGTGGCAGGACGAGTGGATTGATACAGCTGTAAGGTCTGCCCGCGAAGTCTGGGTGAAATTCTACAAACCCCTCATCCGCTTGCCTGTCGTTGAGGCACCCGTTATTGCTTGTACCGCTCCCGTCGATCCATACGCCCATCTCAAGAAGAAAACCAAGAAAGCATCGACACCTCGCACTGATATCGACACCTTTGATGAATTCATCCATGCGCAGGAGACGGACGACGATCCCATCGAGTTCTGGACTAAGCACGAGGTCTCTATCAGGAGTGCAGAAGTTGTGACGCCGATGAATGCACTTGCTCGCATGGCACTCGATTTCCTGGCGGCGGCTGCGACAAGTATCGGTGTCGAGCGGCTCTTCTCTCACAGTGGTCTTGTTGTGGGGAAGCGTCATTATAACCTTTCACCCAACTCCATCCGTGAGAGCACCGTCCTTGGCAATTGGCTCAGCATCGAAGGTCTCGTTCCGATTGATGCCATTGCTCGCCATATTAATCAGAAAAAGTTCCGCAAAAGAGAGCCGGATACTGCTTCAGAATGGACAGATACGGATGTGGAGGAAGAGGAAGAGATTGCAGGAGATGATGAAATTGAGGCTGAGGTGGTGATTGTCTCTGATGATGAGGACGGTGAGGAAACAGATGACGATATGGTGGTTGACATTCCAGGTGACGGTGCCAATACTTCTGCGGATGACAGTGACAATGAGGAGGAAGACGATGATTCAGATTAATTGTTCGGTGGCACATATCACTTTCACGTTCACGTGCACCTAATTCTTGCTAGGACTACTAATGCTACAATATTTACTCGATTATCCGCTGTTTACTCAATTATTCGTGATTATACTCGATTATACTCGAGTATATAGGTTACTCGTACGTCAGATTAATCGTATACAATTATGTGTGGGGAGTAAGAGTAAGAGTAAGTATCCGAGTGAAGATTACCTCTGACCGAGGTGGGATTAATCGTAATGACGATTAAGAGTATACTCGAGTACATACTCGTGGTCAAGTCTAAAATTTCTGGAAAGGATACTCTTTTCAACGTCGAAACCGGAGAAGAGATCGAAAGCAATGAGCGCGCATCAGATGCTTACTTCAACGATCTGCAACTTAGCAAAGATGGCACACATGGTATCACCGGTACTATAGCCAGGACCAATCCTAGGGAATTTGTGTCTATACCCTTCTATAGGCGTCCTCCCGACCTTGACTCTCATGGTGACGCCACGCGCTAAAACTCTCATGATTATCGAAATTTATAACATGGCCACAAATGCCGGTAAAGTGCAGCACTCGCACCGAATTGATTCTTTCTCCATCTTCCCCAACGGTTGTCAGTTTCTTGGTGGCGGCGGACTGGCCGCCCATGTTGTGACAGCGACACCTCCGTCAGGTAGATCCGAGATTAAAGCCTCAAGGGGGCTGGCACGGGAAGGAGAAATTGAGGTGCTGTTTCGTGCAAGATCGTGGAACGCAACACGTGATCGTTGTCGCGCTTCTTTCCAGTGCCACCAGTGGCACCACGCCATCATCAATGATCATCTCAAGAGCTCGGCGACAGACTGTCGGACGGAACGCTTCGCCAGGCTGGGTTCTGATTTTTTGGCCCACTCACGCCAACCTCTGCAGTAGCAGCACAGTGAGTAGTAGCAGTTTTTCTAGAGAGCCATCAGTGATGGCTGGTTGTCAGAGCAGTGAGGGATGGGGTATCGGATCCCATCTCTCACAGCTTGCCACTCGGAGAAACGGTTTCGACTCAAAAGGGTCTTTCCTTTTCCCCCATTACCCAACCCACGGCAACCAGTGTCACCCTGACTCTGTGTTTGTAGATAGCTTGATTTCAGAAATACAATTCGTTTTATCAAATCAGTCTATCTGAGTTTCTGAGCTATTGAGATGAACAAGTGAGTGGAAAGATTTGATTTGATTTGATTATTTCCTGTTTAAAGTGGCGTTCAGATCTCCGCCACGAAACACAGTTCTGGCACAAGATTCTTGGTGGACGTGCACCAGACCGTTGGCAGACACCATTGGCGCCCATAAGGATATGCGTGTCCTCTACCTTGAAAAGTCAGTACGTCCTTGATAATCATTGCAACTTGATAGCCTCCGCCCAGCGTCATTCCTCGTTGACGCGATGCGCGAGGTCTTGGACTGTATCTATACAAGTACCGACATTCGATGATTCCGTACCAATAAATGGTCGGATGCGACGGCCTATTCGTTGTGCCTGGCATTCGTGAGCAAATACAATCATAACGGCTTCGTGCTTGTCGGTATATTTAGGACATCAAAGAGTCTGAGGGCAATAACTTGATTGCACCTCTTCAGACGATGATCGTTTGCGATATGTCGTCTTCGGCCCTGAAGCTTCGGCACATATCAACGGGACCTCGCATATGGCAGCTCGAGCCAGGTGATGGTATGCCTCACCATGCAGGACATTCGTATCGACATGGTGATCCAGATCAACGTGCGATTCAATCGAGAGAATCATCAAGAGCAAAGCGAGCCGTCGGGGACCGACATCTTCAATGGGTAACAAGTAGCAGTGGTAGAGAACCTGTGGACTGTTGTGTCAGATGAGGTAACGATCATTGAAAGAGGGCGACACGCTTACTCGCAGAGATCCTGTGCGGCGCTCTGCGTAGGAAGACAGTCCCGTATGCGCTTACGCACGATAACGTCGACGGTCCAAGGGAATGGAAACCCGACGCTGAGGTGTAGAATATCATTCGGAATATTGATATCAGGCGGTGACGCCAACGCGCCATATGGCTAGAAAATTGGAAGTAAGGCCAGGAGAATTCCGCGTTCTATTTTTTAAGGACAGAGGACTACCTTACCTGGCTCTCTCACCTCCATAGAAATATCAACCGGCGGGCCCTGAGATCTATTCGGGCTCATAGTTTCGATGGGACTCCGGAGGGGTTCATCGCGGTGGGAGGTATGAGGCGACTCCGGGGTTGAGTGGGAAGGCTGAGCGTTTTTGATGCGCAAGAGTTCGGGCGTGAGACGGGGGTGAATCTCAGCAGAGACGATGCTCTGGGCCGTCTGGCCTTCCTCGAGTTGACGCACGCGGTCCCCGAGCTGAAGAATCCTGTCGTGCAGTTCTTGTGTGTTTGCGAGAATAAACCTTCGAATCGTTGACTCTCAGGCTCGACGCGTCAATTTGATAGACGATCCAACTTACCGGCTTCTCCTCCCCGAAGTCAGAGCACCTAAAGTTGAGTGAACAAAAGTACCAGTCGGAGCAAGTAGAAGATGAAAGACCTTCGGGGCAGATGTCGGCGCACCCTCTCTTCCTACATGACTGGTTGGAGTAAGATACAGATCAGCAGAGGCGCAGAAACGCTGCGCGGAGTTGATTTCTTACTCCGCCAGAACATTGGATCAGCAGGGACAATATAAGCGACAACATACCTGGCAGGGAAACTCAAATTGCAGGTTCAGCACAACGACCGACATCTATGCTCATCTATGAGCGCTAAGCGACGACGTACCTCGATCGCACTAAAAATACAAATTGAATGACGAATTGTGGAAAGAGTCCGAGAAAAACTTGCCCTCAGTTTCAGTCTGCTCACTCGCTGTCAGACTCACTTAAAAAACGATGCGGTTTCTACTCACCTGCGGCATTCTTTGCACGACAGGAGGCGGCCACGGTTGGTTCTCGTGTTCTGGGGAGTGCCGCGCGAGGACTCCCCGCCACCTTCCCTCGACATCTGCGACTGCTGGGCGAGTTCAACGTGATAGCCGTCGTCGGGGTCGTGCGCACTGGGCCGCTTGGGAGGCCGCGCACTCGGTCCACCCATCTCAACGTGCATGTCGCCCTCTGGTTGAGGGTGGTACATTGCGTTGAATCAGAGCGAGGTGATAAAGGACAGGGGAGAGAGCATAGAGTGACAACAAGAGCGGAACTCCGTAGCGACCTCGGAGAAGGCAAACAGTCTTTATTACGGGTCCCATTTATCAGAACCGATTTTCAAGCCGCGCTGCCTGCCTCAGCCCCAGGTCCCTCCTCCCTTATTTTCTCTTCTTCCAGCCAGGGTCCCCTTCCGAGCTCGAGTCCACAACCATGTCATGATCTACTGCAATCCTCTGTCTGTTCCCTTCTTTCTTAAAATTCTGACACCGTATCTTTTCCTCGGTCACTTGTCACTTTACCTCCGGATCTGACTCCGAATCAAACGGAATGTAACTATCAGCCTGATCTACAGCCACGCAGATGTACAAATATACAAGCTAGTAGAACTATCCCTCCATTCACGCAACGTAATGCCCGCGCACATCAGAACCAGGCCATGATTCCGTTCTCCCCGCCAAGGTTCATCGTTCCAAGCTCAGAGTCAATGTTCATTGTATCCACAGCGGAATACTTCATACCCCCGCTCTGGCTTGTCCGAGGGTCACCGGAGTCATCTCTGGCATGCGGATTAGACACTGAGTGCGGTACTGGGGCTATCACATGGGCGACCGGCGGAGCGTGACGGTTCCAAGTACTCGAAAAAAGAGTGGCAATATCGCTGTAGGGCCTACATGGGGCGACGCAGTTCCCGCTTTGGAGGACTTCGATGAGGCACTGCACGAGAGTGGGGTGTGCCGTCCGGAACGGACCACTGCTCGAAAGTATCAATCCCAGCTCTTCTTTGGACAGCGCGCTTTGCGTCATGTCCTCATCGTAGTATACAGTTGGTACGTTTTGGGTGGCAATCCATCGTATGTGGATGCTCTTCGCTTTGTCGATCATCGATTCGAGCACAGGCTGCAGTTCAAAGGGCCCAGTCAGCTCCGATCTGCAAGGAATCTATACCAGAAGCTCATGCTTACTGCAAATTCCGTAGCTCTGGTGCAAGCTTCCTTGGTAGAGTTAAACAGGATTCGTGCACGTTCTAGTTCCTTCAATGCCCAAGGTACTAG
Organism: Strobilurus orientalis; assembly: GCA_019915145.1. Classification (NCBI taxonomy): domain Eukaryota; kingdom Fungi; phylum Basidiomycota; class Agaricomycetes; order Agaricales; family Physalacriaceae; genus Strobilurus; species Strobilurus orientalis. The sequence continues at coordinate 1,892,068 of JAHLML010000010.1, forward strand.
GCAGGAGGCGGGCGCTCTGGAGACGAGTAGACAAAGGGCAACCTTCAAAGGGTCAATAAATCGCTCGTATATGGTCAATAGTCAAGTCACATACGGCTGCAGAGAATGTATTCGACCAATATCCTAGCAAGCGGGCAGTCAGTTCGGGCTTGCGGCCATATAGGTCTTGCACGATAGTAATCATGCGAGAAGCGCTGAGGTAAATGGCCACGCATGACGGTATAAACCTATGGGAACGGTCGACCATTCCTTCACTTCCGCTAATGACTTGAGTGAAATACGATCGATGCAATTGGAGAAGCACTGTGACGGGATTAACCGCCCATCATGGAAACAGGAAAGATGCATACCTGTTTCTATGCCCGTCGTAAGCGAGGCCTTCTGCATGAGAAAGGCGCGCGACTGTGGATTTCTCGCCCGGAGGGCAACAGGTACAGAAAACTCGCGAATTCTTGTATCAGTTCGAGTATCTTCTCGTAAGCCAGATTCGGTTGGGAGATGAGATCAAGAACAGGTGCCAGGCAATGAACATAGCAGGAATGTTTCCATTCCATTCTTGGACTGAACATGAATCCCACGCCAAATGTTTCACGAGGAAATAAATTGACAATGATGTAGCTCTTCTGTTGATTGATGGATGAAGTCTGGTAGGTACACCGGGCGCGGCCAGTCCATATGCGAGACGGATAGGGAAGAGGGTCGGCCCAAGGACAGGGAAAGACGGGCATCCAGACATAGAAGCTCCCAGAACAAGCTTGGAGTCGAGTCAGACAATTCAAACTTGCTGTTACTTGGGATACATTTGCCATACCTGCGACGACGTTCCAGTTCCGACGCTCATATTTTGTTACTGGAGACATTTCGATCTAGGCCGAGGTGAGTTTGCTAAGATTGAGCTCAAACTGGGCGACATACAACAGACCAATCTGTGTTGTCCTAGTCAGGCCTTCGCAATATGATCACGAGCAAAGAGAACGTACACTCTGTGCCAATTTTGACGAGAGTCCCATGAGCCCCCAAGCGTAACCGACTGCCTTTTTCTGGTCCGAGAAAACGAGGAGATACCATATTTCGTAGAATAGAGCAATAATAGTCTCTGTGTTGGTTTTTTCCATGACAGATACTTCATTGAGGGCAGCCCGAGCTACAGTGTGATAAGTCTCAGCCACCGGAGAGTATGGCGGCCGCCTAAGGTCCACCAGAACGGCAATAGCAAGTATCATGAACAGAAGGCCGAGACTCCGTGGACATGTCTCTCCACTGTTGAGTTATAGCAACAATCAAGAAGCGTCTCGATGAAAGACTCGTATGGCTCTGGGTTATATCTGTCGAGTGCTCCTCAACATAGTATGCGAAAGCAAAGAGGAAATAGACGAACTGCCAAAGTGCATTGCCCTTGATCTGTATCCACAGGTATTCCGCTTCGGCGCGGGGAGGTAAGATGCCCTTTATGTATGCCCGCAAAGGAACGTTGTCGGCGGAGAGTGTTACGTTCGACGTCATTGGGAAGTTGTGGCTGAGGCGGATTATCTCGCGCTCGATATACTGGAAGTCTGGTTGCTCAACCTACAGAAAAATGAGACATCGGGATACAGCAGCAACCCATTACTGGAAAAGGACAATTACATTCGCAACCGAGCTTTCACCATTATCAGCTTCATGTTATCCCGAAACTAGACAGCAGTAGATCGAAGGTCGTCTCAAGAAGTCCCGAGTCGCCAGTCCGCCTCGACGAACTGCGGGATCGCCTCCTTCTCCGCTGCAGTGTCGCTAATTGACCTAGCGGTCCTCGCAGTCCTTGTGCGAATGCACGAAGACAAGCGTTTGAGTCGTCCCGGCTTGGTCCAGCCCCTTCTCGTAGCAGACCTCATTCGTAACCTAGTAGCGCTTCATAGCCTTCTTCTCTGTGACACCGATGAACAGCCGCTGGAGGCCACAAGGACGGTGGGGCACATCAAAGTAGAAGAGACCCGAGACCCATCTTCTCGTCTACGCGGAACAAGGTGGCGACGTCCTGGTAGTTTGGGGAGGGCAGTGGAGAGACTGACAAGGCGAACAGTGTCGTCGGTCTGCTCCTTGCGGCGGATAGTTCGAGCGACAATGCTCTCTCAAGGACGGGACTAGGCTCGCTACAGAGAGGATGGTTTTCGTCGACGATGATGGAGCGGACGAGGTGAAAGTAGCTGGTATTGGTTGGTGCTCTTCCGCGTAACGTCGTCGTACTTCTCGTGGGTGGTGACTATGATTTGGGTCTCGGCGATTTGCCGTTTGGATGTCTCCTTGAACTCGCCGACTTTGACTGGCACCGCAGTGTTCAGCTACGATGTAGAGTTGCCAACCATCTACTGGACCAGGGCCGTCATGGGTGTCGCAGATAATTTTGGGAAAATCAAGTCGAATTCGCCAGTGACCTCGTGCGGTGAGGACTCATCCCGTTTCCGTTGAGTATAGCTAGAAGCGCAATGCTGGCTGGTCTGAAGGATAGATGAGTCGAAGCTGTAGATGAGTAGATATGACAGACCTTGCCAGCTGTAGGTAGAGGCGCAAAGTAACAAAGATTCGTCTGTTCCGCAAAGGCAATGGGGTAGAGCTTGCTCTGAGCACGATTGAAGTTGGGGACGGAGAAGGCGGGCGAGACCAAGCGGGAAAATGGGTTTCCATTTGGGCGCAGGGACAGACCTCCTGGTAGCCCTTCTGGGCGCGATGGACAGACCGTCGGGAAGCTTGCACTTTCTGTTCGAGATGAGATGCGCGCCCAGGCTGAACGCCATCGCCCCCAGGTCCACCAGCTTTCTCGATGACACAGTCGACCTAGGCGCACTGGTAGCGGTCTTGGTGACCTCGGGCTTGGTGAACGCCGTGTCTGAACTCTGCTTCCAACTTCTGCACTTCTTCCGCCCGACTTCTGTCATATGCTTGAACCAGCGTACACGTCGAGCTGCGAGTTTTCGTTGAGACACTGCATGAAGCGTATTCGAAATAAACACGCACCTTTCTCGAGCATTCCTCTTATTCCATCGGAGGGATTCCTGAATGGCCGTAAGTCCAGACCCGGCCGCATTGTCACCAAGAGCAGTAGTCTCTGCGACGTTCGTTGCGCTTATGTCGAACGCCAGAAAATCCTTGTACTCGAGTTGAACCGCAGAATGCATCTACGAGCATGAGAGGACGCGATTGTGCTTGTTCCTACGCTGGGCCCGGATGTTGTAGTGACCAGGGTCTCTCCAGCGGAGAGAAGACATAGCGTGTAGCGCCGATCCGTCTACACTTGAGGGCTCCTGTGAGCTCGAAATCATTTTATTTTGCGTGACTTACTGTGGCCTTGACCAAGGAGCCAAGATGGCTGCGTCTTCTGGCTGGATAAAGCGTGCGCATCGAAAAACGGCCTCCACTAGTCCAAGGTTGGCGAGGAGCAGAGGCAAGGGAGAAAAGGCTGACTAAGCAGCTGCAGCCTACCTTACCCAGGCCGAAATCAAGTTTCCGAAGATGTCGGAGACTCCGTTTCAGGCCAGCACTTGTGTTTTCGGCAAGTCGTTCGCACGATTTTCCTCTTGGCTTCTCGACTTCATCATCGCACATTCCAAGTCGGTAAGTATTTCTTGACACTTTAGAATCGTCTTTTCTACACCTGTCTCCGGTCACGAATGAAGTTTGATGGGGTCTGCCTGAATCCAACCAACGAATATCACTGACCATCGAGTCGGTGAGTCCATATCAAGGAACGTGGCAAGACACGAGGTGTATCGAGCCGCCTGTTAAACATGCAGTTCCCATGAGGTGTGTACTAGTACTTACTGGAAACCTTCGTCGCCTTACTCTTTCTTCCTCCTCTCGCCATGGACGTCGACTCTGACATATCCATGGACCCTTGGTCCCACACATCTACCCTTGGAAGGAGCCACGGCTTCCCACAGCGGCGAGCCATTGGATGGGAGCCCTTCGTTGAGGATGAGGGAGCCGCAGATACCGTCCAACTCGAAGCCAATGCTACAGAGGTGGGATCCGAAGAACCCGAAGAGCCCAATAGAAACACTCTGGAAGAGTCTCTGGAGGGTCAGGCTACCACAGAGCCAGTCCGGATTTCATCGGTGCGTAGTACATCTCATCACAGCTGCCTTTCGTTGATTCTTTCGTTCTCGACATCAGTCCAAAGATATTAGTTTTACTGCGGATCAAGTCAAGAGGATTGTTCTCCTTGCATTCGTGGCAGCTTCTGTCATCTTCTGGATGGGAACCGTGGGATCGGTCCAAGTCATAACTGTCACCATCCTTCAGGCGCCTCAAAAAATCCTCCAAGATCGTGCTAGGGCTAATCGCGAGTGGGTCATCTGACAGTCACTGACGAGAGTATGTCTGACCACTTGGCAGACATACGACCGCGATCTTGACCGCCACTCAGGACTTATCTACTCAGATGTCAATGTGGATTGGCCCCGGAGTACTTTCGGAGTATGCAGGAGCTATGGAGACAATCTTCGACACGGCTGCCTGTGTCAAGGATCGTCATACGAGTTCTGATCCCCAGCCCGAAGCTTCCAAATTATATCACGACCTTGTTCTTCTGCACACTGATTCCTTGGGAAAGTACCTCCCTCGATTGCAAGACAACTTAAGAGGTCTAGAAGACTTTCTTCTGAGTACCACCGCCACGGCAAGTCTGACTGTTGTTTCTTGTGATGCCATCTAAATCCCGTATGTATCACAGATCGCTTGTATGGATGTGGGTATTCTCTACACCAGAAACCAGGCCTGTAGATTGGAACTGCTTAGCAAGCAGATTAACCACGTCGTTAGTCTATGGGAGTTACAGGCTTGTCACGGTGCGGCAACTCTCAAGCATACCGCTTTTGAATTGTCCCGTCAATTGCGCACCATGGACCAACGGTGGCAAACACCTCTGCGAGATCGGATCGGTTCTACCTGGTTGGATCGGATATTTGGGGATGGTCATTGCGAGGCGTCATTTCTTCCCCGAAATGTCTACCCTGTTATGCACTATGAAGTCTGTCAAGTCCACAAATTTCTTGAGGATTACCGCGTCAGTGATCTCACGTCGTTCTACGCAACGCCCTATACTGACAGTCCTTTCACAGGCCCAGGTGTCCAGTGTACTTGCTCTCGGGGGCATGAACTTGTTTTGCTGAATGGTGAACTCTGAAGGTTGATTGATATATACTTTTACTTATCAAGTCGCTACTACACTGTCGCGCTAGCGATCTTGTCTACTCACAGTAGTTTTTTATTGCCTCTTTCTAGCAACGGTAGAATCCCGGTCTAAGAATCCTGGTCTAATTTAAAAGCGTGTCGTGCCCAAGCAGCGCGTTTTCAAGTACCCCGCCTTCGATGCGTGTACGGTCGTGTGAGTGATGCGTACGAAGCATTAAACAGTAGAGGGTCCATGCCGGGGTTCAAGACAGATGATATTATACTAATACGTAAGATTGCTTTTCGCTCTTTCTCTCACTCTGATCTCCACACCAAGAGATATACACACCCTTGACGGCTGAGAGGGACAACTTTATGGGCTGACGGAGATGACGATTCTAGACAAACTTCGTCTTTCTGGGTCAACTTGAATGTACCCATTTTGTCGGTACACACCACTGACGCGTTGGCGGCTCGCAAGAGCCACTGAACGCGGGCCAAAAGATCTTCCGAGTCGCAAGTCATCCGTTTCGTTGCAAAGACCACATCCAGAATAACCGTAAGAAGCAAGCCTCATAACAATTCAATCAACCAATTGTCGGCCATGATGCATGAACAGTCCCACAAAGAGGAGAAGATTGTTTTACGGAGGCGATGATGACCAGTGGGAACGCCCAAGTTCAAGTTGTCGCTGTGTCAGTGGCGACGGCCCTGTTGCTGTAGGACGTCGACGCCATTGGCGGGCTGAATTAGGTGGATAAAACTCGATGGCGGGTTTATGGTGCGGACGACAACGCAGTGAGAGAATGGCGGGGTGTCAGAGTAAAGATGCGCGCGAATGTGAACGTGCGCGGCGCATGCATAGTAAAGGTTCAGGTAGGTAAGTCTTTGCCAAACTGCATGGCCTTGTTTGTGAAATGAGTCGCACCAGAGAGAAAGAAATGACGGCGCCGCTGTGTCTCTAGCGTACAGTAGACATCGTCAGTGTATAGATCTAGAGATCATGATGCGCCTTCAGTAACGTTCCGTCAAGATTTTCGGGAGCAATTGAACGGAACGACGCAGGTATCGTTGGTGTGTATGCGACGGAAGTTTAGATTCCTCCTCTCCCCAATAAGAAGAATAGGCTGGTGGGTGAGCAAAGCTAGTAGATGGTAACGAACACAATGGGAGGATGTGAGAATTCAAGTCTTCGTGCTGGACCTCAATGCAGAGGGAAGATAACGTGTATTTTATAATACTAGTAGACTGCGTTGCGGCGAGCTGCGCTTGATCCCCGACATGACTTCCTGAGATCCGAGTCAGCTGTAACAGCGGGTGGGAAACCTCGAACGAGCGCTGACTGTGATCTTGAAAATGCTTGTCATAACTGAACTTGATTGTCCTCTTCTCGCGCTCAGCGCTCATCTGTCACCTACATTGTGCCGTTCGTACACCTCGTCATCATGTCCGCTGCTTGGCCTGTGTCAAGCTCGAAAATTTTGGTATTCGTCCAACCGCAATTTGCTCTTATAAACGCGAGAGTACGTACGACACGATTAGGCCTAGGCCTAGCATTCGATCATAATTGATAGGATTGGAAGCATCCAATGTCAGTAGAGATACGATTCTGGGACCTCCGACTGGCAAAGAACGCTGTGCAATACCTCGCCCATCGCGTCAACGAGGAATGGCGCTGGGCGGAGGCTATCAAGGACGTACTGAAACGGACAAACTAGGATCTCCTCGTTTGCAGAGTCAGACCTCAATATCTTACGGGTGAACGGGTTCACCGTACGCGTCTGCGGCAGCTTTGCTGCAAAGAACCTCGGCCTGACCGCGGCTAGGGGACCATGTACCGTACATTGGTCGGGATATCGAATGGGTAGGTGATTTGGCACGTGCACATCGTATGGGCATACTGTAATGATGATTATAGATTGTTTTTTTCCCTTTGGGGCCTGGTTCTCTTGATGCGAGACTTATTCTTGGAGGTAAGCATTTTCGCATTCTTTCCGGATGTACACCAGACCATTGACAGATACAGTTGGCACGGATACGCAGCTATTATTGTTTCCTAGCCTGTTGAATCTGACACTGGCATTGTTTTTTGTAGATGAAATGCAGCTCCGTACCTGAGGCAAAGCTTCACGAGGCCTTCTCGACGACGAATTGCGTGCTGGTCCGATTCGTAATTCTTGAACACCGAAACGAAATTGCCGTGTATTCAATGATTGAATACCACTTTCGAGATGCTCTGGGCTGGGCTCTTTTGCTGCCGCTCAGTGCGTCCGCAGTGACCTCGCTTAGCGAGCACTCTCTGAGTCAGGTAGTGACCCAGATGCAACGGTGACGGCTTTGCTGCCTGCTATGGTCCTGATAATGATTGTGCGGAAACTGTGCGCGGCCGTCACTGGCTGCCCATAGACACTCTTCCCATCATCATCATCATCATCATCATCAATGCTCTCGCGCGCTGCATGCTGGTACCGGTAGAGATGTGCTTCAAGATCTTTCGTCTCTTGTGAGCGGGCACCTGTGCCTGAACGGTATCTGCCTGCCGAAGGAGTTTTTGCTGACCCCTTGGTTATCAGAGAGACGTGCTGACCTCCTGTAGGACACATCCTCGCACTCCCCTTCGTTCAAGTTTGTGAGCGCTTTCGAAGACTCGCCCGTCTCTACCTCTCCGCCACGGACCTTTATCACATTACACACCCCACTGACAAGATTCGGCTGTAAACCCAAAGACAACTTCGTCGTCCCTCATCCCTACACTGTATCACACATTCATTGACAGCCTCGTCTCATTTGTTCTCCCAAATACGCAAGAGAACCATACCCAATGTTCCTCTTGTGCACATCAAAACCTGACGTCGTCGACACGCGTCACTTCCGCGACATCTGATGAATTCCAAGGAGTCGGTCATTAGGCCTTAGGAGTGGTTCAATCTTCATGAAAACGTCGAGTTCGTGACTGCCTGAATCACAGATATTCACAAAAAATCTAAGGCGGAATGAGCGTCCAAAATACCCATGATAGAGAATCTGTACAAGAACCGGGGCGAAGATGCTGTCATCCCTTGAAGATAGGTATACTCACCCAGTAACGTTGAACGAATTCCCCCGGGCGTTCATATGATAGGCATTAAAACAAGGGACACATGCACGGTACACCTGAAATGTCACGGCTCAAGTCGCTGTAGAGTCCGCCACGGCATACTTACTTACCTTTAATTAGAAGGAGAAAGTCGCAACGCGGCCGGCGACCTCAAATGCCAATGACATGTTGAAGCCTGGTTGAAGCTCGCAAATGGCATAAAGCGTGATTAAATCTTTGTGGGATAGAGTGCGTGACTTATAACCTCCTCGGCCGGAATCAACGCAGCATGTCACACGCCGCGTCTCTGTGAAGACGATTGGGACTCGGGAGGTGTCTAAGCCGCAAACAAAATTGACATTGAGTCCTAGCACAGAAGAATCATCCGTGTCCCATCTCGGCGGCGTGAATTCAGCCAGTCGGTCTGTCCAAAAATGAACTTTGAGTGCGATGAAAGTAGAGGCAATGCGGACGAACGGTATGAGTAGACGTGTTTCACGCTTCCTGAGCAGCAGCGGCAGAGCTCCATCGGATGCAGCCTAGAGTAATCTCAGTGTCACTCAGACTACGGCCTCCTAAACAAGTGTGTTAGCAACAAAAGGCATCAGGCCTTGGGGCGACTCAGACGCGATGATTGTCAGATACAAGAGAATATTGAGATTGATGTGCAGAGAGTTCAACATAGAGAGAATCAATCAGAGGAAGGAGGCATCGCATTGATGATCGACACGACGCAAGCGAGATCATGACGGTTTCTTCAAAAGGGTGACAGAAGGTGCATAAGGACCGAGGTGCGACCATCAAACTTGGCCATTCACACCCACTGGAGCATACAGGTCATCTGCGTCCACACCACAACATTGTTGACCAAGTGGCAACGGTGTGGAAATTCAGTAACACCGGCGTCACCAAGACAGACGGACCCGACTTGGACGTGGGCCCGAGGCCGGAAAATGGACAGAGGGAGGCGCGCCGCGCGTAGAATGCTAGAATTGTCCCCACCGTAAGTGTATGTTCATGCCACATGGTATGTCTTGTTCACTAAATTTTGACATAGTTGACTTACCTCTTTCCGACATGATCAGCACTTCGAAGACAACTTCAAGCCTTCAACAACGACTACAGGACTAACACGACGACATCAAGAGTCATCTGTACACCGTCTTAGATGGCGTTAGTGCTGCGAGAGGCCCTCGGATAAGGTATGTGGTTGATTGAACGACTTACAGTATAACACGTTGACTGACTTGTTAAGCGGAGACGACGAGTCCAGCTTTGTGCGACGTTCCACGTATACGCTGCCGTGTCTGATTGTTGCCCGCCTGGCGGCTCTATGAAAACTGCGAAAGGTATGTATGTACCCATTTTGTCCGCTTTCCGTTGACCTTGACTGACGATACGTTTATTTTGAAGCTATCACAGACGTCAACCCCAGTCTCTGGCAACGAGCAGATTAAGGTCATATCCTGCTAACGACGAACAGATGCGACGAAGGTAAGCATATTGACTGAATCTTCGTCGACCTTGTCTGATTGACCGTTGGGGCAGGCTTGTGTCGAGTTGCTGACGATATACTAGTACTCAACGGCCGCAGGGTATATACAACTTAGAACACGTCCACAGCAGCTTGGAGCACACTCGGGCACGTACACTCTCACTCGCGTCGTTCGAGAAGGCGCGGGTCGGTATGGACCGGTGATTAGCATGTGATCGGGAACGGCGCTGCTTTCTTCCGTACCACCACCGTCGCTGTCCTCGCCGTCGACCCCACTGGAAGCAGGACCACCCTGCCTCGCCGCTCCACATCTGTTGAACCACAAAGCTCCCAGCGGAAGTCGCATCGAAATTCTTTAGTTCAGCAGCTCAGTTGACCAGCGACATCCGCGCGACAATGTACGGGACGATCGCGCCATTCCCTCCCGTCTCTGGCGACCATAAGACGGATTCAGACGGCCGTGATTTTTTTGTTGGGCCGTTGATTGGAGTATGCTCAACGCGGACTGACCCATTGGCCATAGACTCAGAGGCACGGCATCCTCGAATGTGTCAACTTTACCGCCAATCGAGCACAAGGGCAGCAAAGCTCATTCTGAATCACGGCTGGCAGTCGCCACTGAGTTATACATTGTGACTAGTTTGATGCGGACCGACTGATACTTTGTAGCAAATTAACGTCGACGTTCATTTCGCACTGGCCCATCCCTTCCGGTACTACTGCTTCCCCGCAATACGACTCCACAGATCTCTCATTGCCTTCAATACTCGAGCTGCTTACGAAAAACAGACAATGACGGAGAGCTTGTGCTTCAGCAGGCGGGGCTCATATATCCGGGCTCGGCGATAGCTTACAGGACTGAGGATGGCATTCGGTGGCCTGGGAAGAAAGTCGGCGGCCGTATGTTTCATCTAAGAGATTCTCAATGTATGTAATGTACAGTACTCCCCTTCTCCAATCTTTGTCGCACCGCCTCCTGCATCACGAGTTCGGATCGTTGAATGTGTCGCGTTGCAGTGTTCGAGTTGCATGAGCACTCTGCAGTGTACACCCGGATGTCTTGCGCAGGGCCCCATACGGCGGTTGTCCAAGTTCTAACGGCCCTCCGGGCCATGTCCAAAGTCCAGGGGCACTTGTGCATCCCCGAGTGTGAGTGTGCATCCCCGAGTGTGGGTGTGCGCGCTCCGAGCTGCTGTGGATGTGTCTCAACTTGTCTTTACTCACGGCCGCATTGCCTGGTAAGCGAAGTCATTCGCCGGGACCTCGGCGTCGCTGAGCGCCCTGTCTGCAGACCTTCAACGCCGACCTGAGGAACTCTGACGGATTACTGGGCCACTTTTCGCCAATCAATTGCAACTGTTGGCTGGCTGTGGGCCCTGCATGAGGGAGCATGCGAGTCAGTCTTGTCGTTCTTCATCCATTCATAGACTTCCTAGTATTCCAGGTTACTACATGGTACGATCACGTATATCAGATATTGATATCAATCTTCGTCAACCTAACATTGTTCAAAATCATTCCCATATGTGTCGCCATGAAACCCCCCCTTCGATGTCTGCGCGCGGTGATTTCCTTCAAGAAAGGAATAGGACTTGTGGTGAATGGGCATTCCTGCATCTGCCCCTCTCGATCAGCAGGCAGGACAAAGCCGTCTGCCTGACTGAACAGCTGCGTCTCGCTAGTGACCACGCCCAACCAGCCACAGAGCGAGAGATATCTCTCCATTGACGGAAAGTACAGCTCCCCGGCAAATACTCTCAGCTGCCTCAGAAGATGGGGAGGGGGTCTTGGCGAGGTGGGCTCCGGATCGGGTTCGGAAAGCCATAAATCGTCGAACTCGGGAATGTTTTGCCGCGTGAATCGTACTTGGAGTCGATTGAGGCGCACTGGGGAATCACTACCCAGTTCCTCGATCCGGGGGCCGATGATGTTGGCCTCCCATTGATTGATCAAAAGAATGAATGGTTCGGCGTTCGGATGGTTGGGGGTGAGGTAGAAATGGGGGGACTTCCAGTAGCGACTTCCTTCGATGAAGTCTATGGTGAGAAGGATACGATCACTGAAGGGTGAATCGCGCGCCACCTCCTTCCAGCCAGGGACGTTCTCGGTGTCGAGAAAGGAGGATAGGGTGCGATAGGCCAAACTTGCCAAGCTGAGATCCCCGGTCTCTATCAACCTCCACAAATCGTTGTGAAACGAGTGTTCGCCTGGATAAGATGGGAGGGGCTCCATGCGGCGGATAGAATGTTGCCCATGGTTTTATCATCACCATATCATCACCCTTCGCCGCATCATACCGCTGTGGCTCGTGAACGTTTGAACTCTCGTGAATGAAGGGACATCCAGGAACTTCTGATTGTGATTGATTGATGGATCATCGATCATCGATCATAGATTATCCCGCATGACGCGAGTCGCCGAGAGATCGGCCGGATCAAAGAAGCAGCATCATCTTCCAGTTCTGCTGCTTGCTAGATTATGAAAGACATTACGGAGACGCTCCTCGCTGTCCGTTAGACGTGCCCTCTTCTATCTATCTTCAGGCGAATCCGCGCCTTTTCGGACTTGACGTGATGGCGTCCTGTCCTGACCCATATGACATTGTGAATTTGGAATCTTCGACAGGTGATCCTCCCTCTCGACTCATGTTTCATGCTGCTGATAGAGATGTGCTCCACCTGACCTGGCTTCCTTGGAAGTTGGCACGGACGTTGTGTTGAACTTCGGTCCGGCGTCCCAGATGATCGTGACGGACGAGATAATCGCAAGCCGGCAACGAGCCGGAGAGATCCACAGATAATCGAATACATAGCCTCACGATCGCATTACGGTCGGTCCTGTGTCCCCAATGTCAACTCCAGTCACCGTTCAACGCCAATATTACGCTCCGCCCAGCTTCTCCATCTACATGGATAGTAACTCTATCTCCGACTGTCGCCACCTACTGGCATTACTGGAAGCAGATGGACACGAGGTCTCTTTGACTGTGGCCCACTATCGAACCCTCTTGCAGGATCTACCTCTAGAATTCGTGAGAGCATGGAACAAAAGACTATCAATTGCTGACTCTCGTGATGCCTTGTACGTTCTTCGTTCTCATCTACTGTCAACTCGAACTGAACATGCGGACTAGATATATGAACCCATCGCCATCTCCGCCGAGTGCATCCCTTTTGAAAGAGAAACGTCTATCGATCATCAATTACTATCTTCACCATGTCATCAGCTTCATGGAGCTTCCAGGCGGTCAGATCTACAAAGTTGGCAACAAGGGCAAAGTCACTGTTGTATTTGGCCCCTTTGTCCAACAACTCGCTTGGCCACCTTGGGATAGTGGATCGCGCTCTCAAGCTAAGACTTGGTCTGCAGATCATATCAATGAAAATTACTTCGTTGCCATCAACTCTGATAAGTGGGTATTTATTATCTCTCTCGTGATGGAAAATTTTGCTAACTATACTGCTCTAGTGGCGCCGTAGCAATATTCGAAGCCGTTGGAGGAGTTTTCAAGACCTACCTCATCGATAATCTCTCCGAGTCTTCCAGTTCCAACGGGGTGACAGGTAGATGGGGAGAGTTCTGGCAGGCCCATTGGCTCCGGGATAAACCTCAACCTACCCCCTGTTTTGGAGGAGCCGTCAGGGTTGTAAGCTATATGTTCGACCAATGGATGGACATATTCGAGGGAGTTGTTGATGCTAATGAATTCCAGGTCGGTATATATCCGTCGTACTACAGTGATTCATGATTCATGTCTCTACCTCAAAGTAAATTACCCTCTACATTGCAGTTAGCCACATAGCACGAGCTAGCGCTTGGGCGGTGCGAGATCGAGAAACCAAGGCGAGACATCAACGCGATAACATCACGATGTGTGTTGCAAGTACTAGTGAAGAGATAGAGGCCAATTATCGTGGGGAAGAGTGTCTCGTATCGATATCTGAAGTGCAGAGGCGCGAGGATGAAGATTGCGACGGCCTATACCTCCCAGTTAGCAAATGCGGCCGGGACAAGGCGAAATAAGCCCGAAAACATCCTTGTCGCCCTTCGCGATCAGCGCGTTATAGTTCGCGAAGGCGAGAAGCATCGAACATGGAATCCTTGGAGAAGGCGCGCTCAAGAGTCTGCCCAAGCCATGCATTACAAGGAATTGGAATACTTCTCTGAGGCTTCGCTGGCCACCATCATCTGCATCAACACGCGTCTACAACAACAGGATGCTGCTTGGGGCACACTTGTGATGGCTCACGAACGATATCGATACGATGTCACGAAGCAGGAAGATTGGTATGAACGTCTCGGACGCTGGCGGGAGGCACTGGAGGCTTACGACAACATAGCCATGACAGAACAACCGACTCCAGAGATCCAGATCGGCCGCATGAATCGTCTTCACGCTCTTGGGGACTGGGTCCAACTGACAGTGCAAGTCGAAGAAGTGTGGGCAAATGCTAACCAGGAGAACAGTCGTGAGATTGCGCCGATAGCGGCAGTGGTAGCGTGGTCGCTGAGTGACTGGGACGCGATGGAGGAGTATATCGCGACGATAAACCCGGAGGCATCTGACCGATACTTCTATCGTGCCATTCTCTCTGTTCATCAGAATCAATAATCAATTCCCGAAGGCTCTTCTTCAAATTGCCAAAGCACGGGATCTCCTCGATACAGAATTGACGTCGTTCGTCGGATAAGGCTACGGACGGTCCTACAAGTGAGAATCTTCCTTTTTGTGCGTGCTTCATACCGATGTTTTTCTTTGCAGTATCATGGTTTGCGCATAGGTGTTATCGGAACTTGAGGAAATCATCGCCTACAAGCAACATGCTGATCAGCCTGAGCGGACTGGCAGTAGACAATGCGCGGAAGACATGGATCAAACGGTAATTGAGCTTTGTAATGCCTCTTCCAAGTGTTGATTTTGTGGCGAAGGCTTCAGGGATGCTAGAAAGAAGTCGACGTATGACAACGTATACTTCAAGTTCGAACGCTGGTTCTTCAGCCCGAGGACGACCCAGCAGTGTGGATCAAGTTTGCAAACTTGTGCCGGAAGTCCGATCGTATGAACAATCAACACTTTGCTCGATCCCCATGTGGGCGAGAACGTGAGCTTGTGTTCTTCGCCTTGCACGAGATGTCCTCTCACTGTTTCTAGTTCTCTCTGCAGCATGTGCGAGATCAGCGAATGAAGGCACCTCCGAATGTCGTCTACGCGCACCTGAAATTCATGTGAGCGACTGGATCGAAAGCGGACAGTCTAACATACCTCCGCTGTCACTAAAAAGTAGTTATTTCTCTACTTTTGGTAGGCGTGCTGAGGACGACGGTGCACCGTTCTGCTCGGCCGTACCCCAGTGTGAGTTCGTGCGTTATGACTGAAGGAAAAGGAGCAGACTGGAGCGGCTAAGGGAAGCTTGGTTCGTAAGGGCAGAGATACGAGGTCCTGATAGGTGGGTACGGGCGATTGGGGGGAGGACCCTGGTGGATTGGTCCTGTTTGCTTTGGAGGATTCAATCAAGCCGGGCTGATGATGATCACGGCAACTGCTGACATCGCTTGCCACGTGTTGCATGATGGCATTCAAGGCTTTACCATTATACATCCTAGGCACCAGAAATCTCAACTGGTACATGAGTATGCCATATAATTGATGATACTGCGCTGTACAAGGGTCCACATACTCCGCAGATAACCACTGTTCCAATACAATTGAACATCTTCCTTCCAAGCTAGGTTCAAGCCGTTGCGTGAGACTTCTCGTCACCGGAGTGGCTCGAGAACCTGTCTTTTGTGCTTGCACATCGAGCCCTGGAAGCCGATTTCCAAGATCAGCTTTCACTTTCTTGCCAGCGCTATGGCCTATAATCTGGTAGACAATTCTTTTTTGACGGTAGTCAAAATTTGAAAATCCGCTTCCGGGGCTCAATTCAGAATTCAATTTAGCATTGTTTATATGCTTGAAATATACAAAATGGTAGCGTATATACCCCAATACCTACGACTTAAGCTTGAGGACAAGTTCTGGCTTGGCACGCCATGATTTTTGATGAGCGAACTGATCGCAACAGTTCAGACAGTTGCCGTTGTGATGCCGAAGGGTCGCATCTCTTAGACTGCCAGGGTCTTCCCCCAGAACGCCCGTACCCATGATAGGTGGGGTTGAGTGGCCACTGCCCGCAGTTTTCATAAGTAGTAGTGCTTCTTTTTGGCTTTGGACACTTCCCTCAACGTGGCTCAAACATATCCTGTCCTCGCACGCGACGACAACAACTCATGAAAGACCGACTGGTAGTCATAGATCACCGACGTTGGCGTCAACGTCACGTTGGCGCCCCGCCCTTGTTGATTACATCGTTCATCTCAATAAACCAAGCTCACGTCCGTCAAAAGAATGCCTCCCATACTTTCTACGCTTCAATTCATCAACCTCTCTGCTCCGGAAGCTGCCAATGGCCACGTCAAACAGTCACAGCGCGTCAAGTTGGGTCTGTCCACCCGCCAGCTTGCCTCTGAAATACACCGGAAGGCGCTCGTCCTTGACCAGGACCAGAAAATGAGGCTGGAGGCATTGTATGAGGGCCAAGAGGACGTCTCAACCGTGTTTGATGTTCTTGGGGAGCAGGCCCATGCAGCACAAGGCGATGCCATTGCAATGTTGGGCAGTTATGGCCTCGATGCTGTAGATGATCCAGGGAGTCGATGGAGTCTGCGTTGGGAGGCAACCTCGGGAAAAGAGAGCGAGACCCAGACAAAAAGAATTCTGTACCAATGGTGAGTCTCTCCTCAGCAGCAAAAATACGTGTTCCAACTGACCGATTGCAGCGCGTGCGGCTACAATCATACAGCTGCTGGGAGTAAGACGCAACATACACTGGTCCCTTTCACTGGCTGCATGGCACACGCCGAAATCACATATCTGGAGGCTACACAACAAGTGCTACGCATACGCGGTTACTTTGAGCATAACGACAAGTGCAAGAGTGCTCACTTTCTGCGTATCCTTCCCGTCCCCATCCATCCCTCCGTCTACAGTCATGCTCTCAAGCACCTAGCTGCTGGGGGATGTCTTGCCAACGTTCACAAGGAGAACCGCTCTCTCTTCCAACGTCGCGGCTACCCGGAAATGCTTGATTGTCGCGACTCTCAACAATAGAGGCATCGCTGGTTACTCGAGAAGAAGGATACACACTCACTTTATTGCCAGTTCAGTCGATGGAAGGGTATCAGAACGACAGAAGGAGCACACATCAACGTGGATGAATGGCTGAACCCCTTCTCCCCCCATTACAACAAGGTACTGGCCAATGCTGTTTTCCACTACTCCGCTCGAGCATCCAAAGGCAAACGGTTTGAGGCATGTGTGGCGACGGATGAGATGAAGGAGATGGCATGGAAGTACTGCCACGAGTCGCAGATAATGCTGGCTGGGACTTTTGGGATATTTGAGAAGAAAGTCCTATTATTCGTGGTGATGGGTGTTGACAAAGAATGGCGTGGAGTACCCGTGGCTTTTCTGTTCTTTTCCGCCCCTGCAGGAAATGTGCATACTGCTGCCGGTTACCAACACAAACATTCTGGCTAAGCTCCTCGGGCGGTGGAAGGAATGCATGGAGAAGTTCAAGGGAGCGCACTTCAATGTGCGGGTTGCCATTACAGACACCGATTTGAAGGAACGCGGCGCTCTTCTGCGAGTTTTTGTTGACGTCTTTCTGCTCATCTGTCGCGTTCATCTTTGGCGATCTTGGTGTAACCACCGAAACCGACACCTGAAGGGGAAATCACTAACTGTTGCAGAGGTGAAGCGACGTCTGATGAGTCTGGAAGAGAGACTCATCAGAAGCACCATGCACACTCATGCGATGGAGCTCCTTTGTGACGAGGTAGCCGTCTTGGGGGCAGAACTGGCAGAGTATGGCGATGCTGGCGACGCTGGGTGTGAGGGTGGGCTTGTCCATCTACTATATCTTTGGGACTATTGGATGTCTGAGGACTTGTGGTCGAGCTGGTCAGAGTTTGGACGCCTTGGTGCTGCCAAAATTATCCAATGTTCCCCGGATGCCATCTTCATTACGACAAATCATCTCGAAGCTTTCAACCGTGTTCTGAAGCATAATCATCTACGACGCAAACAGCGCGGTGGCCGCCGTCTACGAGTCGATGTACTTCTCCACTTTCTCATCCTTGACATGCTCCCCTCCATTGTCGACACACGACGCTTACAAAAAGAAGAGAAGGAGCGAATGAGGCAATGGGTCATGACCCTACCTGGGGGTCCAGGGCTATGAGAAGCACGCCATGGTCAGAAGAGGATTTGTCCGCTAGAAGAGGGTTGTGCCCTGGCATATGTTTCTGTCGATCCAAGCCGTGATGCAGCGGCTGTGGGTATGCACCATCAGATCTCTGCTCCTCAGCTTGACCGTCAGTCCAACATCTTCTTGTTTCAATGCTACTCCTCGTTGGCAACAGAGCACAACCGCGCACCAATCATTTATTCTATCTCCATTGCCATGAATGGTACGGCTTCGTGTTCTTGCCCAGATTTCTCTCATCGGGGGAGTGCATGTAAGCATCTTCGCACCGCTCTTATCTACCTGGAGATGCTCCGTGAACAAGGGGTCCGGATCCCACCCGTAGCTCTGCGCACTTCTTTGGAGGGTGCCCGTGTTCTTGCCGCCCGTCTCTCAGTTCATTCCTTTGCTTGCTCCGACTCCGATGTTGACAAACCTATCACCCTCTCTACCAAGCGATGATGCTTTGAGCATCCGTGACACTGTTCCCTCCCCAGTCGCAGACAAGACCGACTCTGACGACTCTGATTCCGAAACAGAGTCGGAAATCAGCAGAAGGTCTTCAACGAGGCAAGAGTTGGGAGAGTTTGATCTGGTATGTCGTAACTATACATTGCTGTTCATGTCTAACTTGATTTGACAGACAGTTTTGAGGTTACGCAAATCTTCACAAGCTGCTGTTGACCAACAGACATTGTCTCGTGTTTTGACTGAGCTTCAGCCTGCGACTACAAAACTTGCGGAGTTGGCATCATTGCTTGACGGTGTTTCCGGGATACCCGTTAATGACCTCGCCTCAGCAATCGCCATGCAAGCGCAGGTTCAGTCACTTTTGGATAGATTAACGCGCCTCATCGCAACCAGCTCCCAGGTACCCGCACCCTCTATACCTCCCATACCTCTATCATCTGCTCCTCTACTGGTGCTGCCGCCGCGAACAAAGCGTCACAAACCCAACAAGGACATATTGTCAGCCTCTCCGGAGAAGAAGCAGAAACGACATGAATATTACTCTATACATTGATCTCTTATGATACTTGCTCTGTACGCTACGACACTGCGCTCTGTAGACGTACCATAATGACATCTTCTTGTGTCTCTTTCTATGGCCAGGCCTGGGGCGGAGGGGGACGGGCGGTGGCGGGCACTTGTCTTGATTACCGGGACAGGTGGGTTACATCATTGGTACACAGCCAGACGTTCGTTTGTCCGCTGTTCACAAGATGTTTGGATGTCCGGAGTTCAAACCTGAGTCTGACCACCGGACGACTTTTTGATGACCATCGTACAAAATTATTTGGTTGACCGGAGGACAAACCTGAAACTGACTGACACTCAATCTCAATTGATGAATTCTGTTGTAAACTTTGATAGAATCGGCCAGCGACTAAATGGAACGCATCCACATGGACTCGTAGTATGCACATGTTGATTTAGCAAGCCGCAAAACTCAAATAAAAGCCGCCCGCTGACTGCGACATCTTCAACTTGTCTTTTGAACTTTTCCCCTCGTTTGTGACTTGACTGATTGGCTGGGGAATGCCTCTCTTGACTTCTCTGTGTGCACTACACCAACAGTGGACCCCGACCGACCACTGGCATGACAAACATTCAAAGAGGGCCTGACTTCAACGAGGAACAAAAGCACGACGTCAACAATCCCGGTTTCGAATGCACAAACAATCTTATTGAGGACGCTGTCGAGGACGATTGCAAACAACCCCATCAAGCGCTTGCATCACACACGCCCCCGGCCGCGAGCCTGAGAAAGACCTGCCTTGTAACTGCACAAGTCATGACCATGAACTAAGTATCACTGTACTGTACTGTGTACTTAGTAGTAGCCTCTGTTGTTGATTTAAATCTGGCAATATACATTTTTTGTACCATTTTTATTGTGTGTGCTGCCAAATACGAGGGGAGGGGAACAATGGGGTGCAGAATTTTTCAAGCATCTGGTCTCACTGGCCTGATATCCGATCTGTCAGGGCAGTATTTTCATGTTGTATTGTGGGCGTCCTCAGGTCGTCCGCCGTACAAACCGATCACTTTTGATCACCTTTTGTCCAGCCTCTATCCACTTCAAATCGCCCACCGGTTACTTTATTTTGTACGCTGGACTACCAAATTGGTTTTGTCCGCCGACACCTCAAGTGGCCTACCTGTGTAGGAATTCCAGGAAGGCCGAGGAAGCAAAGGAAGTCTTACCTATTATGGAGATATTGGGAAGTGGCCACTCACCCGATAGGTGGTAACCTGGGAGATTGATCCGATCTAATCTTCTAATTGCGGAGCTTGACATGAGATTTATACTAGTCGTTTGCATTCAGACTTCTTGTTGGGTTGGCTTACAGTTGCTTTGGGCAGCTTCTGTCTTACTATGAGCTGACTGTATTCTCAACTATTAGATGAGCCCTTCCTTCTCCTTATATACCGCGGATTGCTATCTATATTTATCTCTTTAGCCTGTACGTGTGTACTTACACATCCTTCCATGCATCAGGAAACCCCATATTGCATTAAAGTACCTTAAAGCTCTCAATCTAAACAGTTGTATCTATTGTTACGATATGAGTAAGTGAGTAGCTACGAGTCCGTATGAGTAAGGATACATGTAAGGAAGTAGAATGAGCTCACCTCAGTTGGATCCGATGTGGGAAAAGACTGAGGTGGCCTAGATACGAGTGGGATATATATATGATTCATCGGAATGAAAATGAAATATGTATTGGTAGCACATTGCGCCGAATCACCTATCTCAACACTCCCCCAGATTCGCGCAATGCCAGCCCTTACTTCTCTACAATTCCAAAATGCATAGATCTTGGCAACGGTTTGATGAATACATTGGCCAGATTGTCGACACCTGCCACGGGTTCAACGACAAGCTCCCCCAACTTCACATGGTCCCGGATGTAATGGTGGCAAATGTCGATGTGTTTGACCAGTGCAAGTTTCTTTGTGTTTTTGGTGAGACTGACTGCGCCTAAATTATTGCCTCAAAGAGTCATCAGATGCTTGACTGGTAGCCTAACTTCAGATAAGAATGACTTCATCCACATTGCTTCCTGCGCTGAGCGCGCCATCACAATAACCTGCTGAAGTTTTGAGGACCAGGATACCGGAGCACCGGCCATCATGAACACATAGCCTGATGTCGACTTGCGACTATCCAAACAGCCAGCGTGGTCTGCATCAACATAGCCATTGTCACGAATTGCCTCTATTTTGCTCCCTCCATCACGTGTTCCCCACTCCTGACATCGACACATTCTTCCATCTCTTCATTCACCTCGGCCTGGGCCTAGCCCACACTCCCCTGTCATCCATTGTCTTGGCATTGCCTAGACCTGTCCATCAGTGGTCTGATGACCATCTGGGTCCACTCCGGACCGGTTATTGTTCTCACTCCGACCTGCCTATTGTCTCGCCACATTGGGCCTTTCTATTGTTCTATTGTTCTCCCTCTTGGATATACAGCCACGGACTCTGTATATATATAGTAGCTCCCTCTCCCCTAGTTTCCTCAGTTTGTCAACTTTGTCTACACACTGTTTGGTTGCTCCTGGCACTGTAGTAGCTTAGGCTTACTCACCTCTATCATCTATCATCTATCTCATCCTCATCGTCTTTCTCTCTTGTCCCTGTCCTGTGTGACTTGGATGGTTGTCTTGGTATTCAGACACCGCGCATGACACTTTAACAAACTCCTCTACACCCACCTCACACCCTCGCTCGTCGCATGCCCGCCGACCGTTGATGTGCAAGTTCGGAATAGACCTTTGAAAAGAAGCTATCAACTAACCACACTATCAATCCTTATCACAACTAATACTCCTTTGTAAGGGAGCTGGGGTGCACAAAGGTTTGAGAGAACAAGGTGCTTTTGGGTAATAGAGAAATAGAGATGTATTCTGAACGTGTAGTTAAACTACGAGTTGTTTTAGGGGATGTAGGGATTCTGATCGAAATGATACAAGAAAACCTTGAAGTCGTAGGCCGAACCTCTTGACGTATGAAGACCTTAAACAGCGCAAGGCAATGTAGCTTCTACCTATCAAGTGCTCTGGTGTACAAGGATTCATCTTGGAATCGTCAGGCCGCTACCGCAGGTTTTACGCCACTGGACTGCTAACGATAAGGACTACTTCTTGCACTTAAACCAAACTTCTAGTGTCTTGCACCGGGATCAAAGGTTCCGAAAGGTGTCTCAGACGTTGGCAACACTCATTCAAACTCAACTTATTCCTCAAAGGAAAGTACTTCACGAAAGAGCATGAGTGCAGGGCAGAACCACTTGCAAACCGGCCTTCTTGCGAATACAAGGTTCTAACACCAGGTAGATTCGTTGGTACTCGACTTGGTACGTCGGAATAAGGTTCTTTTGTGTCTTTCAAGGAGCTTGGCAACACCTGATGTCTTTAAATCTTGGAAAGGTCTTTGTGGGTCTTTGGGTACTTTGCAGAAATGAGTCGAAACTCGAGATAGATTCACTATAATGGCTGTGTCTGACTAGCGGCTACTGGGGGGGATCTAAGCTACTGAAATATGGGTCCTTTGGGCCCTTTTATACTACTGGGGGGGACTCCTACTGAGTAAGCATCTATTCTAAGATCGGATACATCGGACATTCGAGTCATACAAGTACTGGAATCTGATTGGCTATCCCCTGCTGAAACAACTGCGGGCGGAGCGCTTGGTCCTTTAGCCATATACGCCACCTTGGCGGTATGGTGCAATTCCTTGGTCCAGAAGATCGAGGTCTGATAAGGACTTTGATCCTTGGGTATCTTTATGGTGCAAGGTCCTATGGACACCTGCTTTCTTGTGTACAGGTCGGATTGGGATCGTCGGGAGCGTTCGTTTGAGTACAGACACCACAAGGGAGTGCTTTCCCGAAGTGGCCATGCACCCTGTTTTTGGGGTGGACCTTGATTGTGGACCCTGATCGATCGGCATAGCGGAAGGCGTCGGTTCGGAGTCCTTGGCAAGTCCAAAGGTTATTTCCCCAGAAGGATTATGACGTCCTTGAACTATTTCAGGACCTTCCAGGTTTTTGGGTCAATATGCACAAGGCCTGGTTTGCTCTGACTCAACAGCTTAGCGTTTCTTGGGTCCTCCTTGAGTGCGAATGGTAATAGCACAAGGTCTGTAGTACAAGATACACGCAAAGGTATGGAATCTTATAAGAGATCCAACGCGTGGATAAGGATATTCGGATGAAGGTGATCGAAGGTCTCAAAGGTTTCGATCGCCCCTGTCCTAAAGGACTTGTTAAGGCGCCGGGACCTTGTCCTGGAGGCTTGCCCGCGTCAAGGTAGTAACTCCTGCGTGCTCTGTCTTAGGTACTTGACTAGAGGTCCTTAAGGTCTTTTGGGCTGTTCAGGAATTGCAAAATTCCCTGTTTCTAGTACTGGAATAGTACCCTGCGTATCACCGTACAACTCCCAAACCTCCATCTGATTCCCAACCTTGCCCTCCTCACCTTACCTTCAAGAAGACTTTGGTGGTTACACCCCGTACATTAACCCACCGAGAAACCTTCTTTCACAATCTACCGGGTGCTATCAGGTCTCGTCACCGCGGAGATTACCGCAGCTTCTGGCGTGACACCAATACCGGTCCATACACTCGTACCCCTCCACCATTGCTCGCTACTCAGCAGACCAAGCGCCGCCTACACCACCTCCTGGCGCCTACCTTCATCAAGGGAAATACTATCTCTTTGACAAAGACTACACCGCCCAAAAAATCTTCTACGATTCAGAGGAAGAAGGCTACCCCGCATCTTGGCACTACATCGTCCCTGACGGAGACAAGTACTACCTCAAACCACATGAGCACGAAGAAGCCCAAAGGCGTCTAGAAGAGCGCAACAGAGCTGAGTCACCTGCACCCACCCAGACACCAAGCTCACCGGTACCTCCCTCCCCAGTTCCTTCTGCTCCACCGTCCTCTGTTGCATCAGAACAGGCTCACTCTAGCCCTGCCCACATTTCTTCAGTTCCACTCCCTATCCAGGACAATCCATCGCCTACATCCCAGTCTCCTGCCGGGACCTGCCCTAGATCTTGATCCCCCTGAACCATCAGAACCACTGTCTTCCTCGTCTTCTTCATCCTTGTCTTCTTCTTCCAATCCCTCTCGATCTTTATCTCCATTTCTTCCAGTTCCTCCTGTTCCTTCTATCATGTCTATCCCCAGTGAACGTGGAGCCAAGCTTGACGACTTTGTCGGCGATCGCGCCACATCTACCACATGGCTGGCCCAGTACCGCAATCACATGCAGCTCAATACTGCTTGCTACACCACCAATATCAAGAAGGTCTCGGTCTTCTTGTCCTACTTCAAAGGACCCCTCGCTGGCAAATGGGCTGAGCGGCGCATGAAGGAGTACGTCGCTGATCAGGCCGATGCCGACATCAACACCACAGATAAGCGTTGGACTACCGAGGCATCCATCATCGACAGGTTCAAATTGGACTATGCGGCTATTGACCCTACCACTGCCGCTCGCACTGCCATCGAGACCATCCACCAAGAGAAAAACTTAGCCAGCATTGATAAGTTTATCATGACCTTTGATGGATACGCTGACGACTCCAAGCTTGACAACAGTTCACTCTTCTACTTTTTCAAACGAGGCTTGAACCCCAGTTTCTTGGATTGTATCTCCATGTCCTACCCTATCCCTGACACTCTTGCTACATTCAAGACTCGCGCTGTTGCCCGCAAGGCTAAAAAGGCTAATTGGACGCAGCGTACCCATTCTTTGCCCAGCAACTACGCTCCCTGGGTTCAGCCTCAACGTGCTTCTGCCCCTGCTCAGGATATGGGAGTTCCCATGGATGTTGATGCATCCCGCGGCTCAGGTGCATCGTCGAACTACCCTCCTTTGACCAGACTGACACCTATCAAGTGCGATGATACGCAGGGTACTATTTCAGTACTAGAAACCGGGAATTTTGCGATTCCTAAACAGCCCAAAGACCTTAAGGACCTCTAGTCAAGTACCTAAGACAGAGCACACAGGAGTTACTACCTTGACGCGGGCAAGCCTCCAGGACAAGGTCCCGGTGCCTTAACAAGTCCTTTTGGACAGGCGCGATCAAAACCTCCGAGACCTTCGATCACCTTCATCCGAATATCCTTATCCGCGCGTTGGATCTCGTTTGAGATCCCATACCTTTGCATGTACCTTGTACTACAGACCTTGTGCTATTACCATTCGCACTCAAAGAGGATCCAAGAGACTCTAAGCTGTTCAGTCAGAGCAAACCAGGACCTGCGCACGTCGACCCGAAGACCTGGAAGGTTCCAAAATTGGGGGAATAACCTTCGGAGTTGCCAAGGACTCCGAACCGACGCTGTCCGCTATGCCAATTGATCATGATCAACAATCAAGGTCCACCCCAAAAGCAGGGTGCATGGCCACTTCGGGAAAGCACTCCCCTGTGGCGTCTGTACTCTAAAGAACGTTCCCGACGATCTCAATCTGACCTATACACAAGAAAGCAGGTGTCCATAGGACCTTGCACCATAAAGATACCCAAGGATCGAAGTCCTTATCGGACTTCGATCTTTTGGCCCAAGGAATTGCATCATACCACCAAGGTGGCATATATGGCTAAAGGACCAAGCGCTCTGCCCGCAGTTGTTTCAACCAGGGATAGCCAATTAGATTCCAGCACCTGTATGACTCGAATGTCCGATGTATCCGATCCTAGAATAGATGCTTACTCAGTAGGAGGCCACCAGTAGTAGGGCCTAAAGTGGATGGGTGGGTATCCGGATGACCCGTGGATTTTATCTATGGATTCTGTCCGGATACGGATGGATCGGATGGCGGATATCCACACAGCCACATCCGGGACGGATACAGGGAGCAATGAACAGGCAACGGATATCCGTGTATACTTGAGTGTGCTTGGTTGCACCGTCTGTAAGTAGATGTAGAGCTCATGCAATCTGGATCCGTAAACGGTGAGCTGACCAGTGGTAATATGTTTGCGTCTCAGACCAATGACAGCAATTGGGGGTTCGAATCCCGCATATGTCACTGATGTATTTGCCACATAACTCTTGGGGTTCTGTGTTTGGGGTGAGATATATTTTGTTTATGGTAGATGTAGCTATATAGGACTTTATCATAGCCTAATATTATATCCAAGTATCGTGGATGGACATGTGGATGAGGTAGTGCGGTTGTGCACTACTACTGCCCAATTCGGTCAGCTAGCCATATATGGTCAGCTAGCCATATTTGGTTTCGTCACCCGGTCATCTGCATTTGCTGGCAATATCAATTTGCTTTCCATCCGTCGCAGTGCGCGCCACTTGTCGTCTTAGAAACTACTCATTTCAAACATTATGGGTCTGCTTGCGTCACGGATGGCTAGCTAAAGTACCCTCACCCTGCAAAGCGCCACATAGTGAGCTCATTTTGGAGCAGCCAATATTGGCGCGCCCTTCGGCGCATGCTCCCGCCTTGAATGCTGACAGCTGTGGGGCAAAATTGAAATATTGAGGCCCTCTGGTGAGACCATGAATACAGTATATGAAGGAGGACAGCGAGACCTACCTATCACATATCAGCACTATGGCATCTGCAGCAAAACGACGCGCCACGCGAGGCGTGCTGCTTGCTTTGTCAAGACTCTGTGTTAACGCACAAGCTCTGCTTTGGTTCCTCATAATCCTGGCCCTATTTCTGTCTCCGCTTTGCCTCATTCCTCAGCTACCAGTGTTTCCATCAGCTCTACAACTCGATGAAGGACAGGTCAAGAGTCTTCCTGCTGCCCTGGCTGCAGGCTACTTTTACTTTGTGTTTTTTGCCCTGCTTGTTGGTATGTTATGTGTCTACATTCCTGACATGCACTGACAATAGCTCATCATAGCGGAGACATGGTTCCCCATGTTCTTCCGCTTTTGACGGTTGTTAGATGTCTGCTGGCCAAAGTATTTCACGTGCATGCATGCCTCTCACATTTGTCTTGACCGCATGAAGCGCTATGTTCATGATCAAGCCATGACTGTATTCATCATGGGCGCAGCCAAGATGTCGGTACCGCTGCATATGTATTCTCTCTTCATAAATCATGCTATTACTGAGACCCTCCCAAGTGGTGACGAGACATAGTACAATGGGAGACGTTCTCTGTGAACTGTCGCATGGTGGGCATCTACCTCTAGGCGTTTCGAGGGACACCAGCTCCTTTGGCCTTTATCTCTCCCGTGGCGGTCGGCTTGACTTGACTACCTCCGTTGGTGAACTTGGAATTCAGTCTCTGTCTCATCTCTTCCTTCGACGCCTTGTTCTGGGTGGATCTAGTAAGTACGCATCTGTAGCTTTGACTTTGCTCACAACTTGGATAAGACCCAACAGTCCCGGACTCTCCGAGCAAGAATACACGGTCGAAGGACTACACACCTGTCATTGTCGAGCTGTCAAAGAAACGTTCCCGTAAGGCGGCGACGATCTGACGTTTGGAATCAGTCTGATGAGGAAATCATCGGTAAGTGAATGCAATTACCATATGTACCGTTGGTTCATACTAATATCTACGTGATTAGCAAACACGAGGAAGGGCTGGACGTCGAAAGCCTACCTCCACTATAACATCACTCTGGAGTGCGAACTTGACAGACACGGCCACCCGGAGAAGCTGGTCTTCCGGTTCACCTGTAAACACAACCCCATCAATCATACATCCACTATCCGAGATCGCATGAACACCTCCGTAGGAACCAAGAACCTTCGAGATGGTATCAATGGCTGTGATAAGCGAAGAGGCATAGAGTCTGGCAACTCCGACACCAGCGCTGGCTCTCAGCAGACGCTCGATAAGGTGATTTCCGAGTACACACCTGCTCGCCATTGGGCTATTGTTGCAATGCGCTGTGCAGTGAACAATTGCCTGTACAACATGGTGGCTGACAAGTTGTATGCCCAAGAAGCAAATCTCCTACGCCCTCAGACTTGTATTGTGACACCGGTGACGGTGTCCACTGATATCACCACTCTTTTCATGGGCATTGGTCGGCTGGTCCTTGAATACTTTGCGGTACATTCATTATTCCCTTACTATGCTGTGTTGCTTACGCATTTTGTAGTCGATTCCTGGTGCAATACATCTTGCTGTCGATGGGTGGACAGCGCCCATGGCATTCTCGTATCTGGGGATTGTTGTCATATGGTACTCTGGCGGTAAGATCCATCGTGCTATTTTGGAGTTTGTTCGGTAAGTTTCCATCTGCGAATCATCATACTAGACTTACACGTTCATCCGTACTAGGTTGGTCGAGGGTCACAAGGGGAAGTATCTTGCCAGTGTCATTGCAGAGTGTCTGAAGCGGTATGGTCTAGATAGACAGGTCAGTCTTACACCTTGGAATGTACACATCTACTAACGTGCTTCGCAGCTGCTCTCAATCTGCATGGACAACGCCAGCAATTGTGACACCACAGCTACAGAGCTCACCCCGCTACTGCCAGGCTTTCGAGGTACCAAGTCTCGGATGCGCTGCTTCCCGCATATTGTCAATCTCATTGCAAAGGTATGTGTTTGGATACACTCTTATATACTCTTTGCTGACTTTGATCAGGCAGTGATATCCTTCTTCTTCAAGGAGAAAAAGAAGAGAAAGCCAAACACCGCAAAGGGTGTTACACGACGACAGTCAAGAGCAAAAGCAATGTCGTCGATTGCACTTGCGGCACTCAACACTGCGGAGGACGACTCATTGGACAGCGAGGACAACAAGGCCACTATGCTCGGCAGGTTGAAGACGATGAGGAAGGCGAGAACCAGGCAATGGACGCGGATAAGGCGGCACACGACGACAAGGTTGTCAAGACCGTACATGATGCAGCACTTATTGAGGCAGATATGTTGGGCATCAAGATGACGACTGCTCAACAATCTAGTGCTCTTGGGATCTTCCCTAAGGTATGTTCATGTTGGTAACAGTTCTATTGACCTACTGATTGTTTTCAAGGTTGCCGGCCTCGCTAAACGGGTACACAATTCCTCCGTCGTGAAGGAAAAGTTTGAGCTTCATGCTCAGAACCATGCACCGGGGCAGAAGAGTGCTCTGGATTGCTGCGTCCCTACACGGTGGAATTCCGACTTTGCCTGTTTGACAGCTCACCACTATTTCAAAGCAGCTGTGCGCGACTTGACCGACGTGCGCTCATTGAAGCTTGACTCATATGCACTCACTGATGATCAGTGGATGCTGGTCGAACATCTAATCGAAGTCCTTGAGGTATGGGCCTGCCTCAATCATGCGCACGGTATACTGGTGTCTGTAAGATTTTCAGCGTTATTACACAGAAATTCTCCCAGGCGGAAGTGCCCCTTGTCTACGAGGTTCTGCCCATCATGGAAGGGATGGAACATGCGCTGCAAGATGTCCGGGATGACTTGGGAAAACCCTCCGTTGTCCGAGTCACAGCTATCGCGGGCCTCATTGTCCTCTCGAAGTATTACGCGCTCACAGATGACACTGATGTATATCGCATCTCTATTGGTATGTTTGCCGTGCTCTATTGTACGCCTGTCTGATGCATCTTATACTAGCAATGTGTCCTCATCGTAGGATTGAATGGTTCAAGAAGAATCCTGATTGGACCACAGCTGATTCTATGACGGCCAAGGATGTACTTCGGGATCGCTGGCGTGAATCATATGCTCCTCCCACATCTTCCGATTCCGCCCCTTGTGCACCACAAGCCCCGCCAGCCAGGAAGAATAAGTACAACAAGTATTTTGAGAATACTTCTGCCCATCTTTCCACTCGTGTCAACGCGACGGACTGCGACTCTATTGATGCTTACCTCACTGAGGGTCTTATCACAGAGTTTGAGATTGAGAAGCACGGTGGCGTACTGAAATGGTGGGATTGAAAGTCTGTGACACAACCGAAGCTTGCGCGCATGGCTCTCGACTACCTCTCGGCACCTGGTAAGTGATCTTCGATTTATAACGTTCTTTATCTCATTGCATTGATAGCATCTTCGGTTGACGCTGAGCGTGCTTTCTCTAATGGCCGTCTTCAGTGCAGTTTCTTGCAGCACAGACTTTCATCGCAGTCCTTCCGTGCCAAGGTTGCTCTTGGATTGTGGTACAAAACCCCATTGATGCCAGACCTGAAGGAAGCAACTAAAATTCTCGAGAAGAAAATGTCGCGGGGCAAGGAGAAGGCAGAGCCAGAGGTTATTTGCTTAGAAGTTGACAAGTAGATGTGTATTTCATTATATGCACATATTATATACACAGATTTGCAAAGTACTATGTGGTGCAACAAGCATCCGGATGACCCGCAGATAACCCACAGTCTATCTGCGGATACCATCCGTATCCGTATGGTGTCATCCGAGCCGGATACAGGGAGCGCGAAACGACCTTCCATATCCGCAGATATCATCCGGGTCTCATCCGGATGCATCCGTTTTAGACCCTAACCAGTAGTATAAAGAGGCCCAAAGGACCCATATTTCAGTAGCTTAGATCCCCCCCAGTAGCCGCTAGTCATATGCAGCCGTTGTAGTGAATCTATCTTGAGTTTCGACTCATTTTTGCAAAGTACCCAAAGACCCACAAAGACCTTCCCAAGATTTAAAGACAACAGGTGTTGCCAAGCTCCTTGAAAAACTCGAAAGAACCTTATTCCGACATACCAAGTCTAGGGATCAGCACGGGTACGCGGGTTTTTGGCGGGTACCGGGTACGGGTAGGTATGGGTATGGGTGCAGGTAGGTGTCAGTATACCCGCTGCCAACCCGCCAACCCGCTAGCTCTCAGAGCTCTCAGAGGGGCTTGCGCAATTGGGTCAATCTCTTACCAGTTGCTCCACACCACACAAATAAGTATATATAATTAAATTTCATACTGTTCTAGTCCTAATCTCACGAGTCGCCCATCGCCTCGCATGGTCAAAGCTGCTGATAGTGGCAAAGCCACAACGTCTCAAAATCCGCTCAAGCGCAACCGAAATGGGACCCGTGCCGATGGCCGAGACGGGTCATCCGCCAAAGCGGGTGCCGCCACGCTCCTCGTTGGGCAAGGTATGCGCGGCAGCATGCTAAAAGTTGGTAAAAACATCGAACGCGGTCAGTGGATTTTTTTCTGCAGGTGTGCAAGTCGGCTTACCGTGTTTGCAGATCCCAAACCGAAACCTGCCAGAAAGAAGGCCCCTCTTCCTCGTCATGGGAGGGGTGGGGCATCATCTGCACCCGCCGATGACTCCTCCGGAGGCAGCGATGACGCTCACGGCGAAAGCGAGGAAGACGAGCAGCCCAGGCAAAAGCGGCAGCGTCGGGAGAGTAACGATGGCGGTGATATCGAGATGGATCACACTGCACCGTCTGGTGAGTAATAGTCGCTTGATCTCTTGGGTAGTACTCACTATGCCGCATATTCCAGACTCCAGCACCTCCCGTCGGACCACGGTTGTAGACGTCGATGACGATGACGACAAGAATAATCAGCAGGCCGAAAACAAGGACGATGAGCTGAGCGAGGAACAGAAACTCGGTTAGCTTGATTTCTGGTCTGATTATCACTGATTGAACTCACCGTCTCATAGCGGACAAGGCCAAGGGGTGGAATTCGGCCATCTATGGGTTCTTCAAAGACCCTGTTGTAGAGTATGTCAATGGGCGTCTCTGCCACACATTCTACTGTGCCAACTGCAAGAACGGCCGTGTTCGTCGGTACCAGGACACGGGCGATGCAACATCACCGGGCGGCCTCAAGAAACACGCAGTGTCGAAGGCTTGCATGGGTAAAGAAGTGGTTGAGTCTGCCATGCAGTCGGGCAAGACGGCTGCACAGATCCGTAAGACGCTCTCCGGCACCGCAGGAGGCGGCAATCATAACATCGCCTCGATGTTCGATGGTCAGCGGAAGGCTGGCATCAGAACCTACTCGAATGTTCAACATACCGCGACACAGACACGGTAAGTTTTGTCACACACCTCTACGTCTGCTCAGTTGTCTGTATTCAGCGCCGAAATTGTTTGATGGGTGTCCGAAAGTTGTCGGCCCTTTGAGGTTGTCACTGATCGTGGGTTCTAGAGCCTGATGAAGACAGGCCGCACCTCACAACGGTAGCGCGCGACGTGAAAAAGGCATTTGCCAAGACTCGTAAGCGGATTGCACAGCTGTTACGCGTAAGTTGTCCAATTTGCCGCAAGTACAGAGCTGAGAAGATTCCAGGAGTATCCGGGGCGAATCCATTTTGGTACGGATGGATGGACGTCCCCAAATCATGGGGTGTTTGTAGCGATAACGGCCCACTTGATGAATGAGAGCGATGAAACC
This sequence comes from Strobilurus orientalis, assembly GCA_019915145.1. Lineage (NCBI taxonomy): Eukaryota > Fungi > Basidiomycota > Agaricomycetes > Agaricales > Physalacriaceae > Strobilurus > Strobilurus orientalis. Next base: position 1,924,396 of record JAHLML010000010.1, read on the forward strand.
ATCATCGTCCTCCTCGACTTCATCGAGATTGCTGAGGTAAGATGGGCGCTAAAGAACTGAATTGAAACTTACGTTACCATTAATCTAGTCGCATTCGGGCGAGACTCTTGCCCGAGAGTCTGCCCGAGTTCTCCAGGAGTTTGGTATCGAGGAGATGGTCAGTAGCATCTCATACACTGTCTGCAGAATACTCACCATTGCTAAATTGGCTGCGTCACCGCTGACAACGCGTCTCCGATGGACAAGATGTGCTCTGTCCTCGGAGATAAGTTGGTGGCGTTTGAGGGGACTCCACGGCGAATTCGGTGCTTTGCGCATTCCGTGAATCTGATCGCAAAGGCGTTCCTTCGCCTCTTCGACCCTCAAGCTGCCAAGAAGAAACGGAAATGCAAGGCCACCGACGATGTCACACCCGCTGACGAGGAGGAAACCTTCGAGGGCGACAACAACAACGATGAGTGGGGCCTTCTCCAAGATGCTGCTGCTCATGTTGGAGAGAACGGTGAGCTGGAGCTAACAGCTGAGGAGCAGGCTGCCTTCGGCGACATGCTCGCAAAGCTGACAGCCGAGGATCCGGATGAGGATGACGATGAGGACGGTGAGGAGGAGGAGGAGGACGAGCAGCACGCGACTGCCGGGAATGGACGTTGCTGGGGCAAAGATGACGATGAGGACGGGCTTTTGGATGGGCGCGACGCCGTCGAGACCGAGGCAGAAGCCGCCGACTTAGAGGAGGAGGCAAAGCCAATTCGCCGCGCTCTAATCAAAGTGCAGCACCTCAACGACATCTGTTTTCTTTACTCATTTCCTGGTACAGATACGTACTATCGCATTCAAGATCGTACATTCATCAACTATCCTACTTCCTGCCTGGCGCCAGCATCTGCGCACCCTCAAGAAGCGCATTCGCGTGATTCCCCGTGATGTTCGAACGTGTTGGAACTCCACGTTCGATATGATTGTGTTCACGCTCTCATACCGCGATGCCATTACGCAGTTCACTGCTCATGCAGGCAACGGACTCCGCAAGTGGGAGCTCGACGACGATGAATGGGCATTGTTGACACAGATACACGACATTCTGAAGGTATGTCTTGTTTCATTCGATGTCCTGCGACATTGCTGACTGCTCTCAATCAGACACTCAAGCGAGCGACTCTCTTCTTCTCGACCAACGCGCCGGTTGTCACAGACGTAATCCCATATATCGATGAGATTGACCATCTCTTCACGACACAACTTGTGACGCTGCATACGGCATCCGGCAACGAGGAGAAGGTTCACATTTCTTCGGCCTTCAAGACGAGCCTTCTCCTGGCATTGCGGACCTTGAACAAATACTACGAGCTCTCAGATCAGACGAACGTCTATCGTATTGCAATGAGTACATGATTTCTCTCTTATCGATCTTGGAACTCTGTTGATCCTTGTACTAGTGCTCCATCCATCTCATAAGAAGGAGTATTTCACCGAGGCCAACTGGCCCGACTCTTGGATCGAGGAGGCGGTCACTGCTTGCGAGATCGTCTGGCGAGAGGATTATGCCTTGCGTGACGATCTCCTGCCCGCAATAGTTGTCGATGGTGCAGGAATGTCATCATCATCAACCCAGGCCCACAGTGTATGTTTCGGATTCTCTCTATCATTGTTGTACTCACTGCTGTTGCAGGCTGCTGCGTTGAGCTGGGCTCGCCAAAACAAGACCAAGGTAACGGCAACCACAGACGAGCTCGAGCTGTATCTCAAGGCCAACACCGAGCCTGTTGATGACGTGATTCAGTGGTGGGTTTCAAGACGCAAAACATATCCTCGCCTCTCCCGTATAGCCCTCGACTTTCACACCATTCCTGGTATGTGTTTATCCATGATCTTTCAGTGCTTGCGTTGACATTCTACCCTAGCCACATCGGTGCCCGTAGAACAGGTTTTTAGCCGTGCACGTCACTTGATTTCTTGGGAGCGGAACCAATTAAGTGCTCAATCTATTCGGGCGTTAATGTGTCTTGGATATTGGTCTGAGATGGGGATGGTACACGATGACGACTTGGCAGTGATTGCAAAGGAGGGGGTAGTGCGAGTGACTGGGAAGGAGAAGGAGCTTGTTGATATCGACTTACCTACTGGTTTCGATGTGATACACTCTCGTAAAGGTAACGGCAAGGTGTAAATAGATTACTGGCATACTGTCATGGATGATTCAAGCTCGTAAGTCAAGTTCTATTCAACAACTTGTGTCTTACCCCGCGGGTTGGGTAGTAACCCGGCGGGTAAGGGTCCTAACCCGCTGCATGGGTATGGGTATCATACCCATGCAGGTACGGGTTGGGTTGGACTCTAGATACCTACAGGGATACCCGTGCTGATCCCTAACCAAGTCGAGTACCAACGAATCTACTTGGTGTTAGAACCTTGTATTTGCAAGAAAGCCGGTTTGTAAGTGGTTCTGCCCTGCACTCATGCTCTTTCGTGAAGTACTTTCCTTTGAGGAATAAGTTGAGTTTGAACAAGTGTTGTCAACGTCTGAAACACCTTTCGGAACCTTTGATCCCGGTGCAAGACACTAGAAGTTTGGTTTAAGTGCGAGAAGGAGTCCTTATTGTTAGCAGTCCAGCGGTGTAATACCTGCGGTAGCGGCCTGACAATTCCAAGACAAATCCTTGTACACCAGAGCACTTGATAGGTAGAAGCTACACTGCCTTGCGCTGTTTAAGGTCTTCATACGTCAAGAGGTTCGGCCTACGACTTCAAGGTTTTCTTGTGTCATTCTGATCAGAATCCCTACATCCCCTAAAACAACTTGTAGTTTAACTACATGTTCGGAATACATCTCTATTTCTCTGTTACCCAAAAGCACCTTGTTCACTCGAACCTTTGTGTACCCCAGCTCCCTTACAAGGAGTATTAGTTGTGATAAGGATTGATAGTGTGGTTAGTTGATAGCTTCTTTTCAGAGGTCTATTTCGAACTTGCACATCAGCAAGATCCTTCGCAAGAAGGGTGCTGGCTTCAAATGTTGCGGCCCAGGACATATATCCGCAAACTGCCCCAACCGGTCTGGTTCAAGTGCTCCAGTCCCAAGCCGCACCATCCGTGCCGCCGATACCTCTGCCGCACTTGCGGCTGTTCCCATTTCCTCCTCCGACACTGCTCCTGCATCGTCTGTCAATGCTATTCAACAAATTAGCAACGCGGCTAACTTACTCCGTGGTCTCCAGGGAGATGAGAAAGCGCAGGCCTTGGCCTTCTTGAAGGATGTTGCTGGTTTGGATTTTTAGAGCGCTCCCCTACCCCGACGTTAGGAGGAGTTGTACAGCATTCTGTTACAAATTTTACCAATTGATTCTCTGTGTTATCAACCCTTTGTGAGTGTATTCATCCCAAAGAACTTCGAATGTTGGCAGTCACCCAGAACCAACAGACACCCTCAATCACACTGGAACTTGAATTCATTGGCAAAATCACTGGCAGAAAAATTGCACAAGCTCTAATTGATAGCAGCGCTGAAGGTATCATCATCAACGCCCGCTATGCAAATCAGCATCATTTCACCCTCATTCCCCTTTCCTCCCCTTTCCCTGTTTGCAACGTTGACGGTACCAAGAACGTCATGGGCTGGGTTTGACACTATACCACTCAGCGTGTTTGGATCTACAGCCGAGATGGTCACTCCTATCACAAAGAGCTAATCAAGCTTTATGTCACAGACATTGGTGATCACGATGTCATTCTTGGCACCGATAGGCTCCACAAACACAACCCAGAAATAGATTGGGCTGGTGTTCAGATGGATTTCACTCGATGCCCCAACTCCTGTATCTTCAAAAACCCACCAGTGACTGACGTACGTGCTCACGCTAAACGTATTCCCATTCCCACTAAACGCTCTCCCCACGACCCTCGTCTTCATCATCAAGACTACCAAGTTCAATGGAAGAATTGCGAAGGCAACCTCCGGCGTGTTCCAGTCCAGCGTATAGCCGGACAACGTCGAAGCATCCAACCCCGAGTTTACAATCGGGTTCAAATCCCTGTTCTCCTATTCACCGAGGACAACAAAGAAGAAGAAGAGGTCCCAAGAGAATGGGAAGAGCAGATGTATACTGAAGTGTTCCGGGATGATTATCCCCGTCCGGTGCAAGATTCACAACCTCCTGACGGTCCCTCTATTCAAATTCGCGCTGGATTTAGCAAGGCGCAGGAACTCGCTGAAGCTAGTCAAAAGCCCAAGGACACTTGTCCTCTCGCTGAGTGTATTCCCTTGCAGTATCATGCGTACCTCACTGTCTTTGATAAGCACATGTCGGACCAACTTCCTCAACATAGCCCTTGGGATCACGCTATCGATCTCAAACCCGGTTTTCAACCCAAACCATGCAAAACCTACCCATTGTCCCCAACCGAACAAGCCGAGCTTGACGCATTTCTTGATGAAAATTTGGCCAAAGGGTACATACGTCCCTCAAAGTCTCCTATGGCGAGTCCCTTCTTCTTTGTTAAAAAGAAAGACGGAAAACTACGCCCTGTCCAGGATTATTGCAAGCTCAACAAAGGCACTATCAAGAACGAGTATCCACTCCCGCTCATTGGAGAGTTAATCGATAAACTCAAGGGTGCTCGCTACTTTTCAAAGGTATATCTTCGCCAGGGCTACAACAACTGCCGACTCAAGGACGGAGACAAGTGGAAAGGCGCGTTCAAGACCAACCGCGGCCTGTTTGAACCATTGGTGATATTCTTTGGTCTTATGAATTCCCCTGCCACGTTTCAAGCAATGATGAATACCATTCTCAAGGACCTCATCAACTCTGGCAAAGTTGTTGTATATATGGACGACATCTTGATCTTCACCAAGACCCTAGAGGAACACTGCAAGGTTGTCCTGCAAGTTCTTCAGCGCCTGAAGGAGCATGATCTCTATGCTAAGCCCGAGAAATGCACCTTTGAAGGTGAGTCAATCGAATTCCTTGGACTCATCATCTCTCACAATGAACTTCGCATGGACCCAGTCAAGGTGGACGGCGTCGCCAAGTGGCCGTTACCTGGGACTATCAAGGATATGCAGTCATTCCTCGGCTTTGGGAACTTTTACCGCCGCTTCATCGAAGGGTTCTCCAGAGTCGCACGCCCCTTGTTTGATCTGACTAAGAAAGATGAGCCATGGATCTGGAAACCGGAGTGTCAAGAGGCCTTCGAGGCACTTAAAGATGTATTTACATCGTCACCCGTTCTCATCATGCCCAACCCTGATAAGCCCTATCGGGTGGAAGTAGATGCTTCCGACTATGCCACCGGCGGAATCCTGTTCCAGACGGGTGACGACGACCAATGGCATCCTGTTGCCTACATCTCTAAGTCTCTCTCTGAACCTCAACGCAATTATGACATTCATGACAAGGAACTTCTCACTATTATCCGTGCTCTGGAAGCCTGGCGCCAATACCTTAAAGGTTTGGCACACCCGGTTGACGTTCTCACCGATCACAAGAACCTTGAATACTTTGCCAACTTGCAAAAGCTCAGCCGACGACAGGCTCGTTGGGCATTATTCCTCACTCCTTCGATTTCACTCTCACTCATAAACCTGGTACCCAGAACCGTAGCGACCCACTCTCCCGCCGTGCGGATCACAAAGAGGGGGTCGATGACGACAACACTGATAGGGTGCTTCTTGATCCGAAGTTCTTCCGGATCCACGCCACTCGGCCTGGAGAAGTTGCAGCCGTTGGAGATGCTGACCTGCAACGACGCATTTGGGAATGTCCAAATAAGGACGCCAAAGTCTGTGGTGCGTTAGAAGTCATCCTTCGTAATGGTCCCCGTTTGCTGGTCAAGGATCTACAGAAATGAAATTACGAAGATGGACTAGTCCTTTTCCGAGGCAAGGTCTATGTTCCCGACGACCTGCAGTTACGTCGAGACATTGTCAAGATGCACCATGATTACCTTGGCCCTGGACACCCTGGACGCTTCAAGACTTATGAACTTCTCAGCCGAGAGTTCTGGTGGCCAGGCATGTCCGTCTTTGTCCGCAACTATGTTGATGGCTGCGCTACTTGTCAGATGACTAAGCCCAGGAATCATCCGGCACATGTCCCCCTCATACCAAATGAGGTTCCTGAACGTCCCTTTGGGACCATCACCACAGACTTCATCACAGATCTACCCGAGTGCAATGGGTACAATGCTATCCATTGTGTTGTTGACCATTTCACCAAGACGGTAATTGTATCCCCGTGCCACAAGACTATTGATGCAGATGGCACCATTGACATCCTGGTAAACGGTGTTTATCGACGCTATGGTCTCTGGGACAAGATGATTTCCGACCGCGGTCCCCAGTTTGCAAGCAAGGTTATGCAAGCTGTCCACGCTAAGCTAGGAATCACCTCCACGCTTAGTACAGCTTACCATCCCCAGACAGATGGCAAAACCAAACGCTACAATCAGGAACTCGAACAGTACCTTTGCGTTTTTTGCAATTACCGACAGGACAACTGGGTCAAGTACCTTCCCTTTGCGGAATTCTCCCACAACAGTCGTATTCACTCAGCTATGGGCAAGTCTCCCTTTGAACTCCTTCATGGTTTCCATGCCTATCCCATCAGTATGTCAGCATATTTTTGTTCATTGTGTGTCTAACGTAGGTGAATTAGGGCAGCTTGTCTTTTTCTGCTCTAGCAGCAAGCAGACTGTTGTGCATCTGCCTCTGTGCGTATTTATTGGTATGTGCCCCATTGTCTTCCTATTTGCATTGCTAATGTGTGTGCACTAGAGCGCCTTATTTGCTTACCTATAGTCGGACATCTTTCAATGTTGGTACAGATCCATATTATGTTCTCTTGGTAATGACACCAGCGTGTATATGTGTCAACAACCCCTGCGTGCTTGTCGTCTGTTATTGTGCCAGAGCTAATTGTTACCTATCCGCCAGATCCCTACAAGCTCTCAAGCTGTCCTTTCTACGCATTCAATTCATTGCTTTAACCCTATAAGTTCTTGACTAACTCAGAATCTTGATTCTTTAATTGACTAATAAGTAATCGACTTTTCCCGGTGTTACGGACATCATTGCCGTTAGGGGTAGGGTTCAAACCTTCATTCTTGGCTGTAAAACGGGTGTCTACTTTTCCGACAAACCCTCAACCAAGGGTTTCGGGAAAAATCGTGGGAATGCCAAGGCAAGGCCGTACTTAGAGTACTCTCCGAGATTTTCGGAGATTTGTTTTCGGCCCGGGTCATGGTAGGCTGTAGCTGCTTAGTCATCCCTTTTCGCCCTTGCTTTTGCACCTCATCTATCTACTATCTATTAAGCTTGGACCAGTGGAGGGCCACTGTTTGAAGTGCACGCTTTAAGCAGCCAGTTTCAAGCCGTCATGGAGAATGGCCTCCCTTTAGCCAATATCGCAGTAAGTCATGCAAAACGAGAGAACGATCCCGAGCTCACAGGAGCCCAACGCTTACTTGTCTCCTGAAGTGAACAACGATCTGCAGGGACTGGCGCCATGCCATGTCTTCTCTCCGCTAGAGAGACTCTGGTCACTACAGGCCCCAAGCTCAACATAGGAAGAGGTACAATCTCCCATGCTCGTCGATGCATTGTACGGTTGGAGTGCAAACTCGAGACCAAGGATTTTCCCGAGTTGATGGCGTCCGACATCTGGGCAAAATAGTGCAGAGGCTTTTCCTCCTGGTGACGATGCGGCTGGCGACAGCAGGATCTGGACTTGGGATCATCTCAAGGATCTCACCAATGACGAGTGAGGAAATCATCGAGAAAGGTGCGTGTTCGTCTTGAATACTTTTTTGCAGTGTGTCTAATTGAAAAGTCGCAGTTCGACGTGTACGTTGGTTTTGAGTATATCAGGGATGTTGGACTGACGACCTGGGGAGTCACGAATCAAGTAACAAATAGAGGACGACGAATTCCGACGAGATGGACTGGGCCGGGGCTCAAACCCTCTTCTGAGCTGATGAGGGATTCCACCCACACTATCTAACCTCGAAGATGTCTGCCTTCGACTGTCTCGCGGCACTACAGCGAAAAACTAACGACGCGTTTTCAAAGATTGGCAGGTAAGTTTGCGCGCTAGATCCTTTGAGACTTATGCTGATTGGTTTGGTGTAGAATCTCGTTCAGCTTGTACTAACAGGATGTACGCTGCATGCATACCCCTCAAACGTAGCGGGAATGTTCAAGGTTCGGGCAAGTTGTCTGCCTTGACGAATATCGCTACCGACTCCGTTGTCGTCCCTTGCTTTTCATGTTCCATCCTGAGACTCGCCATCTTCGAGAAGCAGTGGACATTGCCCCTGCTCGCTATGTGTCAGTTTATTCCATCAGTTTAAACAGAATGCATCTGATGTGGCATAGTCATTGCCTGCAGTGCACGGCGTTGACAGACACCTTGGGCTGCCACGCATCGCGTACGTGGAAACGTCCGGGCTTAATGATAAACGGGTAGACTGAAACACACTTTTTTTCCTAGTTGAACTCGTGTCCAAATCATACTACAGAAATCTAGCCGCGCTCAGTTCATGGACTGCACAAGATGCCCAAACACTTCGCCATGATATCGATACCGCGCAAGGCGTCGGAGCAAGTTGACTGGGCGTCTCCCATCCGATTCCTCGTCGCCCAGGCATATGAGGAGAAACCTGACGATCACGAGGAATTGCTTCGAAGCTACCATCCCCGAGATATTCTCCGAGTATGGACCAACATCTCGCCGCTGCAACTGATCCTTTTTGGAAGGATTGACTGTTATTATTCGCTCGTCTTTGATAATCGAAAAAGTTCACGGACAGTGCGAAGGAGGGACTAGTTGAGAGCGCAGGCGATGTCAAGCCACTGTAAGCAATAGGTCTCTCATTCCACACTCCCTTTCTAATGTTTCGTAGCGGACGATGAAACCCCACATCAAAGCCCCAAAGTCTCTCGAGCGGCAGGTAAATTTGATGTTACCTTGGAAATCTGGTACTGACGCCTGGACTCGAAGCCGGATGCAGTTCGCAATGACGAACGCATCTTCAATGATCAACAACGAACTTTGGCCAGGGGACGATGATTCAGACTTTGTCGAGTCCTCTTCAGCAATGTCCTAGCCTGAAGCTTCTCCAGCAAAGTCTGAGCCATCCACGGATTAGGCACCAAGTCTCCGCAGCCCGCGAAGTGTCCGCAAGGCGGCTGCACGTCGCAGATCACCTTGCCCTTCCTCGACCTCCACTAGCCCGACCTCCAGTGTCGCAGAAAACGCTCAAGAGTCGGGAGCTACCCCGGTCGCGAAGAATATCGAGAGCCTTCACCTTCTGGTGATATTCTGAGGATCACGAAGAGTTCGAGGCCGAGGTGGCGCATTCTTTGAGCTCGCCCGAGAACGATGAACGACGAACAATACACCAAACATCCTCTCACAGCGAGACCTGCCGACCCAGAGCGTTCGTTTTGCGGGCGACGTGCCACATACACGGAAAGCACTTTCTTCACAGATACCAGTCCCGCAACGGCGAGAATTGCCTGTGTCGCCGAATTACAATCCTGTCGATAGCACATATTTGACGCGGTCACCAGGTCCACGGCGGACAGTTGCGATACGAGGAAGGTGCCAGCACCCAAAGTGAACAAGCTCCTCCCCTCGAGCCAACTAGATTGTACGCTACGGATTCTGGTTTCCAACCTTGAGACACCCAGCATCGCATCATAGTCGCAACAGCGGACATCTCAACTGTCTGTATCCCCCTCCAGCCCCCTCGGATTTCGCAACTTCCCCAGTCGACGCAGGTCGGAGACGTACATCGCATCTTCTAAGCGTCATGTCATCGCGGCTCTCCTCGTCTTAGACAGTGCCTTCAATCAAAGGAGAAATCATCACCCTTGATACAGAAGAGTCCGGATGCACGAGACCCTCAACGTCTCCTTATAAATGCGATTCGCTGTTCTCGCAATCAAAGGAGGAAATATCACCTCTGGCCCAGAAGAGCCCGGATGCGCGCAAAAACCAAAGTATTCTTTTAAACACGATCCACTGTTCTCTCAGCTCTCTCTGGATCAATCACAAGTCTCGAAGTCTGCGTCCCAATCCCAGCCCGCTGCATTTCATGCTGTAAAGCGTCGGAAACAGCAACAGAAGATGACGAGGACGGGGACAAGGACGGTGGTGAAGAAGAGGATGATGAAACGCAGACGACGATCACTCGCTTTCTTCTGCGGACAGGGAAAGTGATCAGGCCTGTCAGAGTCCGGAAACACAACTACAGATGTGGTAGCAGCATGCTGACTCAATAATAGCCAATCCGCCCAGCACACAGCAAGACGCTGAGAACGAGGACGAGCGATCTGACATGGAAATGGAAAGTGCCAAACACGATGGAAGCCAGGAGAGAGTCTCTTGGATCTCGGTACTTGCGGCGAATTCGACGACGCTGCCATATTGAAGCTCATAGGACTGACTGAGTGAGCATTTCCGTTGGACTCGCCGATACGCCCTAACTGAAATTCGAAAAAGCTGCATTCCTCGAAAAAAAAGTTATCCTGCGGCTCGCTGGAAACTCAGTGACCAAATTCGTGGATAACTGGCACTTGTTTGGGCGAGAGCTCGTGGAAGAGTTGACCTGGCGAAACGATCAATTGCTCCTTAATGCCGAGCAAGGATGATGCCCTAAAAAGCATCAGGAAGAGGGTCAAGTTTTCACGTCACGGTGGAGGGAAAGAAACTGACCGTAAAGAATCTCGCAGCTCACTGGATTAGCGTAGGGCTTGCAACCCAGGAGAAGCAGTAAGCACAAGGACATGGAATGTTGGAAGAGATGACTTAAGTAACAGATGTTCGTTCACACTTAAAATCGTCAATCAGTCGTTAGGTATGCCAATGACCAAAGAGAAAACTAGCCGCCAAATTATCAAGCAACCCCTCATCCTGATTTACATATTAGTAAGGGTCCATCGTGTCGAAGAGTGGCGTAGTGCCTACGGCCTACAGGTTGACCTTTTCGCGACATGGCGGGATCTGGCGGGGTCGGAGTAAGGCGCTCGCCCAGATTGGGATAGCCTTCCATATCAGGAACGACTCTTCTCCACATAGCTCTATTCAACGACTTTCGTCTACGGTTAGTATCTTCGGTACAGTACGGGACGCGAGGGAATGCTAACCGAAGTGTTAGAATGTCATTCATATCCATTGTCGCGTTCATGAGCGTGGTGTGGCACCGAGGAATATGGTGGGGAATCTGGTCTGGTAACAAGTGCGTATATCCGTGTTCTTTGCCTAAAAGCCTTGCTCATTGAGAAAAGATTTCAATTTGTCATAGCATATCTGCCCTTTTTCGGACTCTGGAACGCCTTACGGCTGTGCGCGGACGACGAAGAATTCGTCACTTTAGCCGATGACCTACGCAAATCCTGGAAAAACACAGCTTTTGCCCTATTCCTGTCCGGCTTCGCGATCTTGATGTCAGCGTGCGCGATTACACTGGAACTGTGCACGGCGGAGCCTTTAGACAGGATGTTGCTCCGCAGGGCGGTCTTTTTGGCTTTCATGGGCCTATGCCTCGGCGAAAGGAACGAACTCTGGATTCAATCGGTTCCCCCGCGTCAGCGCGTGCAGCTGTGGAGGAATTATGATCTTGAGTTGGTTGTATACTGCGATTTTCCCAAGCTGTTGGCCTACCTTTCCGTCGGATTACTCGGCGGTACGTCAATGCTTTTTGTTGGCGCATCGTCATTGGAACAGTCGGTTTAGCTGTCATTGTCAGAATTGGCCTTCGGGAGGATGGTGCCGTGGACTTGATAGTAAGCGTCATCGTCGTAGGGTTTCTGGGTTTGGTGACCATGATGAGTGAGTTTGTTCGTGCCCCATTGGATCTACTACTCTCAATGGTTCAACAGAAGTCTTGCGGCCAACTTGGTTTTCCCCTCAGGGAGGAGTCTAAGTCTGTCTTGAGACGAGTGCGTTTTACTTGAGGATCTATCCGAATTTCTCTTGCTGACTCTCCTACTCTTGTCAAGATTTTTTGGGTGGCACATGACATGACACCGGCTACTCTAATTTGGACTAGCATCGTAGCTTGGCGAGTGTAGTGGCAAGAGCATCTCATCTCTCGGACAGCAAGACAAATAGGCCAGCGTCGGAGATAGAGAAACGCGTCGTGACACCGTTAGCAGTGGGGGAATGTGGCGGCGTCGCGTCGCGTGGCTACATACGTATACGGACCCATGTACATCACGATATATCTATACAAATGAACTATTCGTTACTAGTAATGCTCTGCAGTATCTCGTTGTGACATCCGGCGGCAGCAATATCCCGATGTCTCGACATCCGGTGGCAGCAATATTCCAATGTCTACAGTGGCATCACGCGCCATTTTCTTTTTGACACCGTCTGCAAGTACAGGCAGAGCTCAAAGTCGGAAAGCAAATCATACGCGCTGCAGCGCGCGGGCCAACAAACTTTGGCGACTTCCGGTGGCGGCAGTATCTCGTTGTCTCGACACCCATTGTATCCCCGACTCTAGACCTGAGGCGGTCCTTGAAACCTGCCGAGATTGAATGGCTGCAACATCCCGACGTCTCCGCCTCTTCTGTGGATGTCGGCCCTTCCTCCTAAATTATCTGTGTGCTCGTCGCCAAATGTCTCATCGAAAAATGTGTGTTCCGACGTCGATAACACATTCGCAATACTGGCATAACCTGCTGACATTGGATGGCTGCAGCATCCCGACATCCCGACCTCTTCTGTGCACGTCGGCACTTCTGTGGCTCACCATAGACATGGAACTCATGGTACAGGAATTGCGATCCTGACTTTGCAGCGACTTTGTAGCAGCATTTCGCCATGATTTTTCTGAGTCCGCTGCAACGCTATGCGCTGCAGCGCTTTCTGTATTCTATGTACATCATACTAGCTAATACAGGTGTTCTTATACAAGAATTGAGTGTGGCAGCGCGCTGCAATGCCTCCAGGACCCTAGTTCTCTCCAAACCGCCCTCAGCGCTGCAACGCGCTCCAGCGCCCATCTGAACCAGCAGTGAAACTGGTCGCTGCACGCTGCAGCGCGGTCGAACACACCACCCGACCATTTTGATGTCTTTGGGTGAGATCCTGAGCGCTGCAATGCCAAAATGCCCTCTTCGAGCCGGCTGCAACACTGCAACGCTCTCCAGCGCCCAAGGGAGCTAGCAACGAGACTGGTCGCTGCACGCGCGCTGCAGCGCGGTCCAACACGCCACGCGACCATTGTATCCCCGACTCGACAAGATTGAAGAAGCACGGGGGGATTTTCTTTCCAATCTATCACCCTCTTCGCTCGCATTCTCAGACGTCGAGGACCTCAATCGAACACATTCTCGATACTGGCGGGACCTTCCGAGATTGAATGGCTGCAACATCCCGACGTCTCCGCCTCTTCTGTGGATATCGGCCCTTCCTCCTAAATTATCTGTGTACTCGTCGCCAGATGTCTCATCGAAAAATGTGTGTTCCGACGTCGATATAACACATTCGCAATACTGGCAGAACCTGCTGACAATCAATGGCTGCAGCATCCCGACATCCCGACCTCTTCTGTGCACGTCGGCACTTCTGTGGCTCACCATCGACATTGTATTCACGGTACAGGAACTGTGATCGTCCACCTTCCCTGTCTCAAACAATTCATTTGCGATCCCGCATTTCAAGTCCCCGTCCAAGATGCTTGTGACCGTCCACCTCAGTCCCTGTCTCGAACAATTCATTTGCGATCCCGCATTTCAAGTCCTCGTCCAAGATGCTTGAGACGTTGGTAGGCACAGTAGTATTATGATTTACAGAGCCAGCTAATAGTCATCTGTTGGCCCGCGCGCTGCAGCCCGTATGGTTTGCTTCCGAATTTTGGGCTCTGCCTGTCCTGGGGGAGAGACTTGCAGAAGGCGTCAAAGACCAGGAGAAAATGGCGCGTGATGCCACCGTAGACATTGGAATATTGCTGCCACCGGATGTCGAGACATCGGGATATTGCTGCCACCGGATGTCGAGACATCGGGACACTGCCGCCACCCGATGTCGGCATGTTCCGCCAGTATGAATATAATTTGACTTTCATGTGCCTGCGGATGCACTCTACATGCATTCAGTATTTAAAGTTTGGTGAGAGTTCTCGCCCCATATACCGGCAAAGGGAATTAAGGCTCTCGGGCCGAGGCAAACTTGAACTTTGGGCCCTCCTGCCATTCGAAGTTTCCAACCCATTCCTTGGCGCCGTAAAGCCGACGTATACAAGAAATATTGAATGGGTATTCAGCCGGCAGATATTGGACAGAAATTCCAAATATCCAATAAGTTGCCGAGGGCCAGGGATTGGCCGCGTAATCTGGCTTTCCAATATGTTTGCCGCGGCGGCATATCCACTAATTATTACAAGTTCCACCCATATATCTGGCGCCCGGAAATAGGGCCCAAATTAGAAATAGTGCACACATTTCTGCCTGTTGGCGATGTCCTGTAAATTTGTGATATGCTAGCTATAAAAGGAGATCCAAGATGGCCTATAAATTTAACATTCACAATCCGGTTCCGGCTGAATTTAGGACACCCTGATATTACTTAATCCCCCTAGTGATTGCACAATTTTGATGGACGGTGAACTTTTCGGATAAGGAAAGTGCGTGGAGGAGGAGTGACGCGTCGACGGACGCGTTCAACGTGAAGGTTGAGAACAAGGCAACGTCCTACAATTTGAGATTGGGAGACAATGCCGTCTGAGTTTCAACGCGGCCGATCGATGATTGAAGCCGAGTGGCCCGAGTCTTCCAGACTGTTCGGAAGAGTCTTCGTTGGTTGAGACCTCGTAGATTTACTCAAAGAGGTGCAAGATCTCTGAATGCTGTTGTGCCATCTGGATCTTAGCCATAAGCCATCTATCTCGTTTCCACGCCTTGCTGATCTGTGGCGTGTTCGGGAATCACCGGACCGCGCTGGCGTGGCCCGATCAACCGATGAGATCCCGAGATCTCACACCTCTTGGATTTGCTTGAGCGTACTATTGAGTTCCAGTGGGATTGAGCGACGCAGTTATGCTTTCTATAACCTGGATAGCACTGATTATACTCGTTCAGGTGGGCTCTTGTTCAGCTCTTGCGGTAAAACACCTTGAAAGGTATCCCCGCCGAAGTGAGTTATCGAGTCATTCCATTCTTATCTTCAGTTAGCTGTGAATGGCAGCAATGTCTGATGCTAGCGGTGAATCCGATGAGTTAATGAACAGCAGTTTGTGTACTTGGGATGTATTGTGATTATCATGTTGTACCTCTGCATGGGGAGGCCACCTGGAAGCTGTGACAACGACTTCTTATGTTCATAGCGCGGCCGGAGGCGCGACAGGCGGGCTTTATCTCGACAAACAAAGACCTTAGTGATGATTGAGGGTATGTGGGTGGTATGTCCACTGGCCGAGAACTAGCTGCGAAGGTAAGTTCAAGTCGAAGTATACATAGCCATCAGCATGGCTGCGCGTCACTCTGCACGAGTAGATATTAGGCGACGTGCTGTTTTGAATTAAATACACGACACAATTGGCCCCAATCCAAATACACCTGTACTCGCGCCGCTGCAACTTGGATCCGGGCCCAGCATGAACTCACGAGTCAGTTACGGCGGGACCGCCATCTTCTCACTGATGCGCCCCTTCTAAATGCCAAATATATCTGACCCTGATCTAACTCGTCAGCCCAAATCATCATAGCTGTGCGCCCAGTCCCATATCCGCGTGTTTTCTGACAGCTAAGTTTGATCGAGTATCGCCACCTTTCCAAATCAGGGCGAATAGATCTTTGCGGTATGACACAAGTATGACTCCCAACAGCTGTTAAACCACAGGCTTATAACGCGACCAGCGGTATACAAAGTGGCTTCATAACATACCACCACCACAGAATACTACAACTGCTATACCGCTTTCCGTACACTTGATACCTCAAGCTTCAAGACATAGATGCCCGCGAGACAGCCCAAGCGTGAAGCTGTATACATTCACGTCGAGCGGACTGTCATGGACGAATACGAACCGAAGCCTGAGAAGGCTTATCCCAACGGCTATCCGCCCACACCCCGCATGCCCAGCCGTCCTTTGGGTTCTGGGAATACTCCCCCGCCTCCCACAGATCCTGCTAGTGCCACGCACGGCAGGAACTTCAGTGGTTCCTCCTTCGCTTCCTCTACAGCATCCTCTGCGTGCGGTCGCCTGTCCGTCTCTCCGCCCGATTCTGTCCATAGCTTGACAGAGTCTATGGCGAGGGCCAAGATAGGTCACCGCTACAGCAGCAGTGGATCGTCCATGGGGTCCCATTCCGATACGGGGAGTGACCATACCCCGTCCAGCGCTTCCACGGTGACTGCGCAATATTCCGCCCGCACCCCAGCGGAGCACCTGGAGCAGCGCAGGACAGTGCCCCTCCCCGCTTCAGACCCATACGCTTCCCACAAATCTGCCCCGGTGCACGAAACCACCGTTGCTACCAGGTTGCACCGTTACTTCATAGACGTGGACGTCACCCTTTCCCCAAACGATCCTCTGCCTTCGAAGTGCTCCAGCGCGCTCGCCACGGAAGAAGGCAGCACGTCCCTTCAGCTCGAGTTCTCCTCCGAGTTTGGCTCGAACTGGAACACTATCACCATTGAGAGCCAGCGCGGTGGACCTCTGACCGTCGCGGATGTCGTCCGTGCCATTCGAGCAGAGTGTCCGAGAGATGACATTGGGAGGGCAGTGCGCACCAGTCCCCGCGACAAGAGAACATATGTTCTCTCGGACGCTGACAAGAAGAAGATTGGTGATATCACGTTGGTGAACGCGAGGAGCAACTTGTGGAAGGTACACCTTTGAACGAAGAAATTATCTATCCTCCCGATTGCCGAAACCATGGACGTTTTTTATCTGTATCATTTAGCAACTCACTTTGTCTTACCAGTACCTTACTTATTCTCGTTTAACTTACACCCCCACTCAGGCTTAACGCCCACCCTTCGTACTTAACACCTTATGACCTTTTTAGTTATAACCTGTATCAACTTCTGGAGAATGACTCAACTCAACGATCGACCCAAAGTCTGCAAGGAAAGGCAGTACCGGATACACTAATGACACAAATTAAATACAAAACTCACATCACTCTACTGATCGTTCTTCGATGCCTCGTAACACTCCAACGTAACCGTAGCCATGAATCCCGGTATACACTGCTCCGACCCTACCCAATACGCCATCCTCTCCTCCAAATCCTCCGGACCTCCTTCGCCCTGCGCTACCAGACTCATCGTACCCCCACCCTCTGGCTTGAAGATATACGACGCATTCAGGTCAAAGACACTTGTCGCACGGACCTGCCCATTCGGATAAAACGCAAGCTTGACACCCAGTATAGAAGCGATGGCTTCCCGGAACTCGGACGACTTCGTGGTGAAGACCTGCTGCAAGCGCAGGAGCCGCTTGTCTTTCTGCTTCAGCGTGTGCTCGAGTTCGGTCTTTTCCTGGTTGATGAGTTCGTAGCTGGCGCGGGGGACCATGCCGGCGTCGGATATGGAATTGTAATTGGAATTGGGGGAGGAAGGGTCGGAAGAGGCAGGTACGCGGGATTCGACTTCGGCTAGGCGTTGTAGGAGAGCCTCGTTCTCGCTCCGGAGGCGCTGAACAACTTCCTCGCGGATGTCGACCCAGTTCTGGTACGGGTTGTCTTTCATGGTGAGGACCCGCTTACCCGGTGGGACGTGTCGACCACCGGCTATCTCGCCTTGAAGGTCGAAAAGCTCTTGCTCGAGGGTATCGATCCTCGTCAAATGCTCGACACATTCCGCCTGAACTCGTTCGAAATCTGAAAGAGAATCAGTAAGAGCAGGCTAGAGATGATGTACGGCCTACCCGCTTGTGAGGAGGCATGTGCCTCTTTCTCCAGCACGAACTGTTCCTGGGGTACCATTTCCCGCAGCGTCTCCAGCTCGGCCGTCAACGTCTCCAACGTCTCCTTGTAGTCGGCAACAAGCGTCTCCAGCTGCGTGGCCCGCTCGTCCGGCGACTGCTCGTTCTCCTTCTCGAAGCTCGCCACCAATGCTTTCCAAAACCCGACTTCCCGCTCCAGTAGACCGACCTGTTGCTTCCGCCCCTCAAGTGTTTTGACCTGGGCCTCCAGCACTTTGGTTCGCTCTAGCGCCTCCTCCTCCCGCTGTTGTATGTCGATCATCTCGCCCTCCTTCGTCCGTAGTTGCGCTTTTGTGGCGCCAACTTCCTCCAAAGCTTGGGCATGGGCTAGGCGCAAATCGGATATCTGTTGGGTCACTGATATTGGTATATTCCCGGGCTGCTCCATCGACTTATTCGCCCTGTGTAAGAATTAGAACAAGGCGACACAAATTTGGGAAAGAAGAGTGGGACGCCAGATGAGGCGAGTACCGCCCGCCATGGGCAGATTCGCTGACCGGTCATGGCAGAATTAAGCGGCAGGTCTTCGCCAAATTCTGAGGAACAATGATACACGAGGAAATAGCACGTACCAGTCTTGTCGTTCCTTCGTCGATGCATCCAGCTGTCCCTCAAGCTCGGCTACACGCTGCCGTAGCTCATCCATGCCACGTACTCGTCTCTCTAGTGCCCGCTTCTCTTCCCGCAAGACGTCAACGTTACCGTTCCGCAACAGGTCGGCTTTGAGCTTCGTATTGACCGACTCCAGCTGCCGCAAATGTGACGCCTGTCGACGCAGCTCCTCCCGAATGACGGCCATATTTTCTTCATCCTGGGGCGGCCTGCTTTGTTGCTGAGCGGAGATATCGTCCATTTCGGAGCGCAATCTCTCAACGTCGGCCTGTCGGTCCGCCGCGAGCGCTTTCATTTCGTCAAAGTCCTCTGTAACAATTTCAAGCTGCCGCCGTAGTTGAGTGATTTCATTGCGCTGAGAGGCGTTGGCTTGCGCCGTGGTGCGGGCCATCGTGGAGTGGGTGTCCTGGAGGTCGGCATGTTCCTGCTCTAGTGTCGTAAAAGAAACACGGAGGGCGCGCAGTTCGGCATTGAGCGCTTTCTATGGACGTCGGTCATTGTTTGAGTGGCGCAATTCGCGATGACCATACCTTTTCCCGATCCCGCGCTGCCTGTTCCTCCTCCTTGGCCTTGCGCTCGACTTCCTCCTGCTCGCTTAACCAGCGCCGCTCCTGCTCCAGGCGCGCATTGTCGGTTTCCTTTTTCCTTAAATCCCGCTCCAGTTCCATCTTTGACGTTTCGAGGCTCGCAATGCGCCTCTCCAGCGCCGCGAAGCTCGATGAAGACGCGAGTGCCTGTCGTTTCGCGGCGGAGGGTTTCGGCTGTTCAAGGTCGGCTGTCCGAGCGTCGCGCTTGCTCGCCAGCACCGAGCGCGACAGCGAGGACGACGGCGGGCCAGCGCCGCCTCGGTTCATGATGGCAAATGGAAAGGTGGTGACCTCATTGTGTAAACAGGCACACAAGTCTGTACAAAGCTTAGCACAGCCACCGGTCTTCTCCGACTTTACAATTCGTCTTTCCTTGTCACATTATTCTCCCGCATCTACAGCCCCACCCTTCAAACAAAAAGGCGAAAACGTCAACTAATACGGAAGTAAATGACTGAATGAAAGCAATCGGTGCGATTTTTTGCACTAGTAGGACCCCTTGCCAATGATGCGGAGCATCCACGGGGGAGCACATATACGTATATATGCTAGTTCCGCATACACCCTAATTGACCTTGGGGTGGAAACATTCCTTGTGTGGCGTGGCAAGTCACGTCATCTGGACTCACGAAGAATTTGTAATGCAGCGGTTAAATTCGCTCGTAATCCTTCAGATTCTCCAGGACCTTCGCCCACTTCCCGCCATGCCAACTGGAGATGTCTTTCCACTCCTCGCTCTCCCGTCCGAACGTGTTCCTCATCCATATGAAGTAGCTCGCGAGGGCTATATCTGCATAAGTCAGCCTATCGCCCATCACGTACTTCCCATCATTGCTCGTCTTCTCTATCAATGCCGCCACCTTGCCCAACTCTTCCTCGAGCCTCTTCCACTCCACCACTCGCTCCTCCCCTCGCGGCGCCACTTTCTCCAGCGGTTTGCCATATCTCGCAGAACGCGTCTTCCTAAAGTGTTCTTTGCTCTCTGGGAGTAATATATCGTGTTGCTTCGGAACTATGAATTGGAAGAGCGGTTGTAGGTGTGGAAGGACTGCGTCGTGGAACGCTTCGATGGAGTTCTCTGAGCCGGCAGGAAAGAGCAGTGGTGTGGAGGGGTAAGTTTCGTCGAGATACTTTGCAATCACGGCGGTGCCTACGACAAACCGCTGGGTGAGGGGGTCGTAAATAACGGGGAGGGTATGGTTCGAATAGGAATTTCCAGAGCCTGCGGTCGGGATATTATTCGAGACATAAAGAGTAGAGATCTGCGAGAACTCGACCCAGCTGGTCGTGTAGTCGAGTTTCTTCAAGTTCAGTGCATATCTACATTATGAGCATTGGATCAAGTTTATCACAACGAACTCAGAGGCTTGTGCATTTACCGGGCTTTCCAGGTGCTCGGAGACCAAGCGATCTCTGGTTGCGTTGACGGTATATCGTACAGCGCCAGACGGTCCGGTAGGGCCCTATTGTCGCGTAGAAAACTTGTGTCAAACTCCGCTTGAATACATACTTGGCTACCCGCTCACCTTGGTGGCGAGTTTTGGCGCGACATCATAACTATAGGAAGAGATGCCACGTCGGTGTCACGGCAAGAGGAGAGACTCAAATTTTCGGAGTGCAAACGCCGACGGAGTTGACAAACATGCTGTTGCGTGTGGTAAGTAGTACGCTGCGTCCGGCAATCCTGAACGAGCGTGTATTTTCTTGATTTATGTCAACTACGTTACAAGGCCTAGGCCTTGCGTTAATGAAGACGGATCACAAGCCGACGTGCCGCCCTCTCTCTTCCCTTCTCTTCCTCGTATTTTTCGCCGCTTGCATTGCCTCCTCTGCGCATCCAACTGGGATGTACCGCCTCTCAGGTTGCGGTGATTACTGAAAGTTGTTTTCTGTCAATCTATCGGATTTTGCGGCTAGTAATAATTGCAGGTTGATTGCCGCATGTGGCTTATATACTTGCTCGGTACGGCACCAAGGCTCATTATAGACTCATAGACCAAACCTGACGTGCAGCTGCTCTGACTGTCATCAGAGTTCTATCCTGTACAGTCTCTTACTATGGAGCTGAACGACTTATCCTCCCCGCGAGGGCCCGCTGACGAGGAAAATGCGGCTCCTCACGCTGGTCACAGTGTCAGGTCGCGCGTAGCTAGGTGCGTAGAATCTTCACACAGGTGCTGTATTCGTCCTCAAGATCGGTATCAGACTGTGCATATTGTACTCTGTCTGCATGCTTCAGATCAGTCTTCACTGCTCCCACACAACCTTCTACAGCTCCTCATCTTCGTGCAAGAGTCATGTTATGATGGGAATGGCCACTGACGCCGCTATGAAATTCTCTCTTGCCGCTCCTGGGCAAGCGAATATGTTTCCAGTTAAAGGTATGTGTTCAAGACTCACTCGAAGCATACACAGAAAGCCAATTCGCGATCTACTAGTCTTCATTGCGATTCCGACGACAACAAGCCTGCTCACGTTCAGCGTTTGGCTTCGCGCTTCTGAAGTCTACGGAGAGAGAATCGTCATCATGGTCACTGTCGTCAACACGGCTATTATGTATACATTTCCACGCCATCGCGGATGTTTCTTGACTGACTACCTTCTAGAACTGGTTTCGTGTATCTTGCGCTCGAATCTTTATTCAGGTCACTCACCATTGGTTGTGCGGTGGCATTGGTTATGGGCCTGTTTTCAGCCAATGTTGTACAGCAAGCTATCATATTCAGGTATTCTCACGTTACACTTCTCTAATGTTCGGTGTACTCAAGATGGCGGAGACCGTCGGGAGCATTCTTATGGTCAGGCCACATTCTTATTATTTCGTGGAGTTGTTACTGAGCGACCTTGAATAACTCATAGACGTTGATCATGCCATTCACGATCATAAGAGACGACGGTGCAGAGAATTCCCTGACCGATCTGGGGATGCCCGTGGTAGTTTTCGTTGCGTTGCTATCCACTGTGATTTTTCTTGTCCAGCTAATTTGACCGGACCTATGCGTGCTCTTTGTGTTCACGCATAACGCCAGTCGTTCTCGTATGTAGATCAGCTCGTGCCGCAGAACACAGCCGTCATATTTCTGTATCTATCATAGTCAATGCAGACGTTTCGCCATCCGCTCTGTAACTTCCGACGGCAAGACACAATGCTTCAGTCGACAGTTGATAGTACGTGCTCGGGCCTCATCTTGAGATAAAAACCATGTAACGGAATCGACTTCGAGGAAGTAAATCAATTGCGCCACACCTCCGATACAGGTAGTAATGAACACTGTCGAGGGCGCACCGGTGGCATGAGCTGTAATCAGCGAGAGCGCCGCTAATGACAGCTGAGTCGAAGTAACTTCTGAATTACGAGCATTTGATCTCACTGCGAGGGTTCAGGTAATATCCATGCTGAGGCAGTCCGTATACTGTTACTTCAATCCCGCCATCTGGACGTCGATCCGTTACTGGGCCTCTGATGATACACAACCAAATCAGTCACCGCGCAGAAACATCAAGTCCCTTCACTCACCCTTAAAGGCTCCAACTTCGAGCTACCACTGACCGGAGACATAATGTACTCTTCCGTGTATCCACTCTCCACCGTATCCGTCGTGGTCTTGTACGATATATGCTTCATATGCCCTCCATTAAAGAGCGTCCCACTGGTCGTCTCAGTATCATGGTCCATGTAATCGGGATTCAAGCCAGCGGAGAACGGCACGCTCCCTTGGGTGTGCCACGTCGGGTAGTTGCCCATCGTTGAAGTCTCCTGGGCTGGCTTGGGAGCGAGAGAAGAGACAGTGGCGCGATTGTTGAACGTCATCAAGATGGTGTTTGCATAACTAGACAGGCATCAGCACGACTCCAAGTGAAACCGGAAGACTGCCTACATCTTGCCCAAGACAAGAGTTCTGGATAGGGTGCGTGTCAGACGAGAGCTAGCGATGAAGTATCATGGAAAAGACATACGGGCAGGTGAAATAGGTCTGGTTCTGCATAGCGGCGAACAGTGCTAGAGAGACAATAGCGATTGTAGCGGAAGCGATGTTCGTTTCGATGGTCAAGCTAACGATCTTGGCCATCAGATCCGCGGTTTTCTTGTTTTTCTTGCTTGAGACGAGCTAAAAGACATCGGCTTGGGGAAGAACAGGAACGAGAGAGGTTCGTACGAAGAATGTCATGACGAGAGCAATGGCGACGTCGGCTACAGCGTCTCCGATAAGCCAGAGCTGTAACGCATATCAACACTAGAGCACGACGACTGAACGAGATGAACACACATAAACGAGGGTGTTCTGATGATGCGCATGTCCTGACTTGATGCCGTTCACAAGAACCTTGGCCTTCAGAAATCGGTCAGACTCAGAGATTCGAGCTGGAGATATAGAAAAAACCATACGCGAACGCCGCCGACAAACCCACAGACTGCCTGGAGCAAAGAAATCTACGGTTCGGCCGTCAATTTTGCGCTGTTTCATCCAGAGCGGGCACACTGACGAAGGCAATACCGGCGCTAACCAACCACAGCTCCTTCCTGATAATGTATATTCTGTAGCAGAAGAACATCTGCACGATGAAAGCAACGACGGAGCCCATGATTGGTGTATAGATGGGACTCAGACCGGGGTCTGTTGCGACGAGCACATTTCCGAAGCCCCGTGCGTACAACTTAATGAGTCGACGCCGTTGATAATCGTTTGAGCGGTCTCCCATATCAAGACGAAATACACTGAGTGTTGCGCATGAAGTTAGCTCGCGTACCACACTCTACGGAGGTCGGAACACACCAAGGAATTTGATTTTGAGATTGTCGTTCGGAAATGCGAGGTGGTAGATGTCTAATGGAATGAGAAAGGCCCACGCGGAGTGTAGGGGCATCGCAAACTTACATCCTTGCACAGCCAAGACCCCATATAGCGTGAAGTTGAAGAACGTTCCGAGAAGCTATGCACGATTAACATGGGGATCGTGCAAATCATCAATAAGTTCGACCTGTGGTCCGATGCTGATGCTACGGTCAACGCATTGCCAGCACCCTAGCGACAGAGCACTTACAAATTCTCGATGTTGGGTGGAATTGGGGGCAAGGCGCCGGGCGGGAGAGCGGGTGCAGACATCGTTAGCGGGACAGGGAGGAGGACCAAAAGTCAAGAAGCGGATGTGAGAGGAGGATAGCTTAAAGAGAGGACAGGATACCCCGGAGAGTGGGCGCTGAAACGCTGGATGGTATTGTCCCAAGCTGGTTTGGGGCTTGTCTGCCCGGCATAATCGGGTCTACACCGATTGCGTTAGGTGTTTGCCATGCTGATATAGGTTTTGAATAGAGAATCGAGATGGTAAACAAGCGAGCCGATCCTTGATGATTCTTGTAGGTCGGACCTGGGTCACAGTCCGTTGGACCCATGGAGGGCATCGAAAGGTTCTGAGACAACAATCTCGGATGGTTCGCTGTAAGTTGGCCAGAGTGCGAGACGTGAATGAGGGGAGGTGCGCTGGAGTAAGCTCTGCGACACAGAATGAATTACGATCCACGGAAGATAAATATCCTACATACCTCAGGCCTGCCTAAGGCCAGCGCTCATATCATCAACCCTACCGAGGGAACATTACAGGGATGAACGGCGCTGATTGGGCGGTGCCAGGTCGGTCAAAGGTCGGTTGAACCTGACCGTGACAAGTTGACGGCAAGGACCGAACCCTAAAAGGGAATATTTTCTCTCTTACTTCTCCCATCACGAACCAGTCACGAGCTGCCCATACCTGGTTGGTTCTATGGTGCTCTTCACTTACTCACCGCCTGTTTTGGACAGCCGCCAAATCGGCCCGAGAAAATTTGAAATTCTGAAATGGTCGGAAACGTCGATTTCCGCACTCAAAAAAAATCCCGGAAGTGTGACACTGTGTGACGACTGATCGAATTCTCCGCCAAAATGTCACGCCCGCCAAATTGGGCCTGACCTCAAAAAAAAACTCCCTCAATTTTGATGCAATTAAAAATCCCTTTAGAGGAAATGTTCCTCTCATCGAAAGGAGCATTTTGGCTAAAGGGATAATAATTTGGGTGACATGTGACAGCTACAGGACGCTTGTAACAAAGTAGTGGTGACTAAGTGAAGAGCACCATAGCGCGCGCTGCCCGAACAGTCGTTTCTGGAATTTTTCCTTGGTACATGGAGACCACACAACACGAGATGAACACCTCAGATCAACACGACGTTTGATTGACGTGTCCTATCTGCGTTCCTGCCGCGACCGCATAAAGGAGACTGCAGCTCTAATTGGACCAACAATGTCTTCCCCCCTCACCCCGCTCGTCGATCTGATCACTTCTCAAGTGAAGGCCCTAGAGGCGGCCTATTCCAAGGCCGACCAAAAGGTCCCATCGCTCGATGATCCCTTTATGCCTGGGCCCCTGGACGCGGACATGACCGTCGACATGACCAAGCGCATCATCGTCGCTGCCGCCGCCCAGCTCATAGCCAGCGTCCGTTCGCCTCCCGAAACCCTACAGATCGAATCGACCGGAACCTATACCACAGCCGTATTAGGTGTCATCGAGGACGCAAATGTGGCGGACATCTTAATGGAGGCGGGCCCACAGGTATTGTGGCTCCATTACGAACATTGTTGGTGGCTGATGTCGTGATTGAAGGGCCTTCATGTCAAGGATATATCCGCTGCTAGTGGTTTGGACGCGTCTATACTCGGTACGCAAACCAACCTGTCAGAGTACTAGTACGGCTCACGGCATATCGTAGCGCGATTCCTACGATTCCTTGCTACCCGACACATCTTCAAAGAGGTCACACCCGATGTCTTCACAAACAATCGCATCTCCACGCTTCTGATGAAACTGATTCCCGTCGCGGCTATCAAGGCCGAGTAAGTGTGCTGTCATTCGCTGCCACCTGCTATTCGCTCACCTGTCAACAGTCCCGTAGCTCGCTACGATGCTGGACCTCTTGCTGGCTTCGTCTCTCATATGTGCGTTTTCCTTGCCTAAGAAGTGTAGCGTGTCTAATGGCGACGAAATGGCAGGGCGGACGAAGCCCAGAAGAGCTCCCCCTTCATCAAGCCTTTCGTGACGGGTACTGAGACTGCCGATGCGCCATTTAACATCGCGCTCAAGACCAAGGCGAAGATGTGGGAATGGGTCGAGGAGCCTGGCAACGAATGGCGCGCTCGACGCATCGCCGCCGGCATGAAGGCTGGTGCTGCCCTTTTCTCGCCCAATATCTTCATCATTGGTACGATGCGCTTCTACATATAGGTTTGAGGTTGGCTGACTGGTTGTAAGGTCTCGATGGTGCGAAGCTGAAGGAAGATGCAGTCGTTGTCGACGTCGGAGGAAGTGTTGGCTCCTTGGCACTACTTTTGCGCAAGGCATACCCGCATCTCAAATACATCGTGCAGGATCTGCCCAATCAGATTGATCTTGCCGGGCCTGTATGTACTATACTTCACTCGTGCCATCGTCTTGCTAACCTTGCCCGTTCACAGTTCTGGGAAGAGAACGACGCTGTAAAACCTCAACCTCTCGAGTCACGCCAGCTGCATATAACCTCGTTCTATTCGTAGAAACGACGGGGGCGTACAGCGACGGTGACGGTAAGAGGGTAAGAAAAAGACTCATCTAATCTAATCGGAACCCAATCACTTATCGGGTTTCCGCCAGCGTCCTTCGAGGTCCTGGGTTCGAACACCACCCTTACACTCGCCCTCTCGAGAACCAGTCATACTGGTTCTTGATTTCTTCCTGCTCGCCAAAGAACTACGGCCTTTGCGTGGTCCGGCATGGCTAAATGATGGAAGGAAGATGATGGCGCAGTCACCGGCGCGCTGCTTGTGAAGAGCGCGAGTGACAACCGAGACAATCGAGGCAATGAAATTGGAACTATCGGCGTGGTTGACTGGGGGCGGTTCCATTTTCGGCGGCTTCTCGGGTGAAGGGGATGATGTCCGTGATGACAATCGGCGTTGGCGGCGGCGACAGCGTGCGAGTGAATGATGATCTCCACTATACGCACGCTGTGGACATACAGGAGGGTTTACTGGTGTGGATTCGGGTGGATTGGCCGTGGATGATGCAGGAGCCTCCTCAGTAATGGGCAGAGGAGACGGAGAGCGGTCAGCTGGAATGACCAGAGGCGGGAGATGAAGAGCAATGCGCAGCCAACCCACTTCATAGTCGAAGCGTGAACGTGTGACATACGAGGTAAAGAAGCGCGATGAGTAGTCCATCTCGCTTGACACCCTGTCAATAGAATGACCATCCTCCAATGCCCACGTTGCGCTCATCACAACAAATCGATGAGACCAGTCCGCATAAGCGCTGGTGCCCTGCGACCACTTGCGGAAAACTGCCTCGGGATCGGTGAGAACATCGTCCGATAACAGCAGCGTCCTCGCGTCAAAGAGCAGCTCGGAACGACGAGTCTGTATCTTCGCCATCACAGAAGCGCGAGCTGCACTGCAAAAGAACGGCAGAGCTTTTGGTGGACTCGGATCCTGGGAGTTGGGCAAGAGATAGACGTTTCCAATGTCAATGTCGCCAAGAACCGCGAGTTCGAACATCGGCTCGGTGAACCTAACGTTTCCGACCGTAGAAGGCATCGGTTCAGAGAACTCGAATGGTGCGAGACGACTGGAGAAGCGGTCCTTGATGTAGATATGGGAGATGCCAAATTCCTCGAGGTCAAGGAACTTGGATGCGGAGGATGGAACAACATTGGGGGAAGAGGGTAGAGCCGATTCGCGTTGTTCCAGCGTCAAGGGACTCGTTCCCATGGATCCAGAGCCAGATGCGGAGGAAGGGGAGTGTTTGTCTGCCTGCCGACGTCCCTCGGGCATATTGCAGCGTGCAGGAGCGCGTCGTTGAGGCTGACGAGGGATAGGGGGCGGCGAGCCGTCATCGTGGCATCCACGATAACAATCCGGGTCGCAGTAGTAAGGCGAGCGGATGGCCGACGACATGTTGCAGTCGCGAGAAAGGTACCGGTCTATTTCAACCGGTGGGAAGGGATAGCAGCGTGTTGCAGCTGCGAGTCGTTGCACTGTCGCGGTATTTCAGCGAATAGGGCCGTGTTGCAGGCCAGAGATATGCAAAAAAGTGTAAAACCTCAACCTCTCGAGTCACGCCAGCTGCATATAACCTCGTTCTATTCGTAGAAACGACGGGGGCGTACAGCGACGGTGACGGTAAGAGGGTAAGAAAAAGACTCATCTAATCTAATCGGAACCCAATCACTTATCGGGTTTCCGCCAGCGTCCTTCGAGGTCCTGGGTTCGAACACCACCCTTACAGACGCGGAAGCTGTTAAGAGCGGAAAGGTGCAACTACAAGGTAAATGAGACCTGCCTCTTCCTAGCTCCATTCTGACGTTGAGTCTAGCACACGACTTCTTCGAACCCAACCCCGTTAAGGACGCCGCTGTCTACCTCATGCGCGTCGTCATTCACGACTGGGCGGACCCTAAAGCGCGCATCATCATGAAGAACATCCGCGTCGCAGCTTCCTCTTCCTCCAAGCTTGTCATATTCGACTCCCTCGCACAGCACACTTGTCGCGACGGGCCCAGTCCCGCGCCAGAGCCTTTGCTGCCCAACTTGGGTATCGCAGGTGCAGGTTTCTTCACTGCACTCGATATCGAGGTAGGTGCTCACATCAAGGCGGGCAGAACTATCGTGTACTGATGATGGTTATAGATGCTGGCGATGTTCAACGGTAAGGAACGGACTGAGGCTGACTTCAGGGCTTTGGGTGCCGAGACGGGGTGGAAGCTAGAGAGTGTTACGCCGGGGATGCTGGCGACATATACCTTCTCTGCTATCTGAGAATACTAGATGGCGAATCTCCATGTACAATTTAGATAACTGGAAATCAGACACTTCGAATATGCGTATCGTATCGCTGATTCGGATTGTGCCGATTATACACGGCATACTTGATCTAGATACAGTACGAGGTGCCCTAACCCTTACAGAGCGCTCCGAGGACCATGGACCCAGGCTTTCCAATTCCGCGATTACAGTGGGCGTTCTTAGCCAGCTCTCAGCGTGCCCGTTCGTTCAAAATTCGGCGGTCGAGGCTCGCAGCCTCTACGACTATGACGACTGAAACATTTCTAGATTCTACAGACAAATAGCTTGTGTATATATGCATCATTACCTATCGGTGTAAAGAAAGGGCGTAATCCAACAGTAGTCCGCCTTCTACGATAGCGCCCATATAGAAGCCATTGTTATGGAACTATGAAAGGTACGTATCAGTTAGGGCTGTGTTGACGGTCGAATCGACAAACCACCGCCCAACAGCTTTCCGGTTGTCCAACGTTGAGGGAAGAAATTTGCCAGACAAGATGGGCCGCGCTGCCCAGAACGCCAGCGAGAAAGTAGGCGTACGAGAGGTGATTCATTACGCCCACAAGTATGAGAGATCCCAAGAAGCACATTCCGAAGAAGGCAAGGTACGTCTTGACGCGACCAGGACCAAAGGACAGCGCGGTTGAATTGACCCCGGCCTTCACGTCGTCCTTCATGTCCTGACAGGCGTAGATGGTATCTATAACAGTATCAAAGGATCGCCATCCGAGTCAGAGGCGTTCAAGTGCGATGCCTACCATACCACATGGTCCAACTGGGTAGATGGACGTGAGCCCCTTGATGTCAACTACCCTAGAGAAAGGCACTTACCACCAAGTTCCACCGGCGAGGATCCAAGCTGAAAAGGGCACAGTATTCGTAACGCATGCCCACCCTATGAAGATCCCCGTGTTGATGGCTATCCCTATATATAATCAGTACTCCACGCGCGGATATTGACAGCAGAGACAAGCTCACCAAGCCAGGCTTGAGGCCACTGTGTGAAACGCTTCATGAAGGGATACAGCCCGGCTAAGGGGAAAATTGTAACGTTGCCAACGAGCCACCTACGATGTGCGCGGGATAAGCGGTAGAAGCTAGGGTCAATTAGGTACTTAGTACTTACGCGAGACGGCCTGAATGCCACATTATGCCAAAAAGAATTGAGATGTGGAGTGCGAGGAAGAGTAATGCACCGGTGAGGGTGATGTGACGAGCGGCCATCGGGCGTTGCTTAGTGCGCTCTACAGTGTCTCCAGTGAGCGACATGTACGTAGCGTGCGAGCCTCCGAGTCACAAGATGCTCACCGACTTGAGCATCGATGTTTCGGTCGACGATATCATTCCACACGCATCCGGTACCTGACAGCGGACGATTGAGTGAAGGAAGCAGATCGATGTTGTGGTACTCACTGGAAATGTCTCGTTAGATGTAAAGCTGCTTCAGAGAGAGGGAACAGACCTATGAGATATACAGGCGCCGACGAAACCCACCGCAAAAAGCTGCAAGAAAGAGCCGACAGGAAGTGAGACCGTACGTGCGGCCATTGTCAATGCCCAAGCTTTGGACGCGTCAACGGGTTTTCATTAGGGAAGAGAAGGTTTCGTACCGTAGGGCCAGAAAACGACCATGGTCCCGGCAAAGTGCTTGACCCTCGTTAGAGCAATCTGTAAGCTCTCTCAAACCCAGGAGCAGATGTTTCGCAAGGTGGTAATTACCCATGGTGCCAGTGCTGAGCGTAGAGCCGACACGTTGGAAGTGAAAATCATAATTGATACTCGAGTAGTAGTGGGGAGGGTTTGGGGTCGATGGAGATCGGTTTCCAGCCTATAACCTTGAACCCTTCACTGCCTATTTGTGTCATTCTCCGTGTCGATGAATCAGCTCCAGGACCTTTTTTGGACACGGATTGGAGACGGTGTTACCTGGAAGGGTACAAGCACCCGAACTAAGAAGCTGTACAGTGGTTGATGCCTCTCATGCTCCTCCCTGTCCCGTAAGTACGGTGTTTAGTTGTCACTGTCAGCTCACTAATTACTCCTTGAGCGGCATTTGAGTGGCCTCCCTGAGAATCCATGTCAATCGCGAGTCTCCGATCTCGACAAACCGAGCTTCCACCAATTCAGGAACACATGGTTTTTCGGCAGCAAACACGTCACATCTCACCAGCCTACGGGTTTGGCAGTTATTCCCTCCTACGAGTATTTTTGCATAAGCATTTACGTCGGACGTTGGACGGCAGAAGGACCACCGTCTCGATCATGTCGGTCATCAGCGATATGAGTAGTTGCATTCCAAATTAATAGTATCATATCCGTTATCGAATCCCTGGTGGCTTGTATATGCGTACATAACCTTACTTATAACGATAAACCATCGCTCAAGTGCCAGTGGGATCCGTAATCCACACCGTCAAGTACGCATACGCTGTCGTAATTTGCTGCATTACGATTGACTTGGATACTGCGAGTGTGGATCACTTCTCCCGCGCAAAATCGATAGGATTACTGTCGAACTCCGTTGGCGGATTGCTAAGTATCAGCTGGCGTGCAGCCTCCGACCTGGGTTGGAACGAGCATTCGAAAGGCGTAGGCGAGCTGAGTGAGGTTCAGCTTCTGAAACCAGGCCGAGCTGCAGAGAAATCAATCACCTAACGATTCCGTCCGTATACTTTTCCTCGATCTCAATCTCTTTGCCATGTTCATCCTTCGCCTTCGCGATGGTGAAGACAGAGAGAATGGATGCGATGGCGATCCACATACTGGCATCCGCCGCCCAACGCCCAACACAAATTCTATGAGATCAAGACAAAAACAGATGAGCTTTACTATGAGGAACGCTAGTTAATCACCACGCACCGCCTTCCGAAGCCGAACACCGGTGGGTTGACATCAGAAATAGATCCGTCAGGCAGGATAAAGCGCTCTGGTTTGAACTCGTATGGCTTCTCCCAAACGCGTGGGTCTCTCGACATCGCCCTATAACAAGAGTCACACCAGCGCCTAATCTGAGTATGAGGACATTTACCACTGATTGTAGATAATGGTGGTGCCTATAAGACTCATCGTTAGTCAGAGGGCTCACAGATAGTCAGGTCGAGTTAGATCGAAAGAAGTACGAACCTTTCGGAATGAAATACCCATTGTAAACATCGTCCTCGGTCGTGGCATGTGGAACGCCTGCGCCGTCGCCGTAAGTAAGGATATCACCAAGACGAAGATGCTCTCACCTAGTGGGAAAGGGCCGTGCCAGCGCAGAACTTCACGGAGTACGGCTTCAACGTACACGAGAGATTCACGATCGTCGAAATCTAGGAGACGGCCATGTCCGATGACGGCGTCAATTTCGGCTTGAGCTTTGGCCTGGACATGGGGGAACTGAACCATCGCCAGGGTAAATGAGAGCAAGACCGAAAGGACCTAATGTTTAGACGATCAGATACGGCCGGAGTGTGGAACGGCGACTTACAGTCTCCATAGCCGCTACACGAGTAGAGGCGTCAGAATCAGCCAAGAAGTAGCGAGTATGATACGTACCCGCGAATGTGGTGACCCCGACAGCTTTGATGACATCCTCCGGGATTTTCTGCGTACTATCAGACTGATTCTTTTCGAGCATATCGGACGTCCAAGATGGAACCGCCTTTCCAGCGGCCTAACAGGAATGAGCTTGACGTTAGAAGTCCACACAACAAGGTCATACCATATATTTCTTTACAACATCGAATGGGAAGTTTTGCGCTTGCCTCAACAGCTTCTTCGAGTATTCGCATCGTTCGTGTAGCTCCGGTAGGATCGGAAGAGGGATCCATGGGGGGATGTGCCGCACTTTGTTAACGCTGATTAGTTCGGTAATTCATCGATTAGCCAAGGTCTTACGAGGTGGGCACATGTTGAGAAGATTGGTCCCCGGGAAGAGCGCGCCTGAAAAGAGCGCGATTGTTTCAAATGTCAGGTCAACTAACGCGTCATTGGGCGTCGCGTTGTGTCCGTAGACCGCATACATCATAACGGATGCGGGAAAACTTTGTCATCGTCAGCCAATGTGTGCAAGGAAGAAGATTCGGAAACGTACAGCTTGTAATGATACTCATATTCATGTGAATCACTGAGGAGGCTCTGGAGTAAGCCGTGACATTTGGATATGTGTACTGGATAGAGAATGCTAGTCTCCTCTCGGCGAAGTCGCTGCTGCATGACACGGCGGTCCCGTCGCCAATCGTCGCCATAATGCTTCAGACCCATATTGATGTGCCACCCATTCCTAAGCGTTGCTCAGACTAATGAAATGGATTTTCAATGCAAACGCACATGCCCATCACGGTAATCTCAGGTCGGTCCGAATAGATACGCGACCGTTTGCTGAGTAGGTCCTCCGCAATTGCCGCAGAATTAATGATGACGAGGTTTTGACCCATTGCTCCGACGCGCATGATGTCGCCTATACACACTTCAGCTAGTGGTTCCGGCGGGCGGCCTAACACCTACCGTAGGTATCCGCCCATTTTTGGAACGTCAGCCATTGATATGTACTGGGAAGGTCAAGAAGATTCCCGATGAGAGGACGCGGTGGGGGACCGGGCGGGTACGGCGCGAGAACGCGTTTCCTCGACTTGTAGACGACAAGGCAGACGAGGCCAAGAAGAACGGCCCAAGTGGAACTCGCTGTGTTGAAAATGGCCATGGGTCAGGTATCAGGGAGAGAGTGTTCGTTTTGATGGCTGCAGGTTTTGAAGCCATTTTGCAGACTGGTGTTGCCTGGGTGTTGCTGTGGTAAGACTAGGGAAGACGGTGTTACACAAACCCGAAGCGCACCCTGAACGAACTGGACGAACCAGTGAGTTGGCTCGGATTATGTACTACCCGAGTGGCGCCGTCGGCATCTAGCGAGTCCGATCGCGTCAGTGTCCCTGCAAGGCACCCTGCTTGCACTTGTCCTTTTGCGTTGAACAGGCAGGATG
This sequence comes from Strobilurus orientalis, assembly GCA_019915145.1. Taxonomy (NCBI): domain Eukaryota; kingdom Fungi; phylum Basidiomycota; class Agaricomycetes; order Agaricales; family Physalacriaceae; genus Strobilurus; species Strobilurus orientalis. The sequence continues at coordinate 1,958,345 of JAHLML010000010.1, forward strand.
ATGGTTTGCTGTTATATCGGTCTTTGGGCGGCAAGGCAAAACACCGACAGTACCATAAGCGCCTCCTCTCAACAGCGTCATGCAATCGCGCAACTTTTCTGAACCCACGGCTTTTCTAGCCCTTGCGAGCTATGATCAGTTGGGCTCTCTGCTCTGGCTTACGGCGGGATTCGCAGCCGTGCTTACCGTCTATCACATAGCTCGACCACATCTTCGACTTCCTCCCGGACCCAAAGGCCTACCAATCATTGGAAACGTTTTCGACCTACCTGGAAGCAATGATCCAATACCATGGACAGCCCATCGAGACAAATACGGTGTGTTTTTACTGGGAGTCCCTCTGCAGACCGTCTCACTGGCTTCGAGGTCCTATCAGCTCTGTGACGGTTCTTGGGCAAAACATCGTTCTTCTCAGCGATTGGAAGACCTGCATGGAGCTTCTCGACAAGCGTTCCTCATTGTATGGTGGTCGGCCCTTCTTTGAATTCGCCAGCGGCCTGTATGTGCTTTGCCTGAACTAGAACTATCATTGCTCATCAAGAATAGAGTCGGATGGGATCAACAGATGATTATGTCGCAACCCGGCGACCATTTCCGCAAAATGAGGACGCTACTCAAGGCGCACGTGGGGTCTCCAGCCGCCGCATCCGCATTCTATGGTATTCAAGAACTGGAGACGCATCGTTTTCTCCATCGCGTATACGAGCGACCTGAGGATCTCATCCCCCAGATACGGATGTAAGTGTCCATCTTCGGCCATATACATACCCCTCACTGACACCGCGGTTTAGTGCAGCAGGTTCTATTGCACTTCATATTTCGCATGGCTACCAGGTCGAAACCGAGCAACCTGACATATTAGTGGATTTGGTCGAGCACGCTGCCAAGGATTTCTTCAAGGCTACGATGCCTGGCACTTGGCTCGTTGACATATTCCCTTGGAGTACGCTAGTCTACCTCTTGATGATCTGTTTACTGACTCTAAGTGACCCACGATCAGTGCAGAACCTACCACGCTGGTTCAAATTTCAGAAAGTCGCCGCTGAATTCCGCGTTCGAGCTTTCGCACAGACCGAGCGCCCACACCAATTCGTTCAGCGAGAGATTGTAAGCCATTCTACGCAAACTTCATAAGCGTTAATTCTGATTACTTCTGTTCCTCGACAGGCCGCTGGAATTGCAGAACCATCTTTCCTGTCCCGAGCGCTATCCGAGAACCCCGATGCCCCTACCGAATACGCTGCCAAGTTCGCAGCGACTGCAATCTACGGAGGCGGATCCGATCCTGTAAGACCCTTGTCGTTATCTGTGGTGCTTTTAGCTGATGCTTGTCCGCTTAGGCCGTAGCTTCTCTGAGCGCTTTCATCCTTCTGATGGTCATGTACCCTCAGTATCAGGAACGCGCCCGAGAGGAACTTGATGCTGTGATTGGGTCGAAGCGACTACCACTGATGTCTGATCGGACGAAGCTTCCGTTCATTGAGGCGCTGATCAAGGAGGTGTTCAGGTGGCACTGTGTGGGGCGTATCGGTATGTACCTCAACTGCTCAAAGCCTCAAACAGACCTAGATCTCACATCATTCGATAGGCATACCCCATCGAGTGACGGACAAGGACGAATACAACGGATATCTCATTCCCAAGGACGCCATTATCCTTCCTCATATGTGGTGTGTTCTTTACTCCCCACATCTCTGTACATGTGCACGACGAATAACACCCGTTCATCCAGGAACATCACACGCGACTCACAACTATATTCATCACCGGACGAGTTCAATCCAGTTAGGTTCCTCGGAGACTCGCCTGAGCGTGATCCCAGGGAGTACTTGTTCGGGTTTGGCAGACGGTGAGACCGTGTTCCCATCGTGCGCGTTCAGCGGACTGAAGGGTTTACTCAGGGCATGTCCTGGGAGGGATCTAGCAAACTCGCACATGTTCATCACCAGCGCCATGATCTTGGCTGTATTCGAGATCGAGAAGGCGAAAGACGTGAACGGGGAAGAAATCGAGCCGGTGTGCGAGTTCTTGCCCGGGACTGTGAGGTAATGTGGTCATAGCTCGTTTCGTTCTCATCGTCTAAAACGATTCTAGTCATCCTCGGAGTTTCGAGTACTCGCTGAAGGTGCGTTCGCCTGAGGCGCTTGCGCTGATCAAAAGTGTAGAGGATGGTCCGCCATCCCGGCCGAGCGACGGATACAAACTATGAGTCGTCATGCAGGGATTCGATACATGCAAGCTGCCAAAAAGAATAGCTCTGGAGGCTATCCAGGAGGAGTTACACGTCGACCATCGAGCGAAAGAAAAACACTGCTTGAGCGCCTTTGCGACGTCTGTTCAGCTGGATACAAACTCTCGGACAGGAAACGCATTTTCAAGAAAAAAAAAGCTTATGCAATACATATTGAATCCTCGTATATCACGCCTTCCTCCATTCCTGTAAATTAGATCACAGTGCATTGCAGTCGCGTACAGGAGCCGATCACACTTGCGTGCATTCTCTGGCGAATACCCCAGGGGGATGATAGGCCGAATGATTCATAAGTTTACGCTATCATTGAGAGCCGTGCACGCTAAAGACTCTGAGATGCGAAGTAAGCTGATGGTTTAGAGAAGCGAAGCGATGGCCACCGAAATGCCGATCATAGACGGGCTAGCGGCCCGCAGTGCCGATATGTCCTTTACCATCGACCACGATGTTGATGTCCTCGCCCTCGCTGTAATGGCTCCCGCTCGGACTCACGCGGCCTGCAACTTTGTCGGTCTTACCGCACGACGGACCCCAGCTGCTTTCGGAATGTAGTACTCCCTTACAACCAAAAATCTAAGCGACTTGAAGGATATGCACCGAAAAACTTTGCGTTCACCAGTTTCGAAAGGTATGAGCTCAATCCTTCATTTCCTTCATCCCACCCTGATTTTGCACAGGCGCCAACGGAGCTATATGGCAGCCTTGTGACGTCCCGTTCCACTACACTTCCATCGCGGCTGCCCCGCGGAAAAAAATGCAGAATTTGCGTTACAGCGCGTTAGTGACGGCCGGAAATTTCGTCTTGAATTTTATGAGATCGACAAGGAATGAAACGGACCCACTACCGGCTCCCTCAAATACCTATCCCCCCCTTAGGAACGCTCCCAACCACCGCCACAAATCCGACAACAGTCCTCCCGGGATGATGTTGACCAGGTCGTTTTCCACGGAGCTTCTGCAGTTCGTCTTTCTCGTCGTTTTGCTTTCCATGCATCTCATTATCTCTTCATTAGGGTCGGAAGTCCTCAATTCACTGGCACTGTTATCGGATCCCTGCTCTTTGCCATTTTTGTCATACAGACATGTGCGTATGTGCTTTCTTGTCTCTTCATTGTGCTCGCTCGATGCTGAACCACTACACTTCTAGTCGTGTACTATCGCCTCGCCCGTAGGAGATATTCGGTGGCAATCGCCTTCGGTGTGCATCCTAATCTTCTTTCCCTCTCGCTCTCGTCTAAACATGTTCAAAGTCTCTGTTGTTCTCGTTCTCGAAACTATCATCACAACGCTCAATCTCCTCGACACATTCCTACCCTTGTTCACGGGCACCGACACGTCGCATTTCAATTTCATGTACCTACAAGTTCTGGGACCTGTCACCACTGCTCTTGTACAGGCTACGCTGTGCCTCCAGGTGCTGCACTATGTAGAGTGGCATTCACTCTGGATGTACACCGTCGTCCCCCTCATCAGCGTTATCGTAATCTTCGTATGTGCGCCTCTAGTGCGAGCGACGTTCGCCACTCATGACGTGGACTCATAGATGCCAATGGCCATGGCAATTCTGGAGGGTATTCTGGTACGTACTCCGCGAGGCGCCCATTGAATAACGTTCATTCAAACAAACTGTTTAGACTTTCGATTCACTGCAAACTGCTCGTTCGGCCGACGACTTTCTCAGCCAAGCTCATAGCCAAATGCTACTCACGAATGTATGATGCGTTCCCGTCTGGCTAGAGCTCATCGCTCACGTCACATGTAGTTTTGGCTCATCGGGACTGCCGCCATCGATTTAATCATCGTCCCCTTTGTATGTGTTCTGGTCCACACCTCGGTCAATCTGACCTCCCTCTCAGCTACTCAAAAATCGTAATACACAGTCGGGGGCTCTGGCTTTCATGCGTCGTACCTTTTTCGCCTCGAATCTTTGCTCTGCTCTCGTCTCGATTACCACAGTGGCTCTTTGGTTCGCTGCGAAGGTAATTCCTATAGACTCCATCAGCCTCGCTCTCATGCGTATCTCGAACACAGAAGCAGACCCTTTTCATCTGCCCGTACGTCCCTTGGTCCTCCGGTGTTCCCTGGGATGCTAATGAAGGAATTGGTATTTAGACTCATCGTCTCTGGAAGACTGTCAGTGTTTCTTGGCATTTCTTGCTTTTCGGCCCCTCGCTGAGCATTCGTATGTAGATCCGCGAACGTGTTCATGGCGACAGTGAACAACGGCAAGCCAGACCAGGACTTCGGCTCGATCCAGGATGTCACTTCTTACCTTTGCGACGATGCTACCATCCCCTCTTTCGGTGTGGACTCGGAGAAAAGCCTTGAGTTGGGCTACGACGAGGCCGTCAACGACAACCAAAGTATTGGTTTGGGTACGCAGTATCTCGGACTTCGGGGACAGGATCTGGATGTCCAGAGACCTTTGCCGTGCCATGCCAGTGTCGGTGAGGTTCTGCGATACGAATACCAGACATCAAAGCCTTCTAGTCTGCGTGGCAGTCTGTGGTCTGACGCCCTCACGCTTGGTGCTAAGCGTTTTGGGTCCAGTGGAAACAAACGTGAAACCAACGACGAGAAGGACGGTCCGAAGAAGACTGTAGGGAGCACTCTGAAGAAAGAGGACGTAGATGTGCCCGTCGTTCTTCCGTTTCGTTGCGCATTGGTCGATTCGGACTCCGTGTATCTCCAGAAATTGGATGAGGCGAATGAGCGACGGGGTTCTAGGGAGCCTGACCGACGCAGATATGATGACCGCGAAAGTGATAGGCAATCTAGTGCTTATGAGAATGGGGACGAGTTCAGTGATGCAGATGGGGAGGGGGATACCATCGGTGATGTAGATGTATGCAGAGAGTCCCGCATTTCTTTATCGGACTTTTACAGTACTTACGCGCGTTCTACATTCTACGGTACTCGTTGATCGAGATGCAGCTACACAGCGCCACTGTTGGCCAGACTTTCCACTTCTCTTTTTCTTCACGTAGGCACACCGGTCGAGCACTGGCCATCCTACTATCGAATTTAACTCAAATTTTCGTCTGTGACAAACTTAAATAGAGAGGGAATCGAACTTCCGCTCAAGCATTATCACATGACTCGCCGTAGCTTGGTCGTGTACCACGACATGCTTGTTGGTTTTCGAATTCCTGATTCTTTGTTTATGGCGATGTCTCAATTGGGTGTAGCTGGGAAGCAGACGAGTAATTCTAGAGCGAAGACCACTTGCTGACTGTATTTCGGTCGAGGTGGCTGCGGATCACAGAGGATGCGGGAAATCTTGCACGAGGCAATTTCTATGCATGGGAATGCTTTCAGAATTATCAACACGCAAATAGGTACGTCTTCGCTCTGACTGGGTCGCTATCCTTGTATGTGCGATTGTTGCGGCGCGTATTCCGGGACTTTCGTCACTATAAAGTATACATGACCCTTTAGTCTCAGATGTCTGATTACGATCTAATGTAGCTTCCGCAAGCTTATCGGCGTCTATCCAGAAGCTACGCCGCACAAGAATCACCACTCATCCGAGGCTCTGCTCAGTCACGATCGTCCACGAGGCTCGTCTGCCTGCTTTGGACGACATTTCTATTCGCCCCACACGCGCCTGCTCTATATATACCAACGTACAGTGCGCACCAGGGCCAGGTGCTTCTTATCCATGTTGTCCGATGACGCGACAATGTGGTTACGATACGTCGGTGGGAATTGGAACCCGGTATCCTGGGCTATAAAGTCGTATAGCGATGCACGATGGAGCTCCTCACTTCCCCACGATGCACATCCACTTTTCGAGCCTGATTGGTCTGTTGGCTGTTTCGGTCGGCGCATTGAAGATGGACAAGAGCGAGCTTCACGCGCGGCAGGTGGAGGCCGCCAAGAGGATGCACCGTCCATCGCCGTCTCGTGTCGGAGCAAGAGCCGAGGTCAAGAACATCACCTTTTCCAACCCCAAAGCATCTGGTGAGTGATTCCTCATAAAGCTCAGTGACATGTGTTGATGGAAAGCAGAATTCTATGTCGATGGGACGACCATACCCGAGGTGGACTTTGACGTGGGCCCGAGTTGGTCTGGTCTATTGCCGATATCTGGGGCGGCGAATGAGACGCGCAAGGTCGGTGGAGTACTAGTCGCATCGCGTATGCCTATCTCATCCGCGCAGTTATTCTTCTGGTTCTTTCCTCCCGGACCGGATGGGAGCCTCGATGACCTCATATTCTGGTTCGTCGCATACTTGTTCGAACCTGGTTGATTTCTACAACAAGTATCAGGACTAACGGTGGTCCTGGATGCTCCTCCCTCGAAGGCTTCCTACAGGAGAATGGCGTAAGTTTCAAACCGGTCTTGTGAATGTCGAATCCTGAAAAGCAGCACTAGCCTTTCCAATGGGGGGTCGGGACTGCTAAGCCCATCGTCAACGAATGGAGTTGGACCAACCTTTCCAGTGTGCTCTGGGTCGAGCAGCCCGTAGGTACAGGATTCTCTCAAGGAACACCAAACATCAGAAACGAAGACGACCTCGCGGCACAAATTGTTGGATTCTTCCAGCAGTTCTTGGAGGTCTTCTCGGAATTGAAGGGGAAAAACTTCTACGTTTCGGGTGAAAGTGTGCGTCTGCAGATCCTCTTGCGTGTCCATATGACAAAGCTGATATGGAGTCTAGTACGCAGGCATGTATGTGCCATGTGAGTATCATTCATCTCCACAATCGATGATGAACTCAAATTCTTACAGACATCGCAAACTTCATATATGAGCACCCGGATGATCTCGACCTGAGCCTGAAGGGAATTTGGATTACAGATCGTGCGTCTCTCTATCGTGTACCAATTACTGGATTGCTTCCCTTCTTCGCAGCTGTTCTGGGATGGGATGTCGTACAAGAACAGATCCCTGTCGTCGACTTTGTTCACAAATACGAAAACGTTTTCGCCTTCAAGTTCGTCTCGCTCATTTGCGATATCTTCCGGTCTCATCTCATCCGTAGTCAATCGTTCTTGGCCCACTTGGACTCGGTCGCAGAAACATGTAACTATGCTGGTTACTATGAGAAGTTTGCGACGTACCCACCCGCTGGACCTCTCCCTTTGCCCGGCAAGAGCACCGAAAACGACCGCGGATGTGACGTCTGGGATTTGGTTTTCGACGCCGCCTTGCTCGTTAATCCCGCTTTCAACATTTATCGCATCTTCGATACGTTCCCAGTTCTATGGGACGTTCTTGGCTTTCCGTGCGTTTCTTCTTTGACCAGAAACTTATGGCTGACTAATCTCTTGCAGTGGCTCATTTGAGGACATACAGCTCTCGCCACTCTACTTCGACCGCGAAGACGTGAAGGAGGCCATACATGCGCCAACGAGTGTCAACTGGACGGAGTGCTCCAACATTAATGTATTCCCTCGTGGTGATGCCAGTCTTCCTCCTTCATTCACCGTCCTTCCGAACGTCATTGAGAAGAGCGAGCGGGCGGTTATTTCGCACGGGCTTGCAGACTACATTCTCATCGCCGAAGGGTGAGAGCTTCTATCCTCTCCTGTGTTATGATGCTACAGCCTGACGAATTCACCAGGGCACGTATCGTAATTCAAAAGTGAGTCTCGCGGCCAATGAGGGGGGTGAACTAATGATCTGGCGTGCTATATGTCCAGCATGACCTGTACGTTCGTTTGGTTTCTCATCTGATAGGCGTGACCAAACTCCAAGCACAGGGGGTGGATTGCAAGGCTTCCAAACACCAATCCTCAACGATAGCTTCATTGTTGACGGTATGGGTGCCCTCGGCACCGCACACACGGAGCGTGGCTTGACGTACATCGAAGTTGCTTTGGCGGGACACATGTGAGTCTGCTGGTCACACCTTCGCGTTCTCGACTCAATGGTGGTCATCAGGGTCCCGCAATTCTCTCCCCGGGTATGTATCCGCATCATGCCCCGATCAATTCACTAACGGTCCTTTAGGCAGCTTTCCAGAGCATGCAGTTTGTTATGGGCTTCCGTGACACCGTATAAGATAGCGTGAAGATTATGCATAATCGGAAATTTGCCACCCAATAAGAAGATAGTATATTCACGTTGTTATCGACTCATCCGCCGCCAAGAGGTTTCACGCCGTAAAAGAGTTATGCTTGCGTACCTTAGCCGAAGGCGCAAGTTATCAAGACAATAGCAAATCGAATGGTGAAACGCAGCTCACGTTATTGTCACTGGTGTCTCCTGTTCCCTGCACGCAGCGCTCACACAAACGAGAGTTCCTAGAAGTGGTGGTGGGCAATGCCCAGATCGGTCCCAGGCTGCTTTGTCAGCCGGTCCAATCAAGTAACCGGTGATTCGGCCTGGCAGCAACCTTTCGCGACTTCCTCACCTCGGATGGTACCAACTGAGCACAAGGCAGCATTAATGACACTTTATAATGGCAGATTATTATTTTTACAACTGAAAGTCGGCTGAGCAAGGCAGAAACGGGAAAAACCAAAGAAAAACGCGACATGTCACGCAGTGTCACAATCTAATTAAGACGATCGCCCGCCACTCGACACGGTCCTTGAGGTACACTTGCAGGCGGACTGGCTCATCTTCACGCGTCGATGTTGCCACTTTTGGAATCAGCTCGCTTGGGGCTACAAACGTCCGATATCTTGTCTGAATCCGATGTCGACCAGTGTGACTTTGTGTCAAGATCTCAACGTTGAGAGATCACATCACCTCAAAACATCGGAGAATTGCTGATATTGAGAAGAAATAAATATCTCTCTCTCAAAGTTTCTGACAGCTAATGTGGGCAAGACCACAAGTGTACCACAGATTCAAGCCAGCTCAATTAGCGGGGGCACGGGGTACACCAAACATGGCCAACATTTGAGGCCAAACCGTGCATTGCCCACCACCACTAGAAGAAATAGGTGCGGAACGAGGAATTTGCCACGCGCATACCTCGGTAGCAGTACATCCACACCAAAACCACGCGATTTCAGCTGATCACTTTTTGGATGGCGCTACGGACCGCCTGTAACTGCAGCGGTTCGTACTTGCTCATCACCTGGCTAGAGCATCAGTTGATTCCAACGATTAATTCTTCCGTTTCCTAGTAGAAATCTCTCACATTACGACGATGTAGCGGGTCCCTGTCCCATCTTGCTCTCGGCGACGGTCCTGTGATCGCGTGTGGCGGCCCGGTTGTTTACCCCACGGGGTCCTCTCAAAATAAACTCTCCCCCCGTCGTTTTGCCGGAAAGTACTTATTGCAAGCAGGTGGGCACGAATAAGGAGCAGCATAATGTTCCTCAGACTCATCGCAGGGTTTTTCCTCATCCAGACCGCTTTTGCGGCGACGCGGACAACACCGCCTACTGGTGCGCTCGTTGTACGCGCTAACACGACCGCGACTGGTGAGTATAAGACGGTTCAGAGCGCGGTCAATGCCTTGCCGGCGGATGGGAGCAGCCAGGTCATCTTCATTTACCCCGGGACCTACGCGGAGCAAGTCTACATCGATCGCACCGGTCCATTGATTGTGCGTGCATCCCTCGTGTCGTGTTATGAGTATTGAAGGCGCAAATATCCAATAGGTGTATGGCTACACGACGAACACCGCGGCCTACTCGAGCAACCAAGTGACCATCACTCACAGCTCCAGTCTACTTTCCGGCGCTGCCTCGAACGACGCGACTGGCACACTCCGCATTCACAAAGATGACTTCAGGTATTTATTCCCGTGTATCGAATTTCTAACAATTCCTCACGCCTCACAGCATGTATAACGTGAACCTGGCCAACACCTACGGAGCTGGTTCCCAAGCAGGCGCTCTCAGTGAATATGGAAGCCGAGTTGGGTTCTACGCATGCAGCTTTACTGGTTATCAAGACACGCTGTACGCCAACGTCGGAACTCAAGTTTACCTCAAGAGCTTTATCCAAGTGCGTTACCAGATGTTCATCATTCTTTTCTCACCGACTCATGCGGTCCTTCTGGTAGGGAGCCGTGGATTTCATATACGGACGACAAGGACTCGCTTATTTCGGTGGAAATACAATATCTGTAAATGGGCCTGGCTACGTCACGGCTAGCGGGAGGCAGTCGAACGATAGTGGAAGCTGTACGTCCATCATTAATGTCTCCTTGAACCTCATATTGACATCCCAAAGATGTTTTCGAGGGAAACACAGTTGTACTTGCCAGTGGGGCCGCGTCTGGAACCAGTGGGGCCGTCTATCTCGGTCGCCCTTGGGATGGTGAGCTCGTCATTACAAGCCTGAAGCCTTTGACTAACGGTCGTTGGTATCTCTAGTTTACGCAAAGTAAGTCTCAATTTATTCACTACACCTGATATATAGCATTCAACGACCTTACAGAGTCATCTTCAAGAACACAGTCGTCACAGCTCCTCTTAACGCTGCTATTTGGTCTGTCTGGTCTACTGCCACTCCAAACACCGATCACATCCTTTTCGCTGAATACAACACGACGGGGAGCGGTGTATCAGGTGCTAACCGCGCAAGTTTTGCGACTGTCTTGTCAGCTAGTGCAGCAAGCGCGTACTCTATTTCTAGTGCGGTTGGGAGTGACTATGCGACTTGGGTAGACACAACGTACTTATAGTCTGCTCACGTTACATCGTTGTGCCAGTAGGACATGGGGGATATGGTGCTTGCTTAATTGGTTCCTCCAGATTATTTTCTCTGTGTGTACCATAACAGAGCTTTGCAGAGGAGACGGCTCCAAGTTGAAGTAACGAACAAAGTGTCGGCAATATTAATGGGTCAGGGCCTTCGCGGCACTCGGCCCGGCTACGTGTCAGTAAAATGAGGTAACCCAACAAAGCCAAATTTGATCTTCGCTTCTCTCCTACTCTCATCTTCTAATGTCGGATTCTTCGACATCCACGACACCACACATATTGACACCCGAGTCAACCGGGACGTCCCCCGAGCCGTCGGGCTCAACATCGGCAGCGGCCAAGAAGGCGCGCCGTCAAACCGCCATCTACCCGAATGTCAACTCCTCCAATAAACCGCAGAAGCCATTCAGTCGAAGCGCCGCAAAGCGTGAAAGCGTTATGGCGCTCGGCAGCATCGAGCACCTCCAATACTACTTCACGAAAACGGGCATCGCGGCTCGCAAACAGTCGGTATCCCGCTCATTTTGTACGCGATCATTATTCAAAATCCCCGCAGCCCGACAAAAAATCTAAAGGGCCTCGTCCCCGCACTAGGCGGCCTTCAACATATCCGCACTACGAGCAATACCAGCGCGCTTGGCATCGATCTCCCTCCGACTCCAATCATCCCGGAGATAAATCGACCAGCTTTCCCGCCGTTTGTCAAATCATATCAAACGGATCCTGAAACTCTCCTCCCCGGTGTTGTTGACGATCTCAACTCCGTCTCACACGCATGGCATGCCGACTCCCCCACTGACTCGCTCGACCTTGCCCCGTTCGATGTCCTAACCGCCCTGAAATTGACCACGAACGCTATTCGCTCGGTGCGCAACTATGTCGTGTCTTTGCCGGACGAGTCGGCGGGTACTATACGTGCACAATACCGCTCGAAAGTGCTCGGCCCTGGGGCCATTCGCTCCGCCAAATTACCCTCCTCTGACTCGGATCCTTTAACCATGATACGCAAATCTGCCCTGGACGTACTCACGGCTCTGCGGGAGCTCGAGGAGAAGAGTCGACTGTCTCTTGACCACGATGCATATGATGCGCAGAGCGATGGGCGACAATCGCGGAACGGGCCCGTTGCCAGTCCCAGTAGCACCTCATCTGATCTCCCTGCCAGCGAAGGCAGTGGGGGCGATGGTCTTCTCCATGTGGACGGCGATACATCGGTCTCATTCTCGCTGGTGCAGGTACAAGGCAGGTACGAGAGTGTACCGGTCTGGGAGGACTCGGAAGACGAAGTGGAGGAAGAGGTCAAGCGTGATCGGTGGGACGAGAAACTCGTCGTGGGGAGTGGATGGCTGTACCGACAAGACATCACATGGGATGAGCTTCGCAGCGAGCGGACTGTCGTCGAGAAGTACTTGGACATGGTTGATGATGTGCTGTTCGGAGGGAAGAGGGACGGCACGCGAGGGTGGGACCATAAGGCGAAAAAGGTGGAGAGGGGCAATAGGCGGCGGGTAAGCGCCGGAGACGCGGAAGGGCGGTCCCTTGGGCTCATGCTTGGTGGCGGGATGCTGGATCTACACATAACGGAGGAGCCGGACGAGATCGAGCATCAGGACACGGAGTCAGTCGACGATGATGATCTTCCCGCTTGGGCTAAACGACACGCCTTCGAGGAGGACGACCTAGGGCGCACCCATTCCCTCATCAACTCCCTCCTTCCGCCCACACTCCAATCAGCACTCGCATCACCTTCGTCACGAGAAGAATTCCTTGACAGCTTATCGAGCGGACAACTTCTCTGTGTCGCATACAACGCTGGTGTGAGACAGTCTCGGAAACCGTGGGGGTACGTCAACAAGGACGGCATACACGATATCATCGCGCTCTCCGCATCCGCTGAGGGTCAAGCGAAGGGGTGGACGTTCAGGCGGACGGATAACCTACGGCTATGGGTTGGCGCTTTGAAGCTTCGCTACCTTCTACCCATCGTTGTGCCCATGGTATCCACTCCTCATACACCAGCGAGCTCGCCTGTACCGTCACAGACAAAGTTCCCCATCGGTGTGCATGAGCCGCCAATCAACTTTGATGCAAGGGTTGTGGCAAAGAAGGATGAGGGGTGGGAGGATATGTTGGAGGCGGTTCTGGTGCAATGGATGAGGAGGGTTGTGGACGAGACGAGGACTGAGGGGTAGCAGGATAACGAACGAGGAGTGAAGAATGACCATTAAGGAAGGATATGTATGAGCGTAACGAATTACGACCACAACGAGGCGCCCACTTATTATATCACACACACACTATGGATACATACCATTTTTAGTTATCTGGCATCACTTACTGTACTTCTTTCTGTGCGTCTATGACACGCATTCTATATGGTACACGAAGGCGGCACAAGGAGGGCGTCGCCACTGAATGCTGCAATTTCACGCGGCGCGATCGGGACAGTCGCTCTTCCCGTTACTCTCTACAGCACATCACGCTCTACTTTGAAAAACAAGTATACACAGGACAATCTATGGTAGGTTTCCGAATAGTCTTCAACAGGATTTTGAGGTAACTGCTAAGTTGCGTCCATTGCTAAGACATTTATTTGACCTGCTCGTAATCCTTCAGATTCTCTAGTACACTCGCCCATTTTCCGTCGTGCCACGAGGCGATGTCCCTCCACTCCTGACTATCCTTTCCAAAGGTGACCCTAATCCAGATGAAATAGCTTGCGAGGATAACGTCGGCATAAGTCAGCGTATCTCCCATAACATATTTCCCGCCACTCTTGGTCAACCAACCTGCGACCTTGCCTAATTCCGCCTCGAACTTCTTCCACAGCGTCTCTCTTTCCTCGCCTTGCGGTGCCAATCCCTTCAGCGGCTTATCGTACTGCGCCGTGCGAGTTCGGTTAAAGAACTCCCGGCTCTTCGGGTGAAAGATCTCGTGCTCACGAGGAATAATAATGGTCATAAGTGGCTTGAAGCGGAAGCGGAGGGCTTCATGGAAGGTTTCAAAAAGCGTCCCGGAGCCGCTTGGAAAGAGATACGGAGGTGAGGGATAAGTGACGTCTAGGTATTTGGCTATGGCTGCGGAATCCGCCACGAATCTCTGCGTAGATGAATCGTGAATAACTGGGAGAGTGTGCGGCGTATGAGCAATCCCAGAGGCTGTCGGGACGGACTGTGAGATGTAAAACGGGGAGATGTCCGGATATTCGACCCATGTAGTGGAGTAGTCAACTCCCTTGAGATTCAATGCATATCTGCGAGCAAAGCGAATTTCGGCTCAGTTGATAAATTCGGGGAAGTTAGTGCGGATGCGGGAGCAGTGTTCTTACCGGACTTTCCAGACATTCGGAGACCAGGCAATTTCAGGCTGCATTGAAGGGATATCATAGAGCGTGATGTGGCGTCCGGACAAACTGAAGGGCTCAATTCGCCAGCGCAATGGTTCGTGGTGTATGTACTCACACTGACGAGGAATATTGAAGTCTCACCACTGATAGTGAGCGCAGTACGGATCCGTGAAAGGTTGCGTGCAGGCGAGGCAGGTTCATCATCAGCGTTCGCGACAAGCTGCGATTCGGCGGAGTTAGGGCAAGGTTTATCACGTGCACTGCTACTAGTACTATTGAGTCGTTTCTCTCACCCACATTCTTTCATCGATATCACTGGCGAATGGCAGGCTTACGTTCAAGAGGCAGCTATACATCGGTATAGCGCGTCTTTTTAAGTGTAAGACTAGCGCTCAGTGTTGAATGGGACGCCCTCGAGAGCGCCATCTAGATTCTACACTTGCGCCACTCGCATCGGGTGGGTGAAACAATAGGAGCTGCTTTTACGCACTCAACGTCGGTTGTTCCTCCAACTCTATTGTATCAGCTATTGAGAAATGGCGAGTCAGCACAATGGAGTTGAATGGACGCGTCCTAGTACCTGGTGCTGAAGAACGTTGGCGCACTATCTATCATAGATGTATGATATCAATACGTTGATGATCATAACCATTGTGAGAGTGGGGATACACAAGTGACAAGAGCGTCATTGGCGCATGACCCTTCGATACTTCTCAGGTGCGAGCCTCGTGTTGATAATAAGTACTGTACAGACCTCCAACATGGTAGTACATTGGGTCAACGATCACACACAGGAAGAAGATGAGAGCGTTGGGATGTTGAGAAACAGTCCCTTGAGCGGTTGTGTGAGATTCTTCTAAGCCCCAGAAAATGGACACACGCTCAAGAAAGCATGAACCATCATTCTCTGTAAAACTCACGCGTGCGGATTCATCGCAGACGTTCAGACCAAACGTACAATGCCTCAACCCATAGAACAAAATGTGAGCATATTGCGCGGCTTATGCCGTGCAAATCTTATCAATACTCCTTTCTAGCATGCCTTGGCGCCAACGATAAATTATATTAAACCCTCAGAAACTCATAACCGTAACCTTGCGGTACAATCACAGGAAATCACAACAAAAAAGCTTAAGCGGGAACCGGCCCACTCCAGTCCGAAATAAAACTCATTTCCCCAGACTCTTCAGATAGGCGAGGGCCGCGTCTGCAGCACGATCCTTGGCAATATACTTCTGCGCCCCGGTTCCGCGACCACGCTCAACACCATCAACTGTCGAGGAGGATCAGTTTCACGCAACGGTAACTGTGAACGCGACAAACTCTTGCAAGAGGCGGTCCAGGTAGGCGCGTCTTGAGGACCACTCGGCGTCTCAATCCAAGACAGGCTAGTGAGCTTGCCCTTTGATTGTAGGTCTTAAGAACGTGAGGTTAGTAGAGTGATGACGGTCACGGAGAGTCGGAAGTACAGTTGTTCAACGCGACGGTACCCTCTACAGAGGAAAGGTTAGAAGGGTAGAGAGGAGCGGGCGGTGGAGCTTACGAGCTGCTGGAGGCATTGGCGGCGTGTATGAAATCGTAGTAGAGTGTAGGACGTTCGTGTATCGAGTCTAGAGAACTCATCCATTTCAGCGGAACCCTATATACCTTGTCGTGGCACGCCTTCATTCTCAGGAGTGTCCGTCCACAGATGAATAGCCTGCGTCCCCTCCCGCGCGGGTCACCAATGAAACAGCCTGAAAAGTTGCTCCTTCCTTCATGGAACGTGAGAAGAGCACGCCCTAGGCTCCAGCGGAGCGGACGAAATTCTTGGGATTGGTTCAGCACACTTAGCGACGGCCATATTCTTCTGTGAAAGGAGAGATTAGGCTGGTGGTCTCCCATGAAGGGAGTGCGAGAAGCGTACGCGGTAATAGAGGCACGGACCGATCGACCATGGTCGATGCGTCACCCAGAAGTGCAGTTGTCGGGCAAAGGTTCCGATAAAAAGGCCGAAGAGGACCAGCGCCTCTTCGAACGCACTTATGACCACGAATCTAGAAGAAACCTGGAGGAGTGAAAGATATGCGAGAGATTCGACGCAGGTGACGCTGTGATCACCGCTGGGGGACGCCAAGGTCTGGGCTTTCGGGGAAGTCCGCCTTGGCTGGCATGCACCAAACGAGCGGGATTCCGCGCACTACCAATACCATGTATGTGGAGTTGCTCGCAGATGAAGTCTCTGCACCAATGAAAGATTTCCTTGGCCACTAACTCGGGTATGTGCAGGACGCGCGTTTGTGAAGGGCAACGTGTATGGAAAGACGAGACCCTTCTGATTTCTCAGGTTAGATATGCCGAAAGTTACATTGCTGGTACAACTGACGAGAGGAACTTAGAAGCCTGACACCGAATTACAACGAGAGAGAGGCTTACCATGCTAGAAATACGATACAGAAAATGCGGCCGGGGCATATAGATAGTATTAGGTCGTTTTTTCCTCCGCTGTGGCCGCCGAAGCGTCATCGGTGACAGTAAGATGTTCCATGGCGTCTGCAAACTCGTCCTCGCTGCTACCCTCGGAGACTTGTTCATCTCCGCTCTCTTCATCCTCCTCTTCCTCTTCGTAATCTTCGTAATCAAGCTAGATTGCAATTAGATAGTGGACAAACATGCACTGTAAACGCACTGGATCATATATGACGCGAATTATTAAGCTGCAACTGGGACACGTTGCAATGTCTTCGTAGTTCGCCAGCTGTTGGCGAGATATTTCAAAGCGGTCGCCGCAAGGGCAAGGATAGTGGTAGACCCGCTTCTCTGCGTCCCAGACCATGTCCTCGATCTCAATCTCGTCATAATAGGCACCCATGGTATGACCAGATTCTCGAGGGACAAGATAAGCAACGGAGAACTATGTTATGTGCTAGCAGCACAACGCGGACATGAAAGTGAAGAAGTAAGAAGCGAAATCTTTTTTTCGGAATCGAGTCAAGAAGATCCGGTGTTGTGCTACGACCTCCGATTCAAATATACCTCTCCGGTAAACGGGATCACGATCAGGGCTGGGACACGAATAAATTGAAATTTGCGGTGCAATGCTCACTCTTCTCGACCTCAAAGCCGTCAGCTGACAGCTTCCCCCTGGGGTTGACCGGCCCAGTTACCGCTTCGAACCGCAAAGCCCTTCAACGTCATCCCCAAGAACAGTCTATCACTGAATCATACTTATTTCGGTGAGTGTTCCAAAGGCTCCTTCCTCTCATACATGTCCTCCGTTCATGTCCTCTACTTCTGTACAGAGCTAAGGCAAAGTGTAAGCTATTTATGCTGGCGAATCAGATCCTCCTCATGACGAACCTTCGTCGCAGGAAGGGGATAGCGCCGCTCAATGCGTTACTTGACGCAATTCATTCCTTGGCCTCACGTAGACCTAGCGGCTACTGTGAGATCCTTTCCGCCTCATATGTTTTGCGAAATGAAAGGTTCTTATCACGCTCGCTTGTTCGCTCATCCGTCCTTCTCTGTCACTGACACTCGCAATGTTCTGACACATCTCGCTGGCTTCCGCTGCTAACTCCTCCGCCGCTCCACTGCACTCTTTTCCACCGCCTGCAGCCGTAAGATTCATGTAGTCGAGCAGCACCCGTTGCGCTCCGGACGGGCTTCTCTGGAAACGAGTGGCTGTTCCTGCCTAGATTCCGCCGTTGCTCGTGCCTTGGATACGGCACGCGAATCGCCCGTGAGTATGCACGGTATGTCGTTAGCAGGTGCCGCCGCTGTATTTTTGAGGAGACCCCTTGATAGCTATTCAGCTCTTACCAGGAACAAAATGTTATATCATTCGCTCGCTCGCATGATTCTTAGCACCTAGCCAGTGCTTCGCACTGTACTCAAATACTCTCACCTCTTGTGAGTAAGCCACGTGAGAAACGGTTGGGCGTTCAGCGTCCGCTACTCATCGCCCACGACCCAGATTCCATGAATCACTGGTCGTGAATAATGACAGGCGTACCTGCTGTCAATGGTCGCCGTTCCGACTGACTTAGTCTCAGGAAAGTAGTGTTGAAACATTCATCAGAACAATGACGGTGAGATAGACCTGTCTGGAGCACCTCCATGATGTACGTAGTTCAATTTCGTGCGAGCTCAAGCTGATAACGCGGTAATAGACTCGGGATGACCATGAACCGTTCAATAATGTCGCTCTCGAGTGCTCCAGCATGCCGGCGGCCCTTTGTCCGAATAACCGTCGCTTTTCATTGTCAATGTTCTCCTAGACATTAGATCAACACGAGGCTCGCATACAAGTGGAAAAACATTCACGCACGTGTTTCTGTTCACTACCACCTACTTTGGGTCGTCTTCTTTGCCATTTGATTCGACGGCACCTACCCATGATAGTCGATTGAGCCCATGTCTCCCTGCGCCCTTGGTTTGTGGCCTCATATTGCCAACATGTTGAGCTCCCGCTGAACGCAAGCATCGCAACGATGGGTTGCGATGAGGAAACCGTTGTGTGCCGTCGTTATGATCGGCTCCGAAGTGAATAAGAGGGATCGACGTGACCTGCCAGTGATTGAGTATAGCTATGACGCTTTTGTGTGCGCTGGCTCTCATGACACCAATATATTCGGAGGCGGCCGATACTGGTTGAATCTTATCTGCCACGATTTCAATCTCAAATGAATGGACGACGAAAACTACGCCACTATTGTCGCGGCTCTCTTCTTGGGTAAGTACGCGAATCATGAGAAGAGCTTGGACTGTAAATTGGGCAATGTCAGATGCGGTAAATCCTTTAGCACCTCCCCATCTGGTCGTCATAATCGGCTCCGGAAACCTGAACCACACTCAAAGAGATCGGGCCAGGAGAATTTTGCGCAACCACTCGCGCACCAGTTGCGCTAGCGCCGATCAGGGTTGCGCGAGTGGTTGCGCGAGTAATGACCAGGGTAAGCGCAACCCAATTCGACGTAGTATAACATACCCTAGTTCTGTGTGAATCATACAACAAATGTCGCGTTAAGATGCCAACAGTGTACAGGAAATGAATTTGAGGTATTATCGTACAAAGGGAAGGGAGAAAAGCCGCAAAATCAACGGACTTCCACATTTGGAAGGAGATTTCTTGCTCATCGACGATCATCCTATCTATCTATCGTTCGTTCATCTGAGCTCAAAGTTCGTCAAACCATCCTACGTCTGAAGAAAATGAACTATACTTTGAGTCTCACCCGACTTTGACCGGTCCGATTTGGAACGGTGACGCAGCGCGGCGGATTCGGACACATACACGCGCATGGAGCCATGGACAATCACTTTCACTCCGGCGAAATCTCCTCCACGAATATTCTCTGTGGCGGATATAATGTAACAAAAATGTTTTTTACCGATGTTTTCACACACCGTCATGGAAATCGGGTAGTTTCGCGCGCAAACTGTGATTTCCATGTCAAACGCGCACAGGGTAAGTCATACATTCAAAAATGCGCGCGGTCACTGTTTTCCGGTCAAAATTCACGCAGGTTGTTGTGAAAACACGCGCAAGTCCTCGTTGGTTGACTTGGCACCTTCCTGTGGTCTGCTGCCGCGCTGCGCCCCTCCGGGCCCGCCCTTCGCCGCTCGGCTGACTGGCTACATGCCGACGTCGGCTTCTTCAATGCCGCCACATTCTGGATTTGATCTACAGGACCTTCAAGCCTGAGTCTCATTTGTTGGTACCTCCTGCTGGCAAGAGTAGCTTTATTCTCGTTGATCCCCCACAGCGTACTCGCCATGTTTCCGGGGTACCGTACAAATAGCTTGCTGCTTATGCATGTATGTACTGACTCAGTGCCCCCCCCTTACCAGTATTGACAGTCCATGCTCTAGACTTGCTTGCATTGAAACGACATAGTCCTCCTGTGAAGGGAATAATTCATATTCTGGCCTCCTGTTGGCGTCACACTGCAGTCTGTATATGCCGCCTGCCCACGGTGAACGCCACACAAGCGCGGCCACGCCAAGGCCGCGCTTCTGTTCTGATGCCGGCAGGTGTGCCGTCCCGGCATACTATGACGGTTCCGAAGTCCTTTCTTTGGTGGGCGCAAGATGTGCGCATATGCTACATTGATTAGAGTGGGGTGCGTGAATTTCTCACGGATTTTCAAGGCTGCGCGAAATCGCGCTCGAGAACTCAAACGTGCGTGAGAATCGAGCAAATCATGGGTGCGCGCAAAAATCTTTTGTTACATTATATGTGCCATAATTCTCATCCATTCAATGATAGTTCTCACTCTTACTACACACTCCTGCTCTCCTTTATGCTACCTGACTTTGACGGATTCTGTACATCATGTACTTTCTGAATAGGTACAAGTGTTACGCTAATGCCCCTCAGGACTAGTTCTAGATTTGACTTACATGTGGCTGTCGGATTATATCCCAGCAGCCGTAGCTGTGTCTTGACATGCTGTAGGGGGTTGCGCCTAGTTGCGCTAGCTGTTGCGCGAGGTCGACGGGCGGTTGCGCGAGTGCGCGAGTGGTTGCGCAAGGTTGCGCGAGGGGTTGCGCGATCGGTGCACCCGGGTTGCGCTAGTTGCGCTTGTCACACTTTGTCACACCGGGGGTGCGCCAGTGGTCGCGCGAGCTGTTGAGGTAGCTGCCCAACCACCCAGATTATCTACAGTATTGTAAGTACACCACTAATGAGTACCAGGTGACATATTGTTGTACTACTTCCTCGACTTGCCTGGACCTTCTTTGGCTGTTTCCTCCGCTTGATACTCGACTTTGGCCTTAATTAAGGCTCCAACCATATACTATATGTATACGGCACAGAGCCCTCGTATACATATAGAGTATAATATACTGTCTGTACTGTATAATATACAGTATATATATAGTTCGGGTTCACTGTGAACTTTCTACATGCTCGCCGACCTTGCGGCGCTTCCGAGGTGGCTCATTGACGTCCAATAACCCACTCCGAATCCACACTTTGCTCAACAACGCCTGCCGAACGCTCTCTGCCTTCAGCGAGCTGCAAAGATCCGCACAGATATGCCGTGACTGCGAGAAAACACGTTCAACTGCAACACTACTTCCCGGGATGGCCAAGTAGTCCCGCGCCATGCGAGCTATAGTTGGGAACAGGCGTTGATGCTCCTACGCAAGTGGTAAGACAAGGAATGCTGAGAGACACCAGGATGTACCTTCCACCACTGAAGGGACCCGTTGTTGGCTGTGCATGGAACACCACCCTCGCATACGAAATACTTCTGGATCTCTTCCTGAAGTGCTTCCTTCGGTGTCTTCTGGGGCGCCGTATCATCAGCTACGGCAGAGTGAATCCCATAGCCGTCTAGATCGTCATCAGAGTCGTTGCTAGGAGCTGGAGGCGCAGACGTGCTCATGGATGGCGTCTCTGCTGGAGCGGACTCCAGGTACGACTCAGCCACAGTCTTGAATAAGAGTTCTGCCTTTTCCTGCTCGTCTCTGTCCCCGCTTCGCAGAAAAAAGCTTGACCGAAACTTAGGATGAAGCACTGAAGAACATCGTCAGTTGGCAGGCTCCACGAAGTATTGCCTACTTACTCGTAGCAAGTTTGTGAAACTGATTGTTCCGTGCTAGCTCCGCATACTTGAGCAGCTTCTCGAGACCTTTGCGAGCAGCGCGCCAAAGATTTTCAGAGTACGTCGCATCGGCTGCGATAGCCTTGTAATGAGTCTCCATCTGCTTATAGTACGGAAGTGACAGAGGGAGCGTTGGCGTCTGTTATGTGGAGAGAACCTTGGTGTACCGATAGAATGGCTGCACAATGAATCGATTAGTATTCGGCAAAGAACTGAGATAACACGGAGTTCCATACCTCAAGAAGCTGCTTCAGCTTCTCCAGTTCATCCCATTCGCTCTTCTTGATCTTGAGCTCGCTGTAGGCCCCCTTGTCGACCTGCAAAGTCCAGAAGTTGATTGCCTCCTTGAGCTCGAGTGCACGTTTGATCATGGAGTAGGTCCAGTTCCATCGCGTTCGGACATCACGGATGACCGAGAGATGCAGGCGACGTTCATCTGTGTATTCAAGGCGACAGGCAGCACGAAACAGGCATCGTCGGTGTGGAGATGAGACGATCTTTGTGCACAAGAATCGAAGCTATCGGTATCATCGTTAGTTCTCAGAGACTTGATATTGGCTGCCCAACGTACCCGCTTCAGCGCACCCTGCTCGCTGAGCTGCTCGAGTATGTCGTCGTCGTTGACGTCCATCTCTTCCTCGGCAGCCTTCTTCTGCGCCTCTTCGGAGAGATCAGCTTCTTGATCAAGGGCCAGCTGATCCTCGTCTTCTTCTGGATTCCAGTGCGCTGGTGCTTGCTTATCGGTGTTGTAGTAGTCCTCAACATCAGGATCGGGTGCTTCATCGAGAGCGTGAAGCATATCCTGCACGGAAAGGTTGACCGCGTGAAGAATACAGCGAATGTGAACATCGGTATTGACGGGACTATCGTACTTGGTAAGAATGAGCTTCAACGCAGTCTCCACCAAGGGAGTATTTGCGCTCGCATTATCTGTTGCCATAGCAAGAAACTTTCGGTAGCTCAGTATGATGCGCGTGGCAGGAATGAAGCATAGGACATACCTTATCCAACCCCCCAACTTTGCGCGCACTCTCAACGAATGCTTTACCCCCATAGACCCCAGCATGGTCCTTATCGTCAAGGACCTGAAAGTCGACGATGTAGTTCATGAGGTTCCAATTATTGTCTATGAAGGATCCAATCGTACACGCAAAGGTATAAACCATTTGACGTGTTGTCCAAGTGTCAGTTTGGTAGGAGATACGCGACTTGACATGCTGTTACGTGTTATAAGTCTCGAACGTCTAAGAAGAGGCGTGTAACATACCGCAAATGCCTTAAAGACCTTGCCATGCAGCTCGGCAAAGATGTGCGTTAGCTGGTTCCGCACAATGGTGTCGCTGGGCAGTAGCTGCTTGATCTTCAAGTATTTGAAGAGGAGACGAAGTGCCGATGCCTCGCCTGTCGTCCATGGAAGTGACTCGTCAAGGATCCAGGCAGAGAAGAGCCGAATAAACCCCCTTTGAGTAATGACAGCATCCGGATCAAGGTCTGCCTCTTTCAACCATGCCTCCATGAGCTTACGACTTTCGGGCAGGTTGAGCTCGTCGGCAAGTCCTGGCTGCTTATCCTTCTCTGCCGCTTCATCGCGCTTCTTGCATTTTGGAGGATGGCCAGAGGTATTCGTCATTGGAGGCAGCGTCTCCTTGGCATCAAAAGTGGCATCAGGACGGTCAACGGTTCGAGGGACTCTGTGCACGCTGGATAACTTTGGTGAGGCGACTTCCACTAGTAATGAGCTTGTAGAACGCACCATCCACAATGCTTACAGACAAACTTCCACTTCTTTTCGCGATCCACAACAATTGCAACTGCGGGATGGAACCAGGCGATGCTTTTGTTAACTGGACCGTGCCGCGTGCCATGACGAGCTTCTTCTTCGAGCACGTCTCGAAGGGCAGTGCCACCGTCTGATTCTTCTCCATCGTCTATCTCTTCTTCGACATCGTCGTATGCAAGTGCCTTGCTCTAATCACTGTCAGACACTACCGTCACTGCATGAAACATAACATATTTACGCCAAAAGAATGTTAAAAAAATGTAAAATTTTTTCATCATTTTTTCACTTCAAAAAAGGTATAAATATAATGAAAATCTGCAAATATAGCATCTATTTATCATTTTTTCACCTATATTTATCATTTTTTCATCATTTTTGAGATTGAAAAATAATGAAAAAATTTTACATTTTTTTAGCATTTTTTCGGTATAAATATGCTATGTTTCATGCAGTGCGTGCGTGCCAAGATAGTTCGATGCGTACCGACTGTTTGCGCTTGACACTTCTCTTCTGCTTCTGCTTCTCCTTTTGCTTCTTGGCTTGCTCCTCCGCCTCCTTCGCGCGCTGCTCCTTGTTTGCTTTGCCTTGGGCGCGCTTTTCTTTCTATATGATGTTATTACTTACTGCTTCCAGATTGATTCATGTAGCTTACCAGCTTTGATGCAAGCTCAGTCTCGGCCACAATCTCATTGTCGTCGGAGTCAAGGAGCAAACAGTCCGAGTCGTCATCGTCGTCAGGTACGGCGCGCTTCGGAGGTTTATAGACAAGGTCTCTCTTCTTGGTGGCCCGAGCCTTAGGCTTGCGGGGCTCAGTCTCCTCGTCGCTAGACTCCTGGAAATTTTGTGTCGGCTTTTCTCTGGCCTTCCTTTTGGTCCTGGAGGTGCTATGAGTGGTGCAGCATGCGATGGGCACAGTCACGTACGTGAGGAATAGAATCTCGTCATATATTTTGGAAGTGCAGCCTCCCACTGCTCCAGCCATCCGTCGTCCGATGCCCTCTGCAGATAATCTGCGATTTTTTGCATGCCGAGTGGGCCCCGAAAACGTGCATTGGGTAGGCGGCCATTCACGCGAGTGTTCTCTCCAAAGAGCGTGTCGATTACACGGTTGAAGGACTCCCAGTTGTTGTGTTTGATGCTGTCAAACCGTCGTGCAATGGGATCAGCCTCCGTGGCCACGGGCAGAGACTTGGGCAGGTTTTTGACGTGTATGAGGATCTCTGTCACTAGCTTTCGAATGGACTGCTTTGCCTTGGCTGCCATGATGGTGTCGAACGATGGTGAGTAGAAGTGGGAGCAAGCGCGGGCAAGATCTCGCGGACAGTCGGGTATTTGAAAACGGGTGGTGCTACGTCGGCCGAATAGGTCAACATCGGACTGTATACTATATACTATACTCTATAACTACTATATAACCCTCTCGGACGATGAGGGCGTAGACATATACATATATTTATAGAGTAGTACTGTATATATAGGGTTATATATAATATAGTGTTGGAGCCTTAGCCTTAATCGTGCACTCAACATGGTCTCAAAGTTTGTCTTATACTTTTGTTGGGTGTTGCCCATGGTGCATGACTTGATTTTTAGTCCAACTGGTACTAGAATCCGTCGAGATAAGGTGACGATTCGTGCCTTATTGGAATTGGCCGGGATGACTTACGAATGCGACAGGTACGTTATGTTCTCCGTGCTCTCTAAGTCGTTAATCTTACAACTCCTATCGACAAACATCTCCTAGACTCCCGACGGTGTTGCACTACACAGCCAAATTGCTTCCAGCGGTTGCGTTAGGACTCGGGTAAGCGTGACTACTGTTGCGCAGCTGGTTGCACGAGTACTGGCCAGATGGGTGCGCGAGTAGGTGCGCGGGGGGTGCGCAAAATTCTTAGTGCCCAAAGAGATCACTACGACCTGCCAGTGATTGAAAATTTCTATGACGCTTTTGTGTTTACTAGTTCCTAAGGCATCCCGACGAAAATGATTATATTATCGCTAACGACGATCTCCATTCCAGATGAGTTATAATTAAGTACTGTGAGCTATCGACTGTTGTCTGTTCCGGTACGCGAATCATAAAAAAGTTGGACTTCAGCGATCTGATGCTTCCGAAATCCAACTCACTGTACAGTGAAAGTTTTTATATGCAGTAAGCCCTTGGAGCTTCGCCATTCGTTCCAACTAGGCCTTTGAAGGTGATTGAGGGAGCCACGGACTTCGAAATTTAGTGATGGCCGCTCTGCCGCGCTGATCCGCGTCGGCTCTGGCCCTGGGATCGACTTCAGAATCAAAGACAGTGGACTTCGACGATTTACTCTCCCCGTTGGGAGCTTTCCAATCCCTGCACTTACAGAGCTCACTCAATTTACTGATGCTCACTCCCATGAGACAGAGCATCAAACTTGAAAACTAAGTGTCTAAGTACTAAGGTTGGTAGCCTAAGCAGGGAGATACGCATGTAAACTTCTGACTACTGGCAAAATTCATGGCGCGATGAGGTACAGTTACGCAGACAAACGTGGAACAGACCGTCCGCAGCCATGACTAATTCTCAGAGTCCAGGGGCACTTCCAACCGCCCTTTCAACCTAGTCCGGCCTCCATACTTGAAGAATAAAGGCCCCGCAAACTCGAGACTACATAACTTGTATAAATCGAAATTTACGAATCCCGGACTGGCTCGCGCAACTGACCTCCACTGTTCCTCGTCTTTCGTTGATATCTGCCTTCCCGTGATCATGTCCACTATGCCCACTCAGCACACACATCTCCCAAAACCGCGGAAACGCCGGCGCCAAGAACCTTAGTGCTAGTGGCTGCTTCTACGATGATCACCATGCGCCCGACAGAGAAATCAATGCGCAACCTTCAGCCTCTGGCTTGAAGAAAATTGCCCGACTAAATCAGTTCGTGAGCCCATACCTGATGACGGAGTTGTCTTCCTCACCATTGCGGAGGAGTGGCAAGGCTGCCAGTAGCCACAGGATACCGAGCCGGACGAGATCATGAAGCGCGTCAAGCGAGTTGCCATTTCCGTCCGTCTTCCTTCACCGATCTGATGTCAGCAAGTGTATCAGGCTTTCCCCAGTACAGAGAATCATGTTGACCGCCACTGTTCGGTATAACGTTGTCTACCAACGACGGCGGGGTATGTTTGCGTAATGTGCACAGAAAAATCTTACTTTTTTTTGGAATGAACCAGACAGCGTCGTTGATGTGCTCATCTTCCAGGAGCCCGATGGCTGCGCCGAGCTACGAGCTTTATCCAACGGCGCACGTCCGCTTTCCGACCTTGGTGACACTTCGCCAGCCTTCTGTTACGTCGGCCAGCGTCCCACGGGACTTCGAAATCAGAGCTGCATCCATGAGGGATCCGAGCTCGTATTGAGTCGAGTCATCTGAACTGGCCTCGCCGTCCGGAAGTTGAATATTTATGCGATTTTCGAAGGAGGGAAGCTGGTGTTGATGTAACGAGCAAGTTGAAGACGTAGCTACCACTCCAAGATGCGTAGCTAGACATAAAGTAGAGGCCTGCAGACGCGGACGGATTGCTAAACGCATTTTGAAAAGTAATACAAACCTTCGACAGATGGCAGTGCTAGGCAGTGCTGAGGCAGTGATTGCCGCCCGATTGTCGGGCATCGGGCAGGGTCGATTTGGCGCAATATAAAAGACCGCGCGGCCAGAGCATGTGACCATACAGCACTTGCCTCTTGCTCCCATCTCCGTGCTTGAAGCAAGCGATAAGTGCTTCCACAAGCGCCCATATTTCTACCTTTCTATTCCATCTGTTTTCATTCTCCAACGGGCGTCTGTGGAAGCCTCGTCAAGTGACTCGTGCGTGTTGATATAAAGTGACTGTTTGACTTTTCGGAGCCGTTTCTCTCGCTTTACACCCAACCAGGAAACGATCCATCTATGGCTGACAGAGGACGTGGACGCGGACGGGGCGGTGGACCGCCTGGTGGTCGCGGTACCTCTCCTGTGGCGGGTCGTGGTGGCTCTCCGGGCGGTCGTGGTAGCTCCCCAAGCGGACGTGGCGGGCACGATGGCGGACGCGGCGGATATGACGGCGGACGCGGCGGTCGGGGAGGAGGAGGCTTTCGTGGAGGAGGGCGCGGTGGTGGGTTTGGCGGTCCCGTCATCTTCAAAGAGAACGTCCCGCCTCGTATCCCCGACTATCTCAGTCCTCCCAACCAAGACAAACTGGTCGCCGTCCTGCGCAAAGTCCCCAAGGCGCCCCAACGCCCTACTCGTCCTGGGTTTGGGACGGCAGGCACAGCCATCACCCTTCGCTCGAACTTCTTCCCACTCACGACTGGTTTGGACAAGCTATACGACTATTCCATCCAGATCGAGCCGCAGCAATTCCTCAGAAAGCACAAGGCGCGCCTCTTCGAGCTGATTGAGGACAGTCCCCAGGTCCAGCCGCACCGGGCGTATATAGCTCATGACGGGACGCAGCGCCTCATCGCCGCCAAGAAAATCCCCGACATTGAGCTCACGGTCCCATTCTTCGAGAAGGGACAGAATGGGCCGCCGCCCAAGGCTGATGTATATCGAGTCTCCATCACTCTTGTTAGGGAGCTCAACGTCAAGGAGATGAAGAGGTATGTCGTTCATGTCTCTTTTCGGTCATCTTCCTTATGAGTTCTATAAGCTATCTCGACGCCGATGTCAAATCGAAGGACTACGATCCTCTTCCCCTCGTGTCTGCCTTCAACCTTATTTTGCAAGACATGCCTCAACGTCTGGGCGTCCGCGTCGGGCAGAACAAGTACTTCTTCCAACAGCCCGCGAACGACCGCATCCAGCTTGGCATGGGGATCGAAGCCTGGCGCGGATACTTTATGTCCGTCCGCCCGTCGTACAGGCAGCTTATGGTCAACATGTACGTCGTTTGTTTCTCCTTTTGCTTCTACTCAAGTTTTCTTGCCCTGCGTAGTAACGTCACGATGGCACCATTCGTCGACCCAGGCAATATGGCGGACGTTCTTTTGGCATTCACGGGCAATGCGCGTGGTCTACCTACGATCCCCAAGCAGCTGGCTAGCAGTATCAAGGTTGCAACCACCCATCTGGGGTACAAGCGCCGATGGAAGCTGAACGGCATTGGAGGTCGGTCTGCTCGCGACACCACTTTCCCATGCGAGGAGTACAAGGTCAAAGCCATGTCCATCGAGGCATATTTCAAGCGAAGTGAGGCTCCAATCTCTCCCTCCCTATGCTACTCACCTTTTCGTCCGCAGAGTACAACATAACCCTCCGCCATCCGACTGACATCCCAGTTATAAACGTCGGTAGCGCCAAGCGCCCCACCTGGCTCCCAGCAGAGATTTGCGAGATCGAACCAGGCAACCCATACCGGGGTCGGCTCGCCGACAGGGAGGTTGCGAACATGATGAACGTCGCATGCAACCCACCCCTCATCAATGCCAACTTCATCACCGGCGACGGCTTCGGCAAGCTGCGCCTCCTCGACCAAGACCGACGTCTGCACGACCACTTCAAATTGGCCGTGGACGTGGAGATGGCGGGCATCCCCGCGCGCGTGCTCCTTCCTCCCACCATCGCGTACAAAGACGGCCCCATCAACCCCAACATGGGTTCGTGGAATATCACCAAGAGCAAATTCATGGAGCCCTCGCGGGCGGAGCGGTGGTGGGTCCTGTTGGTGCGGGACCAGAACGCGAGGTACCAGGCTGACAAGACGAATGAGATCTTGCCGTTGGTGACAGCGTTTTACCACAAGTTGCGCGCGGCGGGGATGAGTATGCCTGGTGGGGGTCCGCCGACGATGGTGGAGACGGACAATATGCCGACGGAGAGGACGGACCCGGGGAGAGTACAGGCGCAGGCGCACATTAAGCAGAAGCTGCAGCAAGCGATGGGGGGACAGCAGGGACTGAAACCGAGTTTCGTGTTGGTGTTGTTGTCGCATCGGGATAATTTCATCTATAGTGGGATTAAGGTTCGTCTTTTCTCCCTCTCATCCTCTCCAGATTCTCATCTCACTACATTCATGTGTAGCGCATCTGCGACATCGAGCTCGGCATCCCCACCATCTGCATGCAGCTCGAGAAGTGTATCCTCAGCCAGCGGATCGACGAGAACAAGCGGGATCAGTACTTTTCCAACGTCGCGCTCAAAGTCAACACCAAGCTCGGCGGTGTCAACCACACGCTCACGGCCGCGCACATGCAGTGGCTGAGCAAGGTGCCTACCATGGTCATCGGCATCGACGTCACGCATCCGGGACCTGGGTCGCGCTGGGGCACGCCATCCATCGCCGCGGTCGTGGCGAGCGTTGACGGGAAGTTCGTGCACTACCCCGCGAGTCTGAGGATCCAGAGGCCAGATGAGGGGAGGATGAGCAAGGAGGTCGTTGATGATTTGGAGGGGATGGTTAGGGAGCGCCTGCAGGCGTTTAAGCAGAAGAGTAAGGTGTACCCAAAGAGGATCTTGGTGTATAGGGATGGGGTTTCTGAGGTTCGTGTTTCTTTCCGATGATCGTCATGTGGATGACTGACGAGCGAGTTTTGTAGGGCCAGTACGATATCGTCATCCGGGAGGAGCTGAGCAAGATCAAGCTGGCGGCCCAGAGCTTGAACCAGCAGGGGGATTGTAACCCGACGGTGACGATTGTTATTTGTGGGAAGAGACATCATGCTCGGTATGTTTTTCCCCTCCCTCTGTCTGTTCGTCTGATATCATATCTGATTGCCGGTGTGTAGCTTCTACCCTACGAACTCAGCTCAGGCCGACAAGAATGGGAATACCAAGCCCGGGACTATCGTCGATAAGGGTATTACTGGCGTGTCAGAACAACCCTCTCACTTTCACATCCATCTCCTAACTCTCTACTACTAGATTCGACTTCGATTTCTACCTCCAAGCGCACGCTGGGCTGAAAGGCACCGTCAAGCCCACGCACTACAACGTTATCTACGACGAGAACAACATGGGCGCGGACGAGATCCAGGTCGGGACGCACAATGCCTCGTATGTTTACGCACGCGCGACCAAGGCGGTCAGCCTCATTCCGGCGGCGTACTACGCCGACCTCGCGTGTGAGAGGGGCAGGATCTATATGAACAAGCTTATGTTGGATGATGGGACGACTACGGCTGGGGGGAGGGGCACGCGCGAGGAGGAGGCGGAGCAGACGTGGAGGGCCGCGGTGCAGCTCTGGGGCAATGGGGTAAGTTATGTTTCTCATAAATGGGTGGGTCTGGTGACTGACGAATGATGGGTTTTAGATCCATGACGATATGAAGAAGACGATGTTCTATATCTGAGGTGGAGGGGTGCGAATGTTTTCGAAATGTACGCTGTCGAATCTCTTTTCAAGTTATGTGTATCTGCTATGTTGTATGCTGTCCTCGAATATCCTGTACCGATCTCTATCTATCTACTTGTACTTGTGTTATGACCTGTAAAGAATCACGATTATTAACATCCTTACGTTCGTTGCGTGTGCACGAGGGTTGTTATGTCGTTACATCAATGCATGGGATGTTTCTGGTGCTTTTGCGTTTGAACAACAGCGCCCGGAATTCTCGGGCACGCCTGCCAATGTGCAATTCTAGTGCAACCAAAGAACACACGTCTTCAACTCTTCACGTCAACGTTGACCATGAGCTATATGTTTCTTATCCCGGCTACACGTCCTCGAGCTAGAGGGGGTTTCCGAAGTCTGTTCCCCTACAATACCAGTGCTACTGGGCCTTTGCGCCAGTTTCCAGGCCGCTCCACCAGAGTAAGTCTGATTCGCTCCAGCAGCGCTGAGGACACTATCATCTACACAGCACTCCTCTACCTTATTCGGGCAGACACGTCCAATTATCGCCCCCGATTGTCTTGGAATCGTCCCGCCGTGGTTCGATCGCCTCGCCGCCTCTAGTTACGAGCTTCCCACGGAGACGGAAGAGTATGTCATTCGCGAGCAGATTCTGCCCGAAGCCATGGCAGACCTGGAGATCCTCGAGACAGAACTTAAACAGATGGACGCGCTCACGTTGGTGGAGAGGGACTGTCTATCAGCGGCCAGGGAGAGGTTGTCGAACGTGATTTCCGCATCGCATAACCTGCTATCTACAACGCCTCGATCCTCCGTCGAGATCACCTCGGAGGTATTCGAGTGCTATTGTGCGGATGCGCCAGACACTTCTGCGCACAACATCTCGAAAGGTCCTGGGCCTCTCAGCTGTGTCTCTCCATCATGCAGAAGTCTCATCATCTCCATGCCGGAATTTTCGATATTCAAGATCCCCATCATTCTTGATCCCCATTTTTCTGGCAAATGGAGGCAGCTTTTCGCAACCAGGCTGAAGCGTGCTAGAGACCATTCCATATCTATTGACCTCCGGGCACACAAGGCGGAAATTGACTCGATGCTTCGCTGGATACAATCCATGGGTCTCTCCTCGTCCCGATGGAACAATCTCAGACTCGAACGCGAGCAGGGTGATTCCGAGGTTGGACAGCCTGATGACGGCTTTGCACTGGACGTTGTTGTTGAAGAAGAGGGCTTCCCTATACTCTGATCCCTCAGTCTCAATCTCGGTTCCTTAGGCGCCTCGTCACCGTCCCACTCCATCGCTGTGTTTCAGCAGGCGCCACAACTCCAGGACGTCAAATTGTACCGTTGTGACAAATTTGACATCCCTCTCCCATACCACCATCTGCGCAGCGTCACTCTCAAGCCATTCACTGTGGAACCCGCGCTCAGAGAGAGTTACAAACTCATATCTCATTGTCCCAACCTCGAAACCCTCAGTATCGGCTCTTGTGAGGCAATCTGTGGTGACGATGACTTTAGTGTCATAGATCATGGTCCGGTGTCTTCGTCTCTTCGCCATCTTTCCGTCGAGTCGACCGGCTCTCCTTCGGAGTTCAACTTCACCGCTCCATCACTAGAGGCCTTGAACCTTCGTTATATGGAATTCTTCGAACCGGTCTCGGCCTTCTTGAGGCGCTCTCGCTGTCCGCTGAAGTATTTGTCGATCCAGCTTGAGTATGCAATGTGGGAGGAAGGCATCCTTCAGATACTCGACCTAGTACCGTGGGTGAATGAGGTCTACATCAGCTCAGACTTATGCCGGGTGTGGGATGGAAGTGTCTGGAGTACAGGCGTGGAGGGTAACCTTCGAGAGTTTGTTCAGGCGATTCAAAACAGTGGTGTTTTGCAAAGATTACCACACCTCACATCGTTCATCGTAGATTTTGGCTTTTGTAAACATCGGCTCGTATGAGTACTGATCAATAAGTAAAGGCGGTTGTTGGAGGGATAAAGTGTAAAAAAGGGCTCAAACATATTGCTCATGCCGTGGCCGTGGTGCAAGTTGAAGAAGCCATCACTATGATTGCCTTGATGGAGAAACATGTCGTGTGCGACGGTTCGATTCTTGGGCTTACAAGCTGCCGCCTTCTACGATACCTCAATTCCGATACAAGAAACGCGAAGATTGTACGATAGCACAACACGTCTATGAGTCCACCTCACAACGAGTATTGAAGACGTACTGTCGACAAGCAACTTTTGCTGCACCGGCAGACGTGTCCTTTAGAAATGGCTCACTAGGCTTCGGAGAAGATGGCGATGAGCACTGCACATCACGGCAAAATTACAAGCAAAAGGCTTACCTAGTGGTTGAAGCCTGGGACGAGAAATGATGTGGTCGCGGTGAACGAAGAAGCAGACTTTGTTCGGAATTGAAATCGCGTGGCTCGGTGTTTGCCGGTCCGACATCCGCAAAGGTCGACCCTTACTCCGCGTCTTTTGCCGCAACCACATTCACCAATCAGCCAGGAGGGGTCTGCAGCAAAGGTTCCTTCTCACATTCGCAGTATGTTTTTCCTCTTGCGAATCTGCCATACAGATCACAAACGGCAATAGCTCAACGATCGATGGAAACATCCGCGTTACCATCTTGTGTATCTTGCGGGCAGCCGTATCGCGTTCCCCAACCTTCCCAAACCATCGTGCCCGAGCTTCTCGAGCGACTCTCTCTCTTGAACGATCCCCTTTCGGAGGGAGACGCATCATTGATTCGTGATCAAATCCTACCAGAGGCCGTGGATGGGTTGTGCATCGTTGAAGAGGACATCAAGCAGCTGGATGCCGCTGTAGCGCTCATGTTGGCAGAAAAAAAGCGTCTACTTGCAGAGCGGCAGAGACTGTTGGATGTGGTCGTCCAGTCGCGCGGTCTTCTCTCCGCAATGCGCCGATTCCCCGTCGAGATCATTACGGAGATCTTTCAGTGGGTCTGCGACGACAAATATGCCCATATTTTCGACACGTCGCAGGGCGACGAGCCAGAGCTTCTGACTATGAACCGTCCCTTCCCTCTGCTCTCCTCTCTCCAACTGAAGGCATACTTCGGCCATGATATCACCAGTTTCCAGCACGCGCCTCAGCTGGATTCTGTTGAGATCATTGGGGACACTGCTCAAGTTTTTCTGCCATACTCCCATTTGCGGAACGTCAAGCTCTCACACTCCAGCGAGACCTATTTTGTGGAGGCCGTGTTCACAATTATGGCGCAATGTCCTAACCTATACTCCCTTACCACGGACTATGATGCCTTCTCTGGCAGGGACGTCCCCAAATTATCATCCGCATTTAAAAACAACCCTCCGAGCCTGGTGACATCCTCCCTATGCCGCCTTTCCATTCAATCTACCGATTCGCCGTGGGAGTTCAACCTCAAGGCCCCGCTCCTGGAGCACTTGAGCCTTATTTCAGTCAACCCGGACATCGTCCAGCCCCTCTTGGACTTCCTAGCCCGCTCTCGGTGTCCATTGAAGACCTTGATCATTGACTTTCAGAACCCCCTCCACTTCAGTCACGCTCGGAAACTACAAAAAATCCTCGAGCTAATTCCATCTGTGCATGTGGTCTCTGTCAATCCCAACGATGACTGGTCTGTGGGGGGAGATTTTATCTCGGAATTGGGTATCATTGTTCGTCGAGGGAATTTGCCGCATCTAAGGTCGTTTACCGTCAACTCGGCGACAGGTCGTTCGCATTAT
Source organism: Strobilurus orientalis (assembly GCA_019915145.1). NCBI lineage: Eukaryota > Fungi > Basidiomycota > Agaricomycetes > Agaricales > Physalacriaceae > Strobilurus > Strobilurus orientalis. Next base: position 1,992,969 of record JAHLML010000010.1, read on the forward strand.
CGAATTGTTTGATTTGCTACTACTTACTTACTGTACATATACACATCGTACCCTACCTCGTCACTCTATCGTGCGATTGTTCAATCGCTCTTGGACTCAAGATATGTGCTGTAGAATGTGGCAGCTTGGAATGTATGAAGCAACTTTACATGGGTGGGAATCGAACCGTCCGCCTTTTCAACAGGGCATTCGAAGTGCATATCGCTTGCTTGATTACCTCCATGACCGGGAATGATTGTACGTGTTCAACGCGCCATTCTGCATAGGACATTCTTGAATCTCGATACAGCTCGGCCTGGCACGAAATACGACTAGTCTGGTTTAAGCAGCTCGGCCAGAAATCCGCAACTTCATCGCGTTGACTCTTCCGCGTCACACCATTTCCTACGTGCGTAACTTGGCTCGCACAACCTTTGTCGAACGTTCACGCGAGACTTGATTATTCACGTGGATGGACTGCCTTCGTCTTTCGTTGACCGTACGGTTCAATCCATGGCTTCTGTTGTTGCAGCTGGGCTGGCCATCGCTCTCCTGACGGTGTTGACTCTATCCTTTCTACATACTACTTTCGAGGTACACACGGCTTGCCGCGCGTGTGCAGGTGCGTCCTTCTAACCTTGCCGACTTGTAACTCGTGCGGACGAGCGGGTCATACCCCGTTGCATTGACATGCCCTGTTGTTGACGCGAATCTGCATGCCTGACTTGAAGCGTTGTCTGATTGCTTTGAATCCTCCGAACCTCGCAGCGTCACACCATATCTTACGTGCGTAAATTGAATCGCACACCTTTTGTTTTGGGAGACTTGAATGTTCCCGTGGATGGGCGCTTGGTTGTCCGTACGGTCCTGTCGTTGGCAAGGCTGGTGGCTGTATCTCATCGTTTGACGGCGATGACTCTGTCCTTCTCACACACTGGCTTACAATACTTTCGAGATGCACGCGTGTGCAGACGCATCCTTGAACCTTCTAACCTGCCGACTTGTAGCTCGTGGGTCATACCACATTGTATTCCATGTACTCGCATGTGGTTGACGCAATTCTGCACGCTTGAGTGTTGGCTGATCCAGCAGCTAAGTACTTCATCGCGTCGACTCTTCCGAGCTCATACCATATCTTACGTGCGTAACTTGGCTCGCCCTCCTTTTGGGAGACTTGATAATTCTCGGGGATGGCGTTTGGCTGTTCGTTACTTGTCCGAAGCCAATATTTTGGCGTTGACTGTGACCTTTCCACAGATTTAGACTTGCTGACATTCATAAGTTCTAGTATTTGGCTAGTGTGCATTGGTGCGTCCTCCTGTCGTATAACACCCTGCCGAAGTGTACTCTTGCGGACAATGTATTCCAGAGGGTCGCGAATCGGTCTGAGGCCCGAAAGGTTCCATCTTTCGTATCTGATACCCACTGTGGCTCTCGTTTTTCTTAGCGTTACCCTCAGCGAGCCGAAACAAGGACGATCTATCCGATACCCACTGTGGCTCTGTGTTTTCCGTGCTCTGTTTGATTCACTTTTCCGTGTTCGTTTTTCTTGGTCCGTTACCCTCAACGAGGACGCTGACCTTGCCACGAGGATCTGGACATCCTGACAAGCCCCCGACGCGTTCTTCATTCGCACTCTTCTCTGTGTTCTTCTCGTTACGCTTTACCCGAACCCACCATGGACGATGAACTTGCCATGAGGATCTGGCTTCCCATGTCGGCCTTCAATTTTCTTTATACCCACGTTCCGTCTTGCTTATTTCTTTGCCAGAGCGGTTGAGATTGGGGGTTAGGACGGGGCTCGCGAGAAGAACACGACTGGCAACGTTTCAGCCGCAAACGTTTATAGATATTGAACTGCACGAGGGATATTCTCGCGTTCGACCGGCCAAATTACGCTGCTTATTGGAATGGCGACGTCGAACCAGAAATCGTCGCGGACGCAAAGGGCAATGAAAAGAAAATCTTGAGATTCGTAAAAGATTAAGGCATAGCTTCTAAAGCCGGTCTAATAATACAAAGCAGATTCGTGTCTCGTTCTGGGTATGAAGTGGAATGGATGGATGTCCGATGAGGAGGCGTTACTAGGGCGCATGCTGGTTAGGGCCCGTGCTAAATCGTCGAACCCCCTCTGCTGCGTCCCCTTGAGCCGCATCTGCAGCAGATGATGTCCATGATGAAGTTGAATATCGCCACGATGACCTGCAGGCGACGCTGTTAGCACCAAGAACCGAAGAGGAGGGAAGGGGGAAGAGGGACGCACGGAGGTGATGGCGCTGACGATGGCCATGAAGACACTGGCGATAGCGGAAATGATAGCATTGAGGCCGCGGCCGATTGCAGAGAATATTGAGCCCTGCGAAAGTCGTTAGCGATAAGGAGGGAGGGATGGAGAGGACGAGGGAGGCGCACCATGATTGTGTGGTTGGGAGGTGAGTTGATGGATTTACAGGGCAAAAGAGGGCGGCTCTTATAGAAGAGGAAGACCTCAAAAAAAGCGCGAGGGAGGGATGATGACGTCGATGATGTGTGGAGTGGGGACTAGCGCGAGGAAGCGTTCCGCTCCGCGCTCGGAACCACCTTCAACCGCATGGCCAACACAGCGGCGACGCTGGGCGAAGACACAAACACGTTTGTCGTTATCCAAGCAGCGAAGATCGTGGTCTGAGGGCAGGTATTTGGTGGCGGTCGACGGACCTGGGCTGTGATCGGCAACTCGGCCAAGGCACAAGGTGACGTCACCGTTCCTGAATGCCCTAGCCCTCCGCCCCTCATGCGCCCTCTCCTTTGTGCTGTGAAGGGCGCCCTGACTGCTGCCCTTTGCCCACACCTCTTTCACCTGCAACTCACCTTGATGCGACTAAGTCCGCGTCGTAATGAAATCACCACTCTAACTTCCTCCGCAAAGTTATGACACGCGCGGCCCCAATCATGACGCGTCCGTTTACACCATTCTCCCACTCGCCCGTGCGTCATTCAATGCAGCGCCACACTCTCGTCATGCCCACCGAGACCTATATAACGATCGGGGTGAGACACTGGATATCATAACAAACTCAACACCCTCACGACACTCACATAACAACCACTCAAACCACTCAAACTAAACATTATGGTGAGTTCACTTAGCAGCCCTCCTCCGCGCCACACGCTAATGCCCCGCTGCTTTAGGGATCCATCTTCTCCGCAATCGGCCGTGGCCTCAACTCCATCATCTCTGCCATCGCTGGCGTCCTCATGGCTATCGTCGGCGCCATTACCACCGTACGTCCTCCCCCGTTACCCCATCCGCCCTCCCATTCATCGTTTCTTTTCACACAGGTGATCGTAACGATATTCGACGTCATCATGGACATCCTGTGCTGCAGATGCTGCGGCCGTGGTACGCGCCGCTCGGGCACGCGTAGAGGATATGGGAGCAGCAGGAGACGCGGCGCTACTGCCACCTACTAGGCGCTTTTCCCTGCCACTTATCAGGCTACCATCATCATACCCCTTGACGACGACGACATGCCACTCACGCGCTTCCCACTAATACCCTTCCATCCTCGCTCTTATAATGTACTCACTCGCGTTTTCGTTTGTATCGTTACTCTAATATGTATGCATATCTTGCGCTCCGACCATCCCATTCTTGCGCTCCGAACATCCCATTCTTGCGCTCCGAACATCCCTGATTCCCATCCTTCGATTTGAAGTTTATGGCGCAGCGGCATACCTCCGATTAAGTTACGCGGAGGTGGCATTGAAGCTAGAGCCGATCCTTGTTTCTTGTGGGTCCAGGCTTGGTGGAAGTTTCGCGATGCACATTGAATAAGGCCTAGGTTCAGTAAACAGACCAAGGTCTAGAGCGAGGCGCCAGTTTGGCTTTCGTTAAATAAAACGAAGCGTCGCTCTGGAGTTCGACTATTGAGCGAAGCGTCGCCCTCTAGACTCCTGGAGCTTTGTCTTTCAAGTATGCTTCCGAGCCAATGCCATGGTGCTCACGCCTCCACCACTACTTACAATCCTAGGCCTGTGTGCACTACTGGAATCCAATTAGAGCTCTGAAGACGAATCTGGCCTGGCGCCTCGCTGTTCAGGCAAAGACAGCTGTCCTTCATCAAACCTACCATATTCTCACTGGCAGGCGACAACTAGGGGAAGCAGGACAAATCACCTGGTCGCACTTGGCCTCGGACATACAACGGAAGCCGTGAATTGGAACCTACGAACAACCAAAGCCCATCCACGGGAACGATTAAGTCCCCCCCGTTAAAGGTAACAAAGGGAGTGTGAGCCAAGTTACGCACGCAGGATATGGTGTGGCGCTACGCGATGAAGCCAGGATGCTGGCTCTACATAATGACGGACCGGCGCGTCGACCGCAAGCAATACAACACGGTATGACCGTCTCGCACGTGTGACAAGTCGGCAGGTGGATATACGTTAAAACTTGAAGGACGCACCGCACAGGCCACCACTTGTACCTCGACAGTGATGAATCTAAGCAAGTCCTAGAGTCAGCATCCTTCAAACGCCCCAACGATGCACAGCCGGCCCACGGCCTCTGGTAAGATTTGGTCGCAAATCAATGATGCCTCTGAGTCTCACTCCGAACCGGGATCGCTAGCCGGTTGAGGTGGTCGGGCACGATGGTTTGGGTCCTGGGAAGGTTGGGAAACGCGATACGGCGGCCCGCAGGATAGACAAGATGGTAGCGCGGATGCTTTTATCGTAGACCTGTTGCCTCCTGAAACGCGGATGACAAAATTGCAGAATGGAGACATACTGTACTGCTCCTGTCGATGAGCAATTTTTGCTGCACCGGCAGACGTCTGCTTTCTAAATGACACAGTAAGCTTCGTGGAGAGCGGCCAGCGTTAAACGTCGCAGCAGTATTAGAGACGATAGGCTTACTTGATGGTTGAAGCCTGGTGTTAACCGGTCCGACATTCGCAAATATCAACCCTTACTCCGCGTCTTTACCTGCCGCGACCACATCAACTGAGTCAGTGGCAATATGGAGGAGACATTTGCAGCATATATTCAACTTGAGTTTTCAGATTCGTGGTACAATACACGACATCGACATGGACGACATGGATCTAATTCGCAGTTACCTACTCGGGGGTATGCCGAATACATACTTGGGACTTTACGATGATTACTGTCCTTCATCGGCATTGGCTTTCCGCCTTTCATAGAGCCCTTGAGTCCCAAAACAATGGTACAGTCGGACAATTGAGTTAGAAATACGATGTGAATCCCTCGAGTAAGAAAGGAGTACCGACAGTGGACGACAGCATGGAAGCTCAGCCCGATGGCTGACACTGTTCGCAGGCGAGGCGGAGAAAAGCGTCATCAAAATGGTATGATTGCGGCAAGAATCACGACTTCGTTGTTGTCCGAGACTTGTCGGTACAATATACATTTGCAAGTACTTTAGTAAATACAGTTCAAACAATTCGGTGTTCCAAGGGCCCTCCAGCGCCGACGATGAACGACGTCAGATGCGGCAAATTCGCTCGACAAACTATGTCGGTCAATTCTCGAATGAACTCTCGAACGGTCTCTTTGTTGGCCCACTGATGATCAAGGATATACGGGTCTACAGAGACAATATGCACCGATGGAGTGAGCTGGAAGATCTTTTGGATGAAAGACATGTTTCCAAGTCTGTAAAAGCCATCGTGACGGTGAATGGTCAAGGTCTTCAATGAACACCGAGAGCGCGTTAGGAAATCCGAAAGGGTTTGTAATCGGAAGGTTTCGTCAATACCAGAGAGGGTCAAGTCTTCCAGGACTGGAGCGCTGAAATTGAACTCCCCAGGTAAATCACTGATTTGAATGGAAAGGCGGCGTACGGAGGATACCACCGGAATGGTAAGGTTGTTGTCAGATGTGGGTGTGTAATAACCGTAATTAGAATTCGTAAACTTCATGGTAAGGGACTTGAGGTTGGGACATTGCGCCAGAAGCTTGGAAGTTGTCCCCACGATATCCCTGGATACCCATCCTGAGAGCTTAACACTCCGAAGTTGGGGATATGAGACTTTGCTTCGAGGATTGGAAGAAAGTAGAGGGAAGTTCTCATTCGTGGCCACCTCCTGCAGTGAACCTATACGGAGGTCGACGTGTTGCCACTGCGAGGACACTTTCATAAGAGACGAGTAGAGCCGATCTATCACGTATCGGTATGCCTGCGCGGTGGCCCAATTCATGTCGTCATGAATATAGATAGAGACAGGGTGAACACCGATGCGCTCTAGCCTGGTCGAAAGCAGTGACTCCCATCCGTTGACGGAGGCGTGTTTGCATGGGTCACCAATATTGAGAAATGACCAGAGCGCGGGAGTGGAGAGAAGGATCTTGCGCCAATGGCGGCATACCTGGCTGAGCAGCCAGGCACCTTGCTTGGTGTCGAAGATACGGGCATCTTCGTCATCAGAGCACCAGTGGAAGATTTCGGTGAGGATCTCGACAGGGAATTGACGCATAGGTGGGAGAACATGACGTGACTGGAGGATGATATACAACAGTCTCTCCTTCTCTGCGAAAAGCCGCTCTTTCTCCGCCAACATGAGCGCTACAGCGGCATCCACCTGCTTGAGGTCCTCTTCAACGATGCACAGCCTGTCCATGGCCTCTGGTAGGATTTGGTCGCGAATCGATGATGCGTCCCCCTCCGAAACGGAAGCGTTCGAGAGAGAGAGTCGCTCGAAAAGCTCAGGCACGATGGTCTGGGAAGGAGGCAGGGGAACACGATACGGCTGCCCGCATGATGCGCAAGACGGTAATGCGATTGTTTTCATTGTTGAGCTGTTGCCTTTTGAGATCTGGATGTAAGATTTGCAAAGAAAGACATACTGTGATTGTGAGAGTCAACTTTTGCCGCAGACGCCTCCTCAACGCCTCCTTGCTGACTGGTTGATGTGGTTGCGGCAAAAGACGCGGAGGAATCGACCTTTGCGGATGTCGGACCGGACAACGTCGAGCCACGCGATTTCGATATTCCGAACAAAGTCTGCTTCTTCTTTCGACCAGTGCCACAGCATTTCTTGTCCCAGGCTTCAACCACCGGTAAGTCTTTCGCTTTTAATTGCGCCGCGACGTTCAGCTCAATGCCATCTCCTCCGAAGCCTAGTGAGCCATTCTTAAAGGACACGTCTGCCGGTGCAGCAAACGTTGCTTATCAACAGTACGTCTTCATTCTAGGATATCTCTATCTGCATCTCAGGAGGCAACAGATCAATGATGCATACATCCGCATTACCAACTTGTGTATCATGCGGGCAGCCGTATGGCATTCCCCAACCTTCCCCAACCTTCATTCCCGAACTTTTCGACCGAATAACTCACTATGGACCTGTTTCGGATTGCGAAGCGGTAGTCATCCGCGACCGCATACTTCCAAAAGCCTCTAGCGAGCTTTCCGTGGTCGAGAAAGATCTAGAACAAATGGATGCCGCGTTAGCGCTCATGTCGGCGGAGAAAAAGCGTCTACTTGCAGAGCGGCAGAGACTATTGGACGTGGTCGCCCAGTCGCGTGGACTTCTCTCTCCATTGCGTCGATTTCCAGTCGAGCTCCTCACGGAGATCTTCCATTGGCTCTGCGATGATCAAGATGCCCATCTTTTTGACAGGTCGAAAGGCGCCTGGGCTCTCAGCCAGGTATGCCATCATTGGCGCGAAATCCTTCTCTCCACTCCCGTGCTCTGGTCATTTCTCAATATCAATTATGGATTTCGCGCCACCGGATGTGAGCCGCTGCTATCGACAAGACTTGAGCGCATCAATGGTCACCCCGTCTCTGTCGTTTTTTCCAATACCATCAGCTACACGATGGGGCTAGTTGGGGCCTTCGGGCTCTATTTGTCTCTCCTGGAAATTTCTTCGCAGTGGCAACACGCCGATCTCAAATTTGATGACAACGCAGGCGCAGAATTTGTGACTAGTGGCGGTGGTCCCTTCCCTCTGCTATCTTCTCTCCGACTTGAAGCATACCGTCCTGACCGTGTTCTCACCGGTTTTCAGCATGCACCTCAACTCGACACCGTTGAAGTCATCGGGGGCTCTGCTCAACAATTCTCCCTTCCGTATTCCCAATTGCGGGACGTCAAGCTGTCACAATTCGTAGACAGGGGTATCGTGGAAGCGACGTTCGAAATTCTGACCCAATGTCCCAACCTGGACTCCCTTACAACAAAGTATGACGACTTTACTGGCGGGGTAATCGCATTCAACGACATCCCTCCGACCCCAGTGACATCCTCCCTACGCCGCCTTTCCATCCAATTGACTGATTCGCCATGGGAGTTCAACTTCGATGCTCCGTTCCTAGAGCATTTGACTCTTATTGATGTCTACGAGACTGTCCAGCCCTTCTTGGACTTCCTAGCGCGCTCTCGATGTCCCCTGAAGACACTAATCGTCCACTTTGGCGTCCCCCTCGAACTCAGTCTCATGCCCACCATCCAGAAATTGCTTGATCTTGCGCCAACGTTGAACGCTGTTTCCATCCATCCCGCAATACCTGAATACGGTTCGGTCGAAGAGGGAGAGGATGAAGAGGTTATCCGGAGGCTGCGGGACATAGTTGGTCAGGGGAAATTGCCGCAACTGACCTCATTCACCGTCGACACTGGAGGTCCCTGGGAACGTCGAATTGTTTGAGTCATACTTAGTGAACTACTTACTCGTTGGTAATTGTATGGTCCACTCATAGACGTGTTGTGCTATCGTATGATCTTCCCGTCCCTTGTATTTGTGCTGAGATATTGTGGGACCTAAATGCGAAGACGGCCTTGTGTAGGCGGAAATCTAGACGTCGAAAGCGGCAAGGCAGTAAATTTGGATCTGCTCTTATCGACTAGTACTCATACAATCTGTTCTTTACAAAAGCCGAAATCTACGATGAACGATGTCAGGTGTGGTAGTCCTTGTAAAACGTCACTGTCTCGAATTGCCCGAACAAACTTTCGAAAGTTGTTTTCAACGAGTTCTCGCCACACACCTTCAGTACACATCTTGTAGTAGTCTGAGCTGATACAGACGACATTTACCGACGGAACCAGCTGAAGTATCTCGCAGATGCTCTCCTCCCACGATGTATACTCGAGTTTGATTGACAGAGACTTCAGCGGGCAACGAGAGCGCCCGAGAAAGGCTAAGACAGGTATGTAGGACTCCATCCAACAAAGATCGAGAGACTCCAGTGATGGAGCAGTGAAATTGACCTGCGAGATATTGCCAGTCCACTTGGCGGAAAGATGGCGAAGGGAAGAAGACACCGGACCGTGTTCTATGACACTGAAATCATCGGCGCCACAAATTACTGCAGAAGAGCCGATACCAAGGTATTCAAGGTTGGGACAACGGGATACGAATCTGAGAGATTCACTGTCATCGCAGGACGGTTGAAGCGTGACGCTACGCAGCTGCTGGTATGGGAGAGGGATGTCACAATTGTCGCAGTGGTACAATTTGACGTCCTGGAGTTTGGGCGCGTGTTGAAACACGGAGAGGGTCTGGAACGGACGCCCCCAAGCATAACGCCCGTCAAGATGGAGACTGAGAGTCGAGAGTATACGGAAACCCTGCTCCTCGGCAACAATGTCTGGTATGAAGCCATTGTCAGACTGCTCGGCCTCGGAATTATCTCTGGGCTGCTCGATCTTGAGTTTGACACCCTGCCATCGCGATGAGGTGACACCCATGGATTGTATCCAGCGGAGCATGGAGTCAACCTCCGCCTTGTCTCCCCGAAGGTCGATGGATACTGGACAGTCTTTTGTGTGCTCCAGTCTCGTTGCGAGAAGATGCATCGATTTGCGATGGGAATAGGAATGAAGATCAAGGCGGATGAATGTCCATAGATGTGGCGTGGAGATGACAATATTTCTCCAGGAGTGACAGACATAAGTGAGGGGCCAAGGACCCTTCGAGATGTTGCACGCGGAAGCGTCTGCATCACAGGAGCATTCGAATACTTCCGCAAGAATTTCGGCGGGGAGTCGACGCATCGTGGAGAGCAGGCCACGCGATCTGGAGATCACGTCCGACAACCTCCGCTTGGCCGCGAATAGGCGCTCCCTCTCCGCCGACGTGAGCGCCCCCATCTGCTCTAAATCCCTCTCGAGGCTGCCTAGGTCTCTCATGGCCTGGGGAAGGATCTGCTTGCGGATGGTGGACTCCTCCGTCTCCGTAGGAAGTCCGTCACTAGAGGAGGCGAGGCGATCGAACCACGACGGGACGACTCTTCCACGAGCATCGGGGACGAGGGGCTGCCCACATGAGGTAGAGCAGAGCTGTAGTGTTTTGAGCGCTGTCATTGTGTCAGTGCTCGCGTTGAGTACATGTAGTCGGGATACGGAACATACCGCGCATGAGAATGTGGTCGGTGTTAGAGTTGGAAACGAGTGTTTCTTGATGGCAGTCTTGCCCCGAGAAGTCCGGGCGCTGTCCTCAAACGCATACGACACGTGGTTTATGTCTACGCAGCGGCACCCCATTCCAACAAGAATCCACGGCCGGTGCATCAACCGCAAGCGAGTTTCTAGAGTCATGATGGTGTACATGAGGCACAGTCGCGTCGGAAGTGCCACGCCACACAGCTTGATAAAGATTTAGGCATGTTTTACCGAAAACGCACGCTGGAAATGTACAAATCTACCTGGCAAACGGACGCATGATTTCAGAGAAGAAATTCCCCCTCACCAGACTGTCATCGTTGGGGTTTAACGATATCACATGCACAGATGGGGTGATCTAGAGGATTTTGTGGATTATTGGAGCGTGAACGAGGCTGAGGGGGTTGTAGAAGCCGATGGTCAAGGTCTTTAACGGACATCACTAAGCTTTGGAAACAGCGAGAACCGTTCAACGTCGCAGAAGTGTCGGAGACAATATGCTTACCGATTGGTTGAGCCCTGGGAAGAAAACTGCTGTGGTCGCGGTGAAGACTTTGTTCGGGATCAGTATCGCGTCATTCGGTGTTAGCCGGTCCGACATCCGCAAATTTCATTTGGCATTTGGTCGTGATTTGTCGTTGGCGTAATCGTCCTCCTTCAAGTCCATGGTGGGCTCTCGTCATTGGGGGCTCGCTCATCTATTTGCATGAGAGTGAGGTGCCAGAGAACTGCTCCAGCACAGCATCGAAACAACGAGCCAAAGGCAGAACCTGAATTTGGCATCCAGTGGGTATCGATCCTTATGACATTGACAAAGGACAAAAGAGGGCCGCCGCGGTGTAGCATTCAAAGATGTCCTCCATCCGGTGCTTGAACATGCTGAATCACGCACCGGTTTGATAACGGCAAGCAAGTCCCTTGTACTACCATTCGGTATGACCCATTCGTCCGCACGAGGTCACCGGAGAGACCAGTTTAATATGGGCTCGGCTTGGGAGAGGTGAATAATCATCTTCGCGCACGACTAGCTTCGTGGAGCTTGTCTCACTGACTCAGTAACCAGACCGTGGGTCTAGAGGCGAAGTGCCAGTCTAACGTCTCGTTAATCAAACGAAGGCTTCGAATCATCAAGCATACCGGTCATCTATACAGTACAAAGTATACAAACAGTAATATATATACATTTCGAAGTGATAGCATAGCGAGTAAGGTAAGTAAGTATGTAGGTACAAGAAGGCGAACTGCGAAGTCCCAAAGGTAGGTTAAGGTATACGTGAAGATGGTTACAGTGAAGGATGTATGTAGAAGGCAGCCAAGTCGTGTATGACAGAGCGAAGAGCAATAGTCGTTTTCGCGAGGATGAATTTTACAATGAAATCAGATCAGCCGGCCCAGCCTTTGAGTGAGCTGCTCCCGGAGGACTGTGGGGAGCTGTATCGCGAGTCGGACGCGGGCTGATCCTGGTATGGGGGATACTCAAGCTCCAAAGAAATGGGGATCTCAGAGCCGCCGGGATACGCCTCCAAGTCCTCGGGTGCTTCGTACACTAGAGCGTCGGGCACTTGATATGACTGCTCCGGGAAATACGACGACGACGACGACGATGGGATGGGACCCGGGCCGGGGTCGCTGAACGCGGGGTGGTATGGGACGGAGGGCGGCCACTCCTGCACGGGCGAGGGTATATAATCGGAGTGCGAGCTGCGGGCATACCCAGCGTCGTCATAAGGCAGGATAGGGAACTCTACCTGGGCCTGCGAAGACGGGACTGCATATCGGAGGGTGGGACTGTGACTCGGATATGGATGCATTCTTGGCCTGAGCTTGCGCCCCGGGGCGGGCTTACCGACAACCTTCTCCTCGCGGAAGAAGGGCTGTCGGACAGGTTTGGCGCCGTATACTTTCTTCTTGGTCAGCCCATGCACTTGTTGAAGCTGCGCGACGAGGCTTGGGGTTTCGGGAGATGGGTATGTGTCTTGGCGTGAAGAATGAGAATGCGGAATCTCATGTCGGGGAGTCTGGTGGTGGTGGTGGGAGGGTGAGGACTGGAAACGACGCAAGGCCCGGTTACGTACAGTCTGCAGGGGCTCTGGTGACAGAAACGGAGACATAAATTTGTTATTTCCCGGGGCGCATCCTAATGGGCGAAGATACGAACCTTGGTACGGGGAGTCATACATTGGCGCCGCTTGTTGAGACCTCAGGGAGTGGCGGATCGTAAACCTGTCCGACTCCATCGGTGCCCTCACGGGTTGCTCGCTAGCTCGCTGGAGCAGAATCTAAGACGATGGGAGGAAAAAGATCAGTGGGAAAAGGATGTGCGTGCCAAGCCGCTGTTATAACATATCCCTGAACTGACTCACCGTTTCATTAAACAGACCGCTTAGGACCCCCAAATTCTGCTCGGTACTAAGAACCATATGACACTGTATATCTGCCTGGCAATCGCACACGTCAATTGAATTAAACTGATGTAGTGAAATCGTGGCAACTCACCTGCGCAAGTCCGTCTGCCAACCCGGCCCATGTATCGTCATTCTTAGAGAATGTGCTGTAATTCGATGCCCGCTTCCCAGCAGTCGACGCTGTGGCTGCGATGATCAAGAGATTGCGCACACATGATATCCCCATTCCCTCCAAGGACAGTATCTGATGAATCTAGCGTAAGTCCCGAAGCCCGAGACCCGGAAACGGCGTTGAAAACATTCACCTCGATGGCATTCCAGACGTCACCCGCAGAGACGACGTTGTGCCCCACGTCAGCGTTGAACTCAACGTCGTCAAGACACGCGTCTAGGCTCTCGCAGCGTCGGACACCGGACTGAGGAGGGACCGGGCGCGTTTCGAGGAGCAAGGGCGTGTGCTGTGGAGAGAAGAAGGGAGGTGCAGGGTTTCAGCGAACGCGTGGTGCAAACGGGCAGATGTGAGGTGGGAGGGGGAAAAAGGAAGACTCACGACCACTTCAGGATGCTTCGCCTCGAGGCGACCCAAGAGAATTCGCACGTAGTGATCTCGAAGATCTGGCCAAAACGCTGCGACGGTGCGTGAGTTCTCGATGAGGATAAGGGTGATCACAGCAGGAGGGCCAGGAGGCCTGCCTGGCGTGAACAGCTCAGAGGTGTGAAATGGGTGCATGGACATTATCGTGAGAAAGAGAGAAGATACAGCTTTCGTGCCGAGCTCGAGGTTACACCAACTGGCAGGCTCCGTGCTCGACGAGAGTAATAGTCGACAAAGCTTTTGGGTATGAGCTAAAGCCAAAGGTGCACCCACGAAGATTGCGATGGAACGTCCGAGGAAATCCTGCGCCGGGTCGGTCTTGAAAGTTAGACATGGACTCTTTGAATCGCAGTGGATCGTCTTGAGACTTCGCGTCGGACTTTGCAATTTGAGAACCGGCGTGTGCTGTGGGAAAGGAGGGGCGGGACAACGTGCAATGCAATGGATATGTCGACACCTGGTCTTGCTATTCCGGTCCCAACTCGCGACCTCTTCACCTCGGGACAGCCAATTTATGTAACCGCACCTGGGCGGGACCTCGGAATGACAGGCTACTCGTGTTCGCAGCGCTGGGTAAACTTTTAGTATCGAGGCTGGGGAAATCTGAAGTTCACCTACAAGGGTCACAGCCAGGACGGAGGGTGGTTTCAACAATCTGGCGTATAACGTCTATGGGAGTGTTATTTAAAGTTCTGAAATCACCTCTCACGAAGCGAGACATGGTAACAAGCTGTCAGGAAGACGTCCCTAGATCTACACGTGGCAAGTAAGCTCGTCGCGGACTTGAAAGATTCGTTTAGTACACCGGAATGACGAGGTTCATGGATAGCATTCAACTGCAGAGTTGCACCGCGAGCTCAGAACTGACGAGGATGGGTGACGAGGGACGAACCGGTGTGAGACGGATAACTTGAAATCTTATCGATAAACAGAGCATTCTTATTTGGGCTAGGCAGTGACGTTGATAGTGATCTCTTGATGCTTCTGATAAGTCTGGGGTAGTAATCTGGCCTTACCTCAAGCGAAGTGAATGGACCATTCAACCAGTCATCGCACCTCAAAAACTCGAGGAGGGAACTTGGCTGCTGTGATCACGACTCGAATGCCGGAGCGGTCGCTCTTGAGCGAGTTAGACCTGTTGAGTGATCAATGCATAGATGCGCAAGATCACCTGCATCACGTACAACGAAGCGTAGAGCGCGGTGGCAGAAGATGATTGTGAATGAGAAGGGTAAGAGTGACGAAATGAGTACCAAAGAAACGGAGCGATACCGCCATATCACACCGGGGGCAGCCACCAGGGCAGTACGCCTGTGCTGCCTTTAAGGCAGTACAACGAGCTTTTCGTGAGCTTTTGAGTACTTTCTTTCACGACGGGGGGCAGCTGAAGGTTCGGTTGCTCCCTTTGTTGCTTCAAGAGGCCGAGTCGAACCGGCTCGTGCGTGTTGCATTAAGAATATAATAATTACTTGACATAATAGTATCAAATATTAATTATAAACCCTTTCATGAACACTACCGAGAGTGCTGCCCAAAGGCGCGTCCATCGCCACTCCGATGAAAAAGATATCTGTCCAGGGCAACATCGCTACGTCGGGAGGGTGGTAATCAATACATTTAGGCTATAATACAACTAATGAAAGCATCGAGAAAGCAGGAACGACAACGGACAGCTGATGCAGATCGAAGCAAGACAATCGACTATGGTACACAACAAGAAGACCTGCCCTGTAGAGTGAGAACTACTGGTAAACCTACGAAAAGATAAGAAGATAGACGACAGGTTTTGAAGACGACATACCTCAATATGATCGCTTTCGCGGAACCAATTTCTGAAGCGGCACCTGGCTTCAGGAGTGTTGATGTGGCGTGCAATCATGGCGCCGACGCTGCCAGGGTTCTCGTGCTCGTGAACAAACGACTCGCTAGCTGCCAACCCGTACCAGTGCACGGTCCCGATGCACCAGTTCTCCGAGTTGAACACCCTGATCGTTAGGTGTCCATACGCGTCCTCGGTATCGGGGTCGTGCCAGCCGGTTGTACTATATGTCGATTAGATGAGATGACACTGCCGGAATCGACCATACGCGAGGGCGAATGTGGCCGCATTGGGACCAAAGAGATGCGCGTGTTTCCGGACCGCGTCGTGGAGGGCAGTATAGCCGATGGTGTTTCCTGTCGGCGCTTCCCAGCGGGTAAAGATGTGCGGGCCATTGCGCGGGCGAAACATTCGAATAGGTGAGGCGGGCATGGCGGGAGCTAGCCGACGCCATTTCAGAGTGAGCTAGAATATGTTAACAAAGACTCACCTTGCAAATGCCGACCGTTGCTGCGGTGTTGAACGGGAGTGGATGCGTTCTCGTATGCGGCACTTGGAGGCTTAGTCCGTATTTGGACGATCAGCGTCCGGATCGGTAACCCATCTACAACGTCGGTCGAACATGCAAAGGACAGGTATAGTGGCGATTGTGGCTTCTCTAAAAAGCTTGAGAAGCCGTGTTAGTAGATTGCTGCAACGTATAGGGAAGCATCCTCGCCTGGTCTCGAACCGAACGAATTACGGGTGCTGGCTTTGCTAAGTCAGTGCACAGCAAGCAACTGTAGAAGGATTCCACGGGGACCATCCTCTTTCCGTTTTTTGCGCGCCAATCCACGCTCGTCGAGACGCCCACGATGTCTCCATTCTGGTGACGCCTCCTCGCCCCTTTTTGAGAAGCTGATAGTGTTTATCCAGTCATCCAGATACGCGCCCTCCAACCAGATGCTGCCTTCGCCCTTGTTCTCCATTGACAGCGAAAGTTCGGCGAGCGTGACAAAACCGACACATGGAGTGTCATATCAGGCCATATTAGCATGATCTCGAAATTAACGTTCGTATCTGGCCTCTTCGGAAGGGTACAGAAAAATCCGTTCGAGAGCGACCTCTGACCTTTCGATAGAGTAGTTTGAGGAAGTTTAGGGCCACCCACGTCGTGATGAACTATGACGGATCAGAATTTACAACTCTCGGTATGATTCATTGACAACTTACTTTCGAAAGGGTACAACACAGTGTGCTCTCAGAGCGTCGAGGAGAATGGGTTGGGCGGCATGATGAGAATAACTTCAGAACAAATCGTTGATTATAACTTTCGGCATATCATATCATCAGCTTACCTTTTCAAAACGGAATTAGTAGGATATCGCTTGTCGCAGGCATGAACTCACCAACTTATTCCATACTTTCCGATTTCACCTCTCATTGATTCAACGCGCTACTTGGTTGCCAGAAGGCTAAGCCCAAAACCCACGACAAGGGGGCGCGCGGATGCGAGGAACACCCGATTTTGGGGACCGGCCTGTGAAACAGTACTCGTAGATCACATCGCTTCAACAAGTTACAACCCTAGGTATTACAGATTCAACTCTACATGTTTAGATAATGTCCGAGAGTGGTGACAAAGTGTCGCGTAGCCCTGCGAGGTTGATTAACTGCGTATTGTCTGTAGTCCGTTGGTCCCAGGCATCGGACATTTAGGATGAAACTGACCGGCATTGACCAGCGCTTCCCGAGCTCTATTGAGGGCATTCCTATCTGGGACATCGTCTTGGTATGACCCACACACGGTTTGACACAATGACCAACCTGTTTTCGAAATCTGATCGTCGTCGTCGTGGTTTGAGGATGTCTCATCTGAGAAAGATGGTTAGCGATATATCGACAATTCTCCATTCAAAAACAAACCTTTCCCCGAGGCTTCCTTCTTGTCGTTTGATGGGTACATTCGTGCTGTTACCCGTTTTTGGTCGTCTGGAGAGCGCCACATGTACATAACGTCAACCTTCTAGTCACTAAGATGTCAACTCACCTATGTGCTTTGTTGTTGGGATAACCCTCTTTACCCTCTTGAGATCTGATTGCCTGAAACTGGTGTCTTGCTCTACGCGAGCCCACCATTCAGTCAGATAATAGCTTGATTTTCCGTCTCGAAAGGATGTCGTAGGTTCCCAACTGTGAGTCATCGTGAGCAAGTTCCAGAAAACCGTTTGTGGGGACTTGCGTATTGCTTGTGACTGGGTAGCCCAGCCATTTCACCCGATATAGAGCAATGTTTTTGTCCCATATGGCTTCGTTGATACATTCTGGGAGAGGTTATAATCAGTAAAAGTCAGCAGATACCTGAGCTACAGGCAACATACCGACAACAAACAGTTCCTTGGGCATTAGGGCGCTGGATTTGCAGTCGACAATTTAGCTATCGTCAGCGGATCGTCAGTGAACAAGTTGGTTATCGTGATGGGATTGATTCGTCGTGCATTTTCCTCATAATGTGCTCTCTTAGTTACTCATCGGACGTTCATACCATTGCAATTACAACTCATATTGATATTCTACTCTGAGGAGCGAGACTTACCTGAAGATTCCCTGGACCTTGCGTTCGTGGCGGTAGGAAGGAAGTGGGAAAAGATCACGTGCAAGGCCAGCACCTAGCCAAGTCGGCAGCGCAACGTTAAGTCCGAATTCTCGGATTTAACGTCCTCGGCGGGACTTGATGCGCTGCCGGACAACACGTGAGCTTTTTCTTCTTGTCCTCGCTCCCTCATCACTGGGGCGGGGACGCTTGCTGGCACCTCATCCAAGCCCAGTAGTATACCGATAATAAACAGATATCAAAGTCATACCGTTTTGATTTGTAAGCTCGTAATTACCTTCGCCGTCAAAACTAACAATAATGCAGGGAGAGTCCATGCTCGATGCACCATCTATCGCAATCTAAAGTCCCCCCAAACCCCGTCTGTTCAACTTTGACTGCCCTTTGGATGCCGCTTGGACTTTGAGACTATGATTGCGCAACTATGTCTACCAAATGACACCGAGGCCACATCGTGTTGAACGGTGATAGCGGAAAACACAGTCGGTATAAAAGGCGTGTTCCATGTCCTTTCATCCCTCCTCACTCCAACTTACTAACACCATCTCAGCCATAGTCACATTAAGCAATGTCGGCCGTATCGAACATGTCGCATGCCCGCGCTCTCAAGCGTACATCTGTCTCAGACAGCAAACAACCCTACTCCAAGAGGTTGAGAGCCGTTAGTCGCGACAATTCACAATCCTTTCATTCGCGCTCATCCATCTCCAGGCCGAGTCGGAGAGTATAACTACGAGGCTACAACCGGTGCGTGTTAGTTCTAATCTCTCTCCCTGATGTTCTGACCGACGTCTCTCAGGCTAGGCGTCGCTCCTCGGCGGTGAGTCCTTTGATTGCGTTACCGTCTTTCTTCCCCCTCATTTCCATCCAGCCGATAATCGGCGCTAAGGACCTGCGCATGGTTCAGGCCTTTCTCCAGCAGAGCATCTCTGTGCGTCGTACCTTGTCCTTTTCTTTCATGCACTCGCTCATCGCTTACCTATGGTCTCTTCAGCTCAGCAAATTGCCAGCTCGAGGCGACGATAAGACGCCCGCCCAAAGTCCCGTAAGTCTTTATACCTTGCTCTCATCCATGTGCTCACTGCCATTCAGGCCGTTGCTGAGGCTCCGGTGCCTGCTCAAGGAGGCGGTCATACGTTCACTGAAGGCCTTGTCAGTCTCTACTCTCGCTCACTTTCAATCATGTTTTCATGTCTGTTCAGACCAATGCCGAGATTCCTGCGACTGCTCAAGGCCCCGTAAGTCTCTACCCCTTTGCTCCTATTCAGTTTCTCACTGCCCTTCAGGCCGTTCTTGAAGCTCCGCTGCTTGCTCAAGGAGGCGGCCATACGCCCACTCAAGGCCCTGTGAGTCTTCACTGCCTTGCTCTCATTCGTCCGCTCATGACTATCTAGACCGACGCCGACAATACCCAGGTACGGCTTACTTCCGGATTTCTTTCATTCCGTCATCTCTTTGCAGAATCCCTCAACACCCAGCTCTGGCAGTGGGTTGATCCAGAACGGTCAAGGACAAGGACAAGGACAAGGACAAGGACAAGGACAAGGAAACGGACAAGGTCAGGGACAAGGAAACGGACCACACACCCCCGTAAGTCTATACATCGTCTTTCATTCCTTCATTGCTGAATGTCATGTATTAGCACGGCAATCCAGACTCGTCGCCGCCTTATGATACCATCCCTCAGCAATTCAACACTGCATGAAACATAGCATATTTACGCCAAAAAAATGCTAAAAAAATGTAAAATTTTTTCATCATTTTTTCACTTCAAAAAAGATGTAAATACAACAAAAATATGCAAATATAGCATTTTCTTATCATTTTTTCACCAATATTTACTATTTTTTCATTATTTTTGAGATGAAAAAATGATGAAAAAATTTTACATTTTTTTAGCATTTCTTCGGCGTAAATATGCTATGTTTCATGCAGTGCAATAAGCTAAGCGTGAGTCAGGTTCTTGATTCTTTTTCCATCTCTCATGGCCTTCTCAGATCAACGCTACGCGGGAACGTAGACAGGTATGTTTCATACACTTACTCTTGTTGATATCTTTCTTATATAGTCATAGATCAGCGCCATCCGTGCTGACGCGTTGATGCGCATGGCCACGGACCCTCGCGTTGTCAATATCCTCTTACACGAGGAGCTTCATAGTGACGTGGAGGACGAGGAGGACGAGGATGACACACCGCGCTTCGCCGTAGTCAAGCCTTTGCTTTGGCGGAACCCCTCCCTGACGGCCGTACTGTACCAGGCCGATCGTGAAGCTCGGCTCATTGCTGAGCGCCATCCCATGCCTGCCCCTCCTCCTCAGCTTCGAAAGATGCGGATTCATGGTGGCTTTCAGAGCCCACCATCAGACAGTCTCCTCCCTTCCGCCGGCCTTCCCTGTGACATCTTCTCACCCCATTTCTACAACAACGTCTTGACCGTCCAGGAAAGGGCAATGTATTCTCAAACACCTTTCTTGCCGTCCTTGGGGGATCCCGTCTTTGCTGGCGACGGCGCCGCCATTATGGCCACCCTCAAATTGAAGGAGCGGGAGTTCCTGGATAGACACGGCGGGCTCGCACAGGGAGCGTACAAATACCCTACCAAAGAAGAGCTCCAGATGTTGGAAGAGTACGGCATGCGTGTTTAATCGAACACTGATGTATCAACGAGCCAAGCTATGCTTTGTGTACTGTATGTTGTATGTATGTTTCGTATGCACTTATGTTGTATGTTTCGTATGTCCCACCTTTGTACGGTCTTGATCGTGAGGAGTAAAAAAATAGGAAATCAGTGATAGCTCCGTGAGTCGTGAACGTCCTAGCCAGCTGCAGCACATTGATTAACGCGCCACCTTGTAGACAACCACGTGGGACCAATAATACTTCTGGAACGCGAGGCGCTGATATAAAAGGTGTGTCCTTTCATTCTTTCATCTGCTTTTCTTAGTCTCCGACACCACCAGCTCATCCTTCCTTTCGCTCTCAAGATGGCTTCCTCCCCTCCAAGCTCCGAGGATGACTATGAGATGGGCGGCCCGGACGATGGGCTCAAGCGCAAGCACTCCGAAGAAGACACATCCAAGGCGGCAAGACAGAAGTTGGACCACCTCCGGCTGGTACTCAATCAAGGGCATTCTTTCATGGATCGTTACTCATACACTCTGCAGAGCGAGGCCTCCGCCCATCAGGAAAACGAAGCTCCTTCCGAGGTAGCCTTACACAACGCGCCAAGTCTTTCATGGGTAGCTTACTGTTTCCTACTAGGACCAGGATGAGGCCGACAGAGATCACACTCCCACCCCGGAACACTTTCAGGACAAGCATCCAGCCCAAGGAGACGCTGTCAGCTCTACTCAGCTCAACCGTGGTGCCACGGTTGAAATCACCCAGGTAGCTGCACTCTTATCTCTTTCATCGGTAACTCACCGGGTTATTTCCAGAATCAGCAGGAGCCCCCTCGCAATCGGGAAGCGGCAATCTACGTCTCGATGGCCACTCAAACCGATCCTAATGTTCGTCCCCCTCCTCCTGATGTTCCTCCCCCCCCTCCTGAGGTCCCTCTCTCTCCTCCTGAGGTCCCTCCCCCTCCTCCGGAGGTCCCTCCCCCTCCTCCTGAGGTTCCTCCCCCTCCCCCTCAAGGACGCTCTGTCACCCCGCGACCTATCAGGGAGGTGGACAACGACGATGATGATACTTCGGACGATGAAGGAGACGAGGAGCACAACCGGAGGATTCGTCGTGGCTCCGTATGTCGTATCTTGCTCGTCAAGTGTCTCGTTAAGTGTTTTTAGATTCGCAAGGTCCGTGTGAGGGTAGCCCAACTCTGGGACTTTCCCAAGGAAGTCCTTCGCATGCTCAAGGACGACGACACGCATTCGGAGGATGAAGAGACTCCACCAGGATCGGGGATCTATCAAGTGCTCTCTGTCCCCCATCGTAACATTGTCGTTGAACGTGTCTATCACTGGCTCTCCGACCAGGCTGAAGAGTTGGCCGCAATGCAGATGTACGTGCCAACCTTATGTGGATTGCTGAATAAACTCATCTCGATGCTAGTATCCTACCGATATCGCACACACACACACACACACACTTGCTCCTCGTCCTTCTACCAACAAGACCCTGCCGGATCAATGCGCCGTCGACTTCTTCAAACCGGCTTTCTACAATAGGCTTCCGCCGTCAGTGCGAGCCTTATACGCGCCATTCCCGGCCGCGTTTCCGCGGTCTGACCATCCCGACATCACCAAGCCCGGTGAGGCCAATGGCCTTTCTATGAACGCCCTCTTAGCTTCCTTCAAGCTCACGCAGGACCAGTTCAAAGTCCGGTACGGGAGGCAATCGCTCTTGCTGTATAACCTGCCTTCGCGCGGAGAGAGGATCGAATGGGCTATGAAGGGATTCGGGGAACATCCCGATGACCACGTCGTTTCGTCTGACGAGGAGGACGACGACGAAAATAGCAATGCCTAGTCGAGGAGTTGTGGTTGCAAACTTGTTTCATTCTTTCTCTCTATGTCATCTCTAGTTTCGAATCCGCCTTACGCAAAGACAGAGGCGTCGGTGCTCAACTTGTCGACGTTTATCGGTAGTTTAGATTACCGTTGTAACAGTAGTGCGGTCTGAGTACCGCTTCTAGATCTCTCCTTCATCCAGTCACACTTCGTATCGTTTTGTTTACTATCAAGCTCGTATCTCAACAGGAAAAGACGGTCAAAGTGGTTGTGTTGTCCGTGACACAAGTGAGTAGCAAATCAATGATGTTACCTCAGATTAAGATGATTATATAGGGAGACAGTCGGATGAGTCGGCCGGGGGGTGTTGACACGTGTTCAGGCGCGTGTGGATCCCTTTATACCATGCACCTTTGATATTCATGTACCTTGCTTTCATTTTCCTTCCCTTCCTCCCACCAGCATGTCCATGTTTTCTGTCGACACGCTGGCCACCGGCTCTGAAAGTGAAAGTGAAACTCTTTCCCAGGCTGCACCCCCGGCCTCGGCGGCTCGTCCTCGTCGCGTGAAGCGTTCAAATTCGGCTGCTCCTCCTCGTCACCTGAAGCGCAAGCGTAGTATGGACGGTGATGTACCTTCGACCTTGAATCAGCGCGAACATCCGTTGCCTCCCTCGCTACCGAAACAGAAGAAAGTCAAAGTCACCGCTGATAATGCCGCCGCGGAAGAGTCGACTGCCTTTACACTACATGTGAGTTGTCACCTTGGTATCTTCGCAGTTATTCTAAACCACACTGATTAGCCCACGGCGAACACGGTACACAACGATCTTTATACTGACAAAGAGGAAAGGCAACAGCAAATCCCCCGAGTGCGTTCATCACGGATTTTGTGCTCATTGTGTATTGATTGTCTTCCACTAGTCAACGTCATACCCAGACTCATTACAGAGGAACTCGACAACTCCGCAAGTACACGACCTGACCTTCGGTTTATCCTGATCTAATGAATGTACTACCCAACGCTGCAGCCGAACTCGCCCACTCCACAAGTACGCGACCTTACTTTGAGTTGATCTTGATCTAACGAATGTACTACCCAACGCTGCAGCCGAACTCGCCCACTCCACAAGTACGCGACCTTACTTTGAGTTGATCTTGTATCTCACAAAGCTGTCAGCCGCGGTCACCCACTCCACAAGTACGAGACCTGACTTTTGCACTGCATGAAACATAGCATATTTACGCCAAAAAAATTCTAAAAAAATGTAAAATTTTTTCATCTCAAAAATAAGGAAAAAATGGTAAATATTAGTGAAAAAATGATAAGAAAATGCTATATTTGCATATTTTTGTTGTATTTATATATTTTCTGAAGTGAAAAAATGATGAAAAAATTTTACATTTTTTTAACATTTTTTTGGCGTAAATATGCTATGTTTCATGCAGTGTTGGTTGAGCTTGTATCTGACAAAGTCGTTAGCCAATGCCGCGGCTAGACCTGTCACAGATGGGCTCGCCGGCTCCTCCATCGCAAGTACGTGACCTGACCTTCAGTTCATCTTGTATCTAACATTCTACCACTAGCCTTCCCGGAATGTCGAAGTCTCTCCAACTGAGTCGACCAACAAATCCAAGAAACAAAAAGGGAAGGAACGAGCACCGCCGGAATCCGACCCGAAAGAAACAGCCTCGAAGCCCAAGAAACGAAAGGGGAAGGAACGAGCACCACCGGAATCCGACACGAAAGAAACAGCCTTGAAGCGGAAAAGGCAACAATTCACCTCTTCAATACAGGTACGTTGTGTTGTACAAGTGATGTCTGATTTCTCATTCAAGCCGCGTAGACTCGTGCCATGAAACAGCGGGACAGTGTAACCATTGCCGATCCTTCTCAACCTACGCCTGGACCTTCTACATCCACTAATACGCGTCGCGCGATCTATCCTATTGCCGAGTCTACCGCTAAACTTCCAGATGCAGCCTTTTCTTTCCATCCCTCCGAAAGCGCGCCGTCATTCCCTCCTGCGGAAGCTGGTGAAGCCACCGTCAACAACGAGCCTGTGCGGTTTAGCTCCAGGACATTTGACCGTCAACCCGAAGCGTCCACCCATGGTCAGAGCGAGGACGATTCTACGATTGCGAATGCTGGTAATCTGGAGGGTGCAGATGCTAGGGTTTGAAAGTTCAGTTCAGTTCAGTTTTTTACTGATATTTTTTTAGAACCACAACTGAACCTTCAACCAATTTAACAGTTTTACTTACAACTGTGAACCGAACTGTAGTTTCTCAAAGACCGGTTGTATGACAGTTTTTAGTAACCGGTTCGACCGGTTTAACCGCTGTGACGGTTTAACCGGTCGTAACCGGTTTAAACCGGTTCTTCCCAGTGCATAGTTGCAAAATGAACCACCCAGGAATCGAACCTGGGCCATTCTAAGCCGTTTCCACAAGATACGTGGCACGGCACTAACCACTGCGCCAAACGGACGTAGTCCTTAAACCTTGTGAGGCTTGAGGTTGCCATTCAGACACATCGTCCAAGAAAAAAAAATATAAGTTCAAATTTTTTTGAGTGTGCGTTAACAAAAAAAAACTATATAATCTTAGGGAAAAATCGCAAACCCTTGGTCCACCGAGTCTCCTGTTCCTCCCAGTACTCCTCCTTCTCCTCAGGGGTTGCCGCAAAAAGCCGCGCCTCTTCAGTACGAAAACCATTAGCCACCCATCGAAAGAGGCCCCCGGCAGTGTATTGAGTAATCGAATACCGGCGCTCACCCGGTTGAATTGTACAGTTAGAATGCACAACAATTGCAGAGGGGATAAAGGTGGTGCAGCCAGGGGGGAACTCAATAATCAGCTTCAGATCCCAGCAGACTAACTGTCCACCACGTTTGGGGTCGTAGGGCCCCATGGGACTGATACCACACCAACCGTCCGGTTTGTTGGCACTGTCCGCATGGGGCAGGGTGACACTAACCGGGCCACTGTTGACAGTAGTGCATGAGAATACACTGTTCTCGAAATTCTGTCGCAGGCGGGGGTCCGATGCGTGGAGTTGCTCTTGATGAGCCGCGTACTCCTCATACATCATCGGGTTGTACGTGCCAAACAATGCTAAGAGCAGTCAGAAATATGTTAACCTACATCGGGAAGAACTCACAGTTGACAAAGCCTGACAGGCGTTGAACCGCGCGGTTCGCAATGAGGCCTTCCATGTATTTGCGTACCCCCTTCGAGAGGCGACGGTTACCTGGCCGCTGGGAAAGGAGGGTTCAACAATTATCACATAAAGGATAGAATTAAAGAAATTGGCTTACCATTTCACCCCCACCATAGGAGACGCCAATGGCGGTGGCTGGAAATGCCCCCCGCTTGTGCTTCATCTCCTTCTTTGAGAAGCGCACCCCTTTCTTCCCCTCCTCAATGGCGCGGACGATCTCCGTCTCCACCTCCTCGCGCCAACGCTGAGCATCGCGGGGGCGGCCCCCAATGACGACTAACAGCCGCCCCTGGCGGTCAACAACCAAAATAGTACCCTCCCCGTCGTGGGGAATGTACCGGAAACCCGCCTCTCTCTGCAGGGTATCCGCATCCCTTTTATCAGAGGGGGGGTACCGACGACTGCCTCCGAAGCCCGAGGAGTTGACCGGGAGGTCGGCGGCGTCGATGTCGGCCATCGCAATGTTCTCCATGGCGGCGGCCCGACGCTTCTTACATACACCCTTCACCTCATCCCCGGTCACGTCCTGCAACAGGCGACATTTGGTGGCACGACGCTGCTTGGAGCTGCGCGCTTTATGATTGCGCGGGGGTTGAGGGCGATTCGCGGGAGGGTCGGGCGGAGGATGCGAGAACGAGGGGGGGGTTGTTGCGGGGGTGGGGGTTGTTGCGGGGGCCGTGCAGACCCAGCGGGGGGGTCGGGTGCGATGCACAAGGACGCGCGGGGGATTGTTGCGGACGCCGGGGGGTGTGGAGGCATCGGGTGTTGGGATGGAGACGGTGACCGGGGGGGGGGGGGGCGGGGGTTGGTGGGCAGAGTGGTCGATAACGCTGCTAATGAGGAACGGCGGGGGGAGGGGCGATGATGCGAGGTTGTTGGGCAGATGGGATGGAGAGGGGTCTGGCCCAAAGCCAAATCATTAGTTTGAAGAAAGTGACCGGCGAGGACACGCACCTCGTCGTTGTCGTCAGACGCGTCGTCCGGGTCGTCTCCGCTATCAGGGCCCTCGAGGTCGTCATCTTGATCCGACGCGTCGTCTCCTAGCGCGTCGAGTTCGGCAAAGCGTTGGCGGAGGAGGTCCTCGACGTCGACGTCGACCCTCACGTACTCACAGTCTGCGTAAGGCGTGTACTCCTTGCCGGAGCGCGTAGTGCGCCCCATTGCTGCAGGACATGTCAGCTTGGAGGAATAAAATCAAGAGAGAGAAAGAAACAGTAAATAAAAAGACCCCACTCCGCCGCGCAATGGAACCGCGTCCAATGGTCAAGTCGTCAGGCACGACGCGCCGGAGTCGGGGTGGCAGCCGAAGAAGAGGAAGAAGAATGAACAGAAAGCGGTCTTACCTGATGGAAGGAGCAGGGCCTGCGTGGTCGTCGTGGTTGAAAGTAAAGTAACTGATCAACAAAGATTTGTTAGATATAAACAAAGGTCAAACACGCACGTGCACTTACTTTAGGGCGTTTTTGCACTTGTAACTCGGGAGGCGAATGCGAGTGAGCAGGACGCGACGGCTGCTACAAGGCATGGCCGGCTCGAGCTGTTCAAATGGCCCGTGTGGGGGTAGCAGGACGTGACGGTGACGAGTGGGAGCTCGTTGTCGTGGGGGACAAGATGCAAGACCCAACTTGAACCAAATCCAGATTTGGTTCAAGTCAGATCGATGACATCACCGATCCGGGCTCTCTCTCGACCACCACCACGTCTCCTTGAGTATTTGAGGAGACGTCTCTCTCCGCGGCAACACCGACCAACGACGGCCGACGACGACCAACGACGGCCGACGACGACCAACGACGGCCGACGACGATGGATGGGATACGACGATGGATGGGATACGGGCCGTTGCCGCCGCTTTGAGCTGGGCGCGCTGTCCGGAGGCGGGCGCCCTCCCCTGGTGCGTATCCTCATCGTCTCCCTCTTGGATACGCCCGCCATACGTGGGCGTATCCGTTTGATGTGCTAATTGGATCAGTAGATCCAGATCTACCACGGGATAAGCCCTCCTACGAGGCACCCATCCTTTGGCCTCATCCCTCGCCATCGACCACCCTCCCCGCCGCCATCCGCCGCATATCCACCCCCATCCATTAGCAGCTCCGCCATCCCACGCATCCACCGCCGTATCATAGACGCCCTGCTCGCAAAAACTGCGCCGTCGACAAGGGCACTTATCGACTGCGCGGTTTCTGTGAGCGGGGTCGTACCAGAGTGACGACGCAGTGAGAGCCGCTCTCACTTACAACGAGATGTTCATCTCCTCGCACCGTCCCACCGTATGCCTCAACAGGCCATGCTGTAATATCAGGGGTATCAAAAAGGTTATAACCACAGGACACAATGCCATGCGTGTTGTTATAACCAGCTCAAAGGCTAACCCTAGCAATGGCTTCCTAGACCCTAGCTTGTTTGATAATGCTTATTTCCTGCCACGAGCACCTACAATCAAACACGTTAATTCGCCACAATAAATCGACGACACGATCAAAAGATTTGAATCTCATTTGTCAGCGGCAACCGTTGCCGTGCCCGCGCGCTCCTGCCGCCCCGCCCTTCCCAGATGCTATTCCGATGGCGCTTTGCGGCGCACATTCATTCTGCATTGATGAATGTCATCCCAGGCCCTCCGAACCGGTCCAAGACGCGACACAGCGCTGCGGCGACCAAAAATGTTGGCATGCCGGGATTTGCCGGATCCCAATATGGATCGTTTGCGCCCGGTCGGCTTAGCGTATTGGGCGGGATGGCGGCATATTTTCTCTAGCTATTATACATAGCTTGATTGCTGTCTACTCTATCAGCAGCCTAGATATCTAGTTTGTATGTAGTCGTCTTTTTTACGCTGGATGCCATCCGGATACCCTTGGGCCCGCCCCCCGGGTCTGCTCAATTTGATTTTTTGGGGCGGCATTCGTCTGCTTCACAATTTGCCTCACAAGCGGGCTAACAGAATTGCCCGCCCTCCGCCCACCGCCCACCTTTGCTACAAACGCTCACGAAGCTTCGGTTCGGCTGAATTTTCTCTATGCGTCGCTGGAATCGAACTCACGGCCCGGCTGCAAAAAGGTGCCATCAAGCCGGCCGGTATCATTTCCACTAAGCCACAGAATCCTGACGATATGGTTGTCTCCCTTGCCACCTCGTAGCAATTGACTAGTGCTGACTTCACATCACGTCGGCACTCCCTGTTTGCCCCCCCTCATGCTGTTTTCGTTTATTTGCAGATTCGCCTGCTCATACCATCCATCCATCGTCCATCAGTGTTTTCATCCAAGCAAGTACGCGCCGCACTCGAACTATGGCATCACTCGCGTAAGTAATGCCGGCGGCTATGATCTCCATTTGAACTTGGCCCTGATATGTTGACGTTATCTAACATCTCTCAGGAACACCCCCACTTTTGACTCTACTTCCATCATCCCCTTCCGCAAGAACTGGGCAAAAGGTGGCCGCAAGACCATCATCGACGATGGCATGAACGGATACATCGAGGCGCGTCGCAAGAGCAAGGGAGCTGCCGACGAATACACCGATACGATTTTCAACGACATTTGCTCCAAGTATCCGTATGATCTACCCATGGATCAGGAACCACACCCAAACGCTCCCCCGCCGCTACTGGATTCCTTCCTTTCCCCCTATGAACGCGCCAAAAAAGCTGCCCTCCTCCAACGTCTGTCGACCGTACGCGCCTGATTCTTTCTTGACATTATCGCGTGTGACTGAATTGTTTATAGGGTATTCGCAACTACTACGACAGCCGGTGGACCAAGGCTAAGCCCATCGACAAGATGACGAAATCCCAGCTCGCAAAGGATCCCGTCGCGAATTTCCTATCCAAAGTCGCGGGCTACGATGTCACGCGCAAGCGGGCGCGCACCGCTATGCAACTTTGGATGAAGCACAACTTCGAGACGTTCAAGGACGGCTTCAATCAAGAGTTCGCGGGAACCGGCAAGGACGCCCGCCGCCAGCGCATTGGCGACTTTGGTTCTTTCACAGCCGAACGATGGAAGTCTATCCCCGAGGCGGAGAAGGAGATTTGGCGCGAGCGAGCCCTCGAGGACGCTAAAGAGGTCGCTGCTGGAAAGGAGGCTGCCTCTCGTCCCATTGAGCAGCTCCCTCCCGATGAAACCCAAACGTAAGTCTCTCATCCCCCCATATATCTACATTTCAACCGTGCTCATGTTGTTCCAGGGCATTGGACGGACTTGCAGCAAATTTGCAACCACTACTCGAAGGCCTCGCGACCCTCCTTGGCGGCAACATCTCATTCTCGTGGGCCGGTCCCGAGCCTCGCAAGGGAGGACAAATCAATGTTATCTCGTAAGTTGATCTCCTGATTCCTACATACTGATTATTCACGTTCACGCACCCGTAGTATCAACGTTGGTCGAAATCGGGCTCCTGCGCCGAAAGAATTCCACGATGCCGACGGGGATCTCGGGAAGCGTCGCTACCGGACCTTCCAGGCTGCACTCGGCGAATATGCAATGTCATGCTGGTGTAAGTGTTCCTCTTTAAATCGAAACTTGTCTCCTGATTGTTAGGTCATGTATAGCTCTCGAACAGCAACGCGCTCGCTCTCTCCCTGGCGTCGAGATGCCCAAGCAACTCCCTTGGTTTGCTCGTGATCCCCATCCCTGGCATGATGTCCACGCTGCAACCGTCGGCAGCAATATCTCTGTCACTGCGTCTACAGAGGAGCCCGAGGTCGCTTCTGAAACGACAGGGAAGAAGCGCAAACGTAGTGGCGGACGTAAGGCCCAACCTCGAAAGATGGGGGGCCGGAAGGCCGGCAAGGATGGCACCAACGACGACGACGACGAGGACGCCGACAGCAGTGAAGACAACGCCGACGCCGACCTGAATCCGCCCGCCCACTTCACGCGCTCACCCGTCGAAAAGGGAGTGGCTAGGCCCACCGCGAGCCAGCCACCTCTTCTTGCCGACGTTACCAACCTGACAGGTGTCATACCTATCGATCCGGCCCTCTTCGTTCCGACCTGTGGCCCCAACGATTCTGCCCATCCCTTCGCTGCCCCTCCCGCTCTCGCCGCTTCCCCTCCCCGTGTCCGCCCCGGCACTGCAGGTTCCTCACCATCCTCTCATACATCGGGTCCACTATCGGTCTCTTCCTATCCTCCTTACCTCGTCGACGGAATGGCATATCTGAACCAATTTGAATTGGGAGACGAATGGAAGCGTCTCCTCGAGGCATACGTCAGACTGGAACAGCGAGAAGACTTCGTGCTTGGCAAGCCAATCCCCGCTAACAGAATTCGGCCGATCTCCATCCAGGAATGGATTCAACGTGCTCGTGCGCCTGAATACCGCTCGGTTTTGTCTTTCCGCGCCCACGCCGACTCATTCTGGCCGTGGTGGAAGACTCTCCAGCCCAAGTGGAGAGCTATTTCGGGGGATCGTGGTCCTTTCGAGCGTCCGGTGCATGTTGGGGGCGATTGGGGAAGATTACGTACCAGTGGCGCTAACGGACATCTGAGCATTCTTGCGTACCTGGCTTGGTGGGGCGAATCATGTGGAGACGACATCCTGGGACTGGGCGAGTGGGAGTTCGCCGTCCAGGATGTCCTGTATGTTCTTGCTCACATTTAATCTTGATACCGTAGCTACAATTACATTATACCCTGCATAATATCACATTATCTTGAAATGCAATGATCTGAGGAGAAGGAGCACGTAAGTCAAACAGGCGCGCGCCACACAGCTACATCGGGAAGTGCAGCTCGAAACTAAGAAGTCGAAGTCGCCGAAAGCAGCGAGGGCCGGTGACACATCGACATGGTATATGTTTTGTCTCCGCAACGAAACCGTCCAACAGCAATTTATTAAGTCTGATTTGAGTGTTGCCTTTTGCTTTGTTAAATATGTACAAAACCAATGTTAAAAGTTCCGAGTCAAAAAGATCCTTTGGACTTGATTATGGCAGCCCATTGTAGACTGGTAGTAAAGCCAGTGGACTGGACGCCACAACCAGTCTACCAATGGGCCGCGTTAATAGTCAAACTTTTTGGGTTTTATGGCCGCCTTTCGACTAGCTATATTGACCTTGAGCGGATCTCGGGGATTGCCAACGTCATCATTGTCCGATCCGAGGTCACATCAAAGTGACTCCTCGGAAGCATTACTCGGTCCTTGTCCTCCGATGCTCACCTTTCGCCAAAATGTGTCTTGAGATATAAGGATGGGTGTCCCTTTCTAGCGCCCATCTCTGCCCTCACTCTCATCTCCATAGAATTGTTCTGCGACTCCATCTCAATATGGGCTGTCGGAGCAGCGTCTTATCGATGTCCTGAAAGAGTCCAATGGAAATGAACCCGAAAGGTTCCTCTCTGTAAACGTGAGTTCTCATTAGTTACCCCTCGGATCGATGGTACTTGCTGTTTGAAGGTTGATACATCCAATACTGTGGAATTCAGGCTGGCGACTCCGCGCGGCGTTGCCGAATCGCAATCGGTCTCATAGAAGTCCAATGACTGCTATAACTTGTCGACATTCTGTGTCCGCTCGACAAGCTTGGATTGCCACCGGATCTTGCTCCGACACACTTTCATGAAGGTATTGGTTGGGCCCTATAGTTTTCGGGAAGGTCTCCCGGCGTCGGCGGGAGGTCAGGGAAACGGTCCAATAAAGTCCAATGACAGCTTATTATCGCACGTCCAAATCATCCCTTCCCTATACACCCTACGACGCCCAAACTCCTCCCCAAATATCGCTTAAATCATGTTCAAATAGCTTTGATTATGCTACCAGTTCAGATTGATATTATATGTGTTCAGCAAAATAAGGTCCAATATAAGTCCAATGAACTGGGGTCCTAAGGTGATCCCCTTAGGAAAGTGCTCGTTTCTCATTGACTTCCACCACCGCCTGCACGCTTAACCACACCATTCCCTTATCCACCGCGGTCTTTCATCTCATTTCTTCTGATAACCACTGGGCTTACGCTTCACTCTTTACAGACCACCACCAACACAAAATAATGCCTCGTACCAAGCTGTATACGACGCCCGAGCTGAAAAAGGCGGCCGATAAAGAGAAGCGCCTTCGATGGTACCGAAAGTGCGCATTCTTGCTCTAGCTAGTGCTCTTATCCCTTCTCACTACTCTCTCCTTAGGAACCGCGCTGAGCAGCTAGATGTGATGAAAAGACGATACGATGAAAAGGCCGCCAAGGACGGCCGGCATCGTCGTCGCCAATCGGTCAAAGCGCCGGCCACCGAGTGCGTGCTCACTTTTGCTGCCGTTCTCCTTCTCCTTTCTCACGTCTGCTCCAGCTATTTTGACGAGGCTCTCTGCAAGCGCCTCCGCGCACGCGTTCGCCTCATTGATGCCGACGTGCGCTGCGAGACCGGGAACTCCGACATCGCATACACCCTCTCGCTCATCAAGTTCTACCACGAAAAAGGCCATCTCCCGGGCTGCCAGCATCTATCCACGAAGGAGGAGTTCTACCGGCACAAACTCGGATATGTGGGAGACGTCCTCAAGCAAATTCAGG
The DNA here is from genome assembly GCA_019915145.1 of Strobilurus orientalis. NCBI lineage: Eukaryota > Fungi > Basidiomycota > Agaricomycetes > Agaricales > Physalacriaceae > Strobilurus > Strobilurus orientalis. Next base: position 2,025,945 of record JAHLML010000010.1, read on the forward strand.
AGGAGGCGGGGGTCGACAACGAATACTGGAAGGACGTCGAGCAGACGCGGGCCAAGCTGGAGATTCTCCATAGCTACATTGCGGACATTTTTTACTACGCAGAGCGCTCCTCCTTGCTCAACGCTAAGAAGGGCCGCCGGCTTCTCTACCAGCAGGCCGCTTGATCGTTCTTCGTTGGTTTGTAGTCATTCATTCTGTTGTATTTTCTGACAAGCATGATATCAGTCGTTGTATTATCTGAACCTGGCTCCTTGTCGTCGCGAACTAGTGTCTGTCTAAAGAAAGGTACGTAATGGTCTGTGGTAGTTCAATCGAAGCGCGATCCCTTCCCCCCGACACTACACGTGTATCTGGCGATAAAACGCTTGCCTGCTAACCCCCTGCCGTCCCTAGGATCATAGCTGAGTTCGTCTGAGTGGCGGAGTATCGATTCGGCAGGATTCCGCGAACAAAAACGCAAAATTCACACTCCAGGGTACATTTCACGGCTCTACCTCTTATCACTTTGTCAATCATCGTCAAGACAAGTACCATGTCTGCACAGACCTTCCTTGCTCCCCCATCGTTGCCCAAGGTAATCTATTCGCCCCCCCCCCCCCCCCCCCCCCCCATACAATCTACTGACGCGACCCGCAGCACTTCGACTTGGACGAAGCCGCCTTCTTCAAGGAATGGGCTCGCGTTTTAACGCGTTCCGTTCTCCTCGGCAACAATCTCCCCACCTTCAAGACGCGCTTTACGATGATGTATCACGTCGAGTTCCCTCTCGCCCGCCTCATCGACGAGAGTGATGAGGCGTACAAAAAACGCTTCAGCATTCGCCACAAGGTAATTTTGACGCGTTTTTCGCATTCTACACGCTAATTTATTCCTGTAGCAACTTTATGGTGGACTTCTCTGGGGCGTTCGCGCCGTCACCCTCCAGCAAAACCCGCGCAGTGGACTCTGGGAGAGTAAACCCCACATTGTACTGCCCGCCCATCAACACGGCCCCCGCCCTCGTCCCCGACCCAAGCATCTCCTCTACGCGGAGAAGCTACGCGCCGCCAGGCGCGCCTACGCGACCGTCGCCGTCGAGGCCGCTGCTCAAGCTGCCACTCGCACGGCCGTCCTATCTCCGCAGAGCAGATCACCGACGACATCGGTCATCAGTCTTTCCTCTCCCTCCTCATCCACGTCCTCCTCCATCGCCAGCAACGACGTTGATGTCACGGCCTATGAGACTGACGATACGGCAGTGGATTTTGCCGATGAGCTCCGCGTCGCCAAGGACCTGGAGGAGGAGGACGAGAAGGAGGAGGACATTACGTCTCAGAAGGTGTTGCAATGGAGTAGGCGCTTTATGGCCATGAAGACGCGCAAGGTCCCAGCGCGCTCGCCATCCCCATCTGCCTGGGGTCCCGAATTTTAGCCTTCTTTTTCTTCTAACATCTCTTTCGTTTATATTTGTGTTATCCACGGCCATCGTTTACTTTAGTCTTATTTTTTGCTACCCATATTATAGTGTTTTAATTTGACTTGAGGTTTATGTTCGTATCAACCTGGGCAACATCTTGTACATTTTAAGAAAACACTAATCCCAATGCTCGAAAGATTCCCAACCCGTTCGCCTGCCCGTGACGGGCCATTGGGTAACGTCGGGACACTCCGAACCCCACGCCCTGTGCCACATCTCGAGACTCTGGCGGCGCTCCGTTTCCTCCAGCTGCAGTTTCTCCAGATATGCCTCAGGATTGTCCCGGCACTCGCGCACGTCTCCGTCCGCCAGTGCATCCAACCAAGCATCAAGTGGATTGGTCACAGTGATGGCCATCCGCGCCATACGCATATCGATATCCTGGAGGTCGTCCCGCATTTGGAGGGCGGCGGCAGTAGCGGCGGGATCATATGTCCCTACGAGGTTGCCGAAGACGCACTTACCAGTAGAAATTAGATAATAAACTCTCAGGCAATGAAGTCCATACCTCGTCGAGGAGCTGACGATCCACAGCACTTAGCTCGGGGAACGAGGGCAGTAGTTCCTCGTCAATCCAGAGCTGATATCGATCTGGATCATAGTGTTGGACCGAGTGCCAGGACAGGTGCCAGCGGTGGATCATAGCCGATTGTTCTTGTGTAAAGACAAATGCCATTCTTATGAACTATCGACGGCAATCAGTAATCGTTCAGGGACCTGATAACCTTTTACCGTGGCGGATTGGAACAACAAATGCCGATGTCGTCATTCGGCAGCCCCGATATTTGGGGCCCCGCTTCTCTACCCTTCCTTCCCTTTTACCACCATCTTCAATGTCCAGCGTATCTGATACTCCCGTTGCTCCCGCCATCCCCTCGAGCGCTCCGTCTGTTCTTTCGGGGTACGTGTTTTTGTATGCTTCACTCTCCTGGTTTGTCCTGATAAGCGTATCAGAATTGACGGCAACCATGGACAGAAGACTGTCTGTCTCGTGCGGGGCGAACGTGTTGAACGTGTTTGGTAGGTCAAGTTTTTGATACTATTATCTCCTACTGACTCTGTATACAGGCTGGATTCTTCTTACCTCCTTCCCGGCAGCCAATGCGCCATCGATTGGAAAAAACTCAATCGCTCGAACCTCGACATGAGCTACGACACCAGCTGTTCTGGGAAGTGCCACGGGCACCTCGGGGAGAACGAACCGGAGCCGAACGAGTGCGAGAATACCAAGAAGAAGACTTCGTAGTGCAGCAATAAACCTTTTTGTTTTTTCTCGTCCCATTTGGTGTGAATTTCGAGCGCCACCCACGAGAAGCAGCGTGGCATAGCGTGGCGTTGGCGTGGCGTTAAGTTGACTAATTGCACCAAATTCGCAGGTTGCTTCTTTTGCTCTCCCACCTTCAACAACAACCACCATCATGGCCTCCCCGGTTACCTCTGCAGCCCACCAAGCGCGCCTGACCATCCGCAACTATATTGACGCCCATCGGGCTATCGTTCATTCGGAGGTCGACGACGCTGGTGTGTTATCTGTCGGTATATCTTTGATCATACTCATATTGTCTATAGAGCTAGCTATCGCCATCGACTCGGAGTGGGATATGGGCACCAGGTGGGAGCTCAGCTCATCCTCGACGATGACAGCTAAGCCTGATGGTAAGTTCTCGACACGTCTCCCTCACTCACGCTGTTGCTTATGATTGTACGTGCAGAATTCACGGCCGAGGCGGGGGAATTTTACGCCAATTGCGGGTGGGAGGAATTGTTGGATGATCTGTTAGAAATGCGGATGACTTCCAAGCTTGCAGTTCAGCTCGTCCTGGCCGGAATTCGCTCTGGCGCTACGAATCTCTACGACTTGTTGCAGGCAGCCTTGCCCAATCATTCGGATATTCGCAGTTTCGTTCGTCTCTTGTCGATGATGTAGATTTAATTAAAGCGATGATCCGTCAATGACTTCAATCTTACAGTTCCGAAAGTCCGAGGTCTATCAAACGTCGGTAAGTACAGCGTCTCGAGCACGTTCATGGATGTTCGTCTTCCTAGCTTCGTGCGCTGTTTGATGGACAGGGAAGTTGACATTCGAGCCATTTAAAACGAGCTAGCTACCTTGTCGTTCCCAAGCCATGGCCTCTCCCAATCTCCCCGCTCACCAACTCACCTTCCGTCGCCTCTCCAAGCGCACATCTTCTCCCATCGGTCTCCAAGTCGCCGCTCATATGGACCAGTTGACGACCCCGAAGAAGGTGACTGAGTTCGTTACGTTTTAATACCCACCTGACCATGCTTCAAGACATCTCTTGAACCCACCGACGCGGTCGGCATTCCACCGTCGAGTATTTCGGTCGTGGAAAAGCAGGTACACACCGATTTTAACAACAGACATCGTATTCCAGGCTAACCGTTCGTACAGGGAAAACTACCAGATCAACCGCGTCGCAAGAAGACTTTTTGTGTCCTCGTGCGGCGACTGACAGATGAGGAGAGGAGTACGTACAGGCACATTAACTCCATTGAGTGAGCGCCATGGGATGCAACTTGGTGTGGAGGGGAGGACCGATAGCGGGCGAAAATACCGAATACCTGTTACCTTGCCTGTTTAAAATAAAAGCTCTTAAGACTTGCTTGAGACGCGAAACAAAACATTATCTTCATCTTGCCGAGAACAGGGTCATCATCAATCCATCACCATGACTCCATCACAATGACCAAGCAAACTCCCTTCTTCCCAATACCGGCCCATATGCCCTCTTTTCCTTCCGCCGTTGCTCCGCCACGAACAACCGACCAACCATGCCGCCGAAGAAGCGCCGCTTGAGGGCTATACGCGCCGACGACGACGACGACGATGACAACCTCAATGTGGTCCACGCGCGCACTATGGCATTGTCCAAAGACCGGCGACATGCTTTGACGAGCACGACAAGCAGTTGCGCGCGTCGAGATGAAGAAACAGGCCACCCACTCACTTGGACGAATCGTTTCGTCCCCCCTCCTCTCGAATTTCCCAAGCCGCGCCGCTATGCTAATTCGGTAAGGATACCTTTTCTTGAGAGACCGTCGCACGAGCGTTGACTCTTCAAAAGGATCAGAATATGCTCGAATGGGTCGCGATGGGGCGGCCACAGGAGTTTCTCGAAGAGTTCATCGGCTTGGAAGGACTTAGCGCCCCGCCAGGATCATTTTGCTACGCGTGTCACGACGGCCTACGAGATACCGTACCTGGCGAGGCAATCTACCGCTGTGAAGATTGCTGGGGCACATACGCGGAGTGTCTCGCGTGTACCCTCCACAATCACAAGCGTAATCCGCTGCACCGTATCCAGGTGAGTTGCGTGATTCCTTAGCTTGTGAGCCTATTTTGACGATATGCAGCGTTGGAACGGTCTCTGTTTTGAACAGGTCACACTACAGCGGCTTGGCTTACGCATACTCTTTGGACACCAAGATGTTCCCTCCTGTATCAATCCCCAGCCCGGCAACAAAGATTTCACAATCGTCCACGACAACAGTGTCCACAAGATCAATGCGGATTTCTGCGGCTGCACCCAGCGTTCGCCCCTTCGCATCCAGATGCTTCGCACCGAAGTATTTCCCTCCACCACGCTGTTCCCCAAGACCGGAGCGACTCTCAGGACGCTGGAGCATTACGAGTCCTTCTCCGCCTCCGGGAAGCTTAGCGTCTTCGAGTACTACCAAGCCCTCGAGAAGATGTCGGATAATACCAGGATCAAATTGCCCAAGGCATGTGCCAGTCTATCCCTATTTCAAGCTATCTCTAACTGACGATATCTGCAGTCGCGGTACAAAGCGCTCTTCAGGATGATTCGTCAATTCGGTCATCTCAAAATGCTCAAACGAGCTGGGCGTGGTAATGTTTCAAACGGCCGCGCAACAACAGAGGCTGGGGGCTTGGCATTGCGATGTCCGGCATGCCCCAGAGTAGGAGTGAACTTACCGCCGGATTGGGAAACGAAATCTCCGCAAGAGCAGTGAGCCCATTTCCTTTCGTTGCCTCCCACAGTGATTCTGACGTCGGACGTCAGATATCTGTATCGAATACTCGTTGCCCTCGATGCTAATTTTCGCCTCAAGAACCTGCGGCGCCCAAGTTCTCTTGATCCGGGCTTGCATACCGGCTGGGCCTACTTTGTGGAGCTCGACGCTTATCTCGCTCATCTGGCGAAATATCCAAAGCAAAAGGATGTAGGTTTTGTTTGCTCCCATTCAGCTATTCATGACGCATTAACATCTTCTTAGATCAGCTCATGTGCTGGCTTCAAGACCCTAGCTCACGCCGAGTCCAAGAACGCGACCGGTCTACGGTCAACTGGTGTTGGCATGGCTATATGTGCCTGTCATGAGATAGTGTTTCCTAACGGTATCGGCGACCTGCAACGTGGCGAACGGTATGATCCACTTTCCCTCATCGTCTAAGTATGCTGATCAATTGGGCGTAGGTATTGCAACATGGACTATGTCGCCCTCTCAGCTCTCCGGCGCACCCTTCTTCGATCCGTCTTTTTTTCATACGACATCGTATGTCAGTGGTCGAAACACTTCAGGGAGCGGATGTTGGCCTTACCTGTATGCCTGCATTTGCCCGACAACATCGCTATCGCGTGGGGAGTCCCGAAATGTCACTGTAAGGGACACAAGATGGATTGCCAGGTCGAGTTTAGCATGAATGTTCAGCAAGGCGTTGGGAGGACATGCGGGGAGGGCATCGAACGCACATGGCCGAAACTCAACAACGCCGCACCATCAACCAAGGAGATGCTTCCTGGGGCGCGACACGATGCGATAGATCGGCAAATTTCGTCGCACAACTGGGAGAAAATGGTGGACCTAGGTATGGTTTTGTGTGTATTATCGGCCACTCTTAGCTAACATGTTTCCAGGGCGAAGCTTACATCGAAAAGCATACCATGCTCAAATCGGCATGTTTCAGCAAGTGACAGCGCATGAGGAATTCACGCAAGCTCTTCCGGATGGCTGTGATGCGACGTGGACCAAAGAGATCGAGGAGTGGGAACGAGACCATACGAGAACAAATCCGTATTTCATTCCAGCGCTCCGTATGTATATTAACGTCGACGGTCTATATCCATACTGAAGCGGATTTTTTAGATGCATCCGAAAACTCTGTCCGACAAGCCCTGGCTGATGAGGAACGGAAGGCGGCAGCAAGCGAAGTCCCATTGCACGAGACGAGCCCTTCGGTGTGCATTGCACTCGGACTTGTCATTGAAGATGAACAGTAGGTTTCTTCCACTTCGGGTACATACTATTGCGGGCGCTGACATTGTCATTCTGTAGACGCCGAATCAAGCAATTACTCACTTGCGAAGATAAGGACTCGCCATGTACGATCCAGGACATCCAAGACAAGCGTACTCAGATCCAGAATCAACTGCGACAACTACGTGACCTCCAGAAAGTATACTTGCCAACTGTCGCCGGGATTGTCGCGGACCGTGCTGGATCCCGTGAGGGCGATGTGGAGACGGAGGCGTTGTTTTTGCCGTCATCGCTTCCAGCGACTCAATGGCGGCTGTGTAACGGAGATGTCGAGAAGAAGGAGGATACGCTTCGAGAGGCTCAATGTTACGACGCGTTGGAGACTATTCGTTCGATGCAACGTTCGCGGCGAAGGATTACCGCTTTCCGTCGGGTCAACGTTCGAGGTCAGGATAGGACGACGCGCGTCCTCAAGATTATCAAGCGTCTCATCGTCAAATCCGACCTGGCGGTTCTGAAGTACCGCACCGCGCGGGCGGCGCTTGTCAATCTACGTGGCCCCGGCGAGTGGGAGTCATCCCTCCGTATTCTGAAGGACGAAGACGTTGCCGCGCTGGACAGCTACATATTCGACATCGACTTACCGCCACCAAAGAAGAAGAAGACGATGAAGGAAAACGATGTGCAGTACGGCAGCGGCAGTTACAGTGTTCCGTGGATCTGGCGTACAGAGAACGCTCTAACGGGTATCGAGAAAGACGAACTTCACCAGTCGATTCGAGTGGAGTGGTTCAAGAGTCGGGCGAGGGCGCGGACGTGGACCGAGGAGTGCCGTCTAGTGGAGGTGGAGAAGGAGCGGACCCTTGCCACGTTTGCGGCGGAGGAGAGAGCATGGCTGGCGAGGGCAGCGGGCTGGGATGGCATCAGCGCGTTGCTGGAAAGGGGTGTACGCGTGTATGCCCACCGACAGGCGGCCGTTTATCGAGATCTACGTCATCGATTCACGGATATATGGTCCCGGCCCTACAAGGCGCGCGCACGACAGATTCCGGACCGCATCGAAATCACGCAGGAGGAGGAAGAGGAGGAATCCGACGATGAGCTGGGGGAGGATGGGCTAGCAGAGGCACGTGTTTTAGCTACGAATGACGACGACCCGACTCTAGACGATTGATACCCATGTACGGACCTCGCATACACTACATTTGGACACTTTACATCACATGCATTGTAATTTATCTGTTTTCGGCATTTTTCAGCGTGGTTAGGGTCCAGAATAGCTCTCGAGCACCTGTTTGAGCACATCTGCAGTGAATACAATGTCCTATATGTGGATAGCAAGGCCTGGAGGGCTACAACCACGAAAAAGCCCTTTTTTGAGTGGATTGAAGATCTGGTTACATCTACAGATTCTGGAATCGGGCTTTTGGGCAATAACCACTGCCATACAGTATCCCCTACTGCCATGGTTGGCCTCAAATCTATAGCACATAATAATATTTCATTCTGCATCCTACTTTACGCCCCCCCCCAAGAAAACAACATCAAGATATCAATTGTAAGACCAGAGTATCAAGCAGGAACAATGACGCGAGCTTGCGGAGCTGCGCCATTCGATCCACCGCCCCCACCTCCATGCCGCCGCTCACTGGGCCCGCCATCGTCGCCGCTGGGCTCCAACTCATCCGCCTCGTCCTCCTCCTCCTCGTCCTCCTCGTCATCCACCGGCTGATTGCGTATCGAACGCGCTGTTTGCCGTTTTCGCTTCGAACGTGCGGAAGCACTCGTGGAGGATCTTAAAAGAGTTGTGCGTTAACAATTTAACTTCAAAAAAAAAACACATACCTTGCGAGGCGCCGCCGCTGCCGCAACGCCCACATCTCGTCGCGGTGTTTGGCTTTGGCAGCCTCATGCCGTGCAGGATCCGCCGCAATCTCGGCCCGTAGTTGGGCCATCCCGCTAGACGCCGCCCGTTTCCGATGCTCATGCCACCCCGGATCTGAGGACTTCATGCGCGCCGCACCTTTCGCCGTCGGCTTCCTTCTTTTGCTCCTTCCTGAGTTGCTGGAGGCCGAAGCTTGCCTCGTAGAGGATGCAGCTCGCAAGGCAGATCGTTTCTGAGCTTGCATCGTTGGTGCCCTCCTTTTGTCGCCCGTGCGCGTTGCTTTTGCCGCATTCGCCGCGTGCACTTGCGCAGCCGTTGGCTGATACCGACCACGCGCTGGACCCCAGGGAACCGGAGCAATGAGGACATGGGGCAGAGGGCGAGTTCCACGGCCAGTACGCCCAGTGCTCGGCCTGTCGTCGTCGTCATCCAGATCCGCATCAGCAGCCTCCTCGGCGTCATCTTCCTCGTTGCCCGAGCTGACTTCGTACGCGTCGGAGCTCGTATCATTGTCCGAGCTGTCTCCAGAGGAGACGCGACGTCTCTTGCGTGTAGGGGGTTGAGCACGGTCGGAGGACTGTTGGGATGAAGAAGGTGAGGCCCGAGGACGGACGAGGGTGCGTGGAGGCTGCCGAGTACGCGGGCGCAGGCGCCTCGATGGCCCCACATCATCTGCCTCGGATGCGGAGGGCACGGCAGCTGGTGCGGCGGGAGGAGGTGGATCCGACTCGTATGTGGCGGGCGCGACAGGTGCGGCGGCAGGTGGTGGATGACGACGGCCGTATCCAACAAGGAGAGGTTCCTCATCGCTACTGGAGGCGGTGCAGGAACTGGCCGAACTGGGCCATAACAATGCAGTAGGCTCGAGGGGTGTGGCGGATTGGCTGTCAGACAACCACTCCCACTCCCAAGGTGCGTCGTTCATGTCGCCGTCTTCGTCGCCGCTGCTGGAATCGTACGCGACGAGTGATTGCGGCGCCGGTGGGACTGGGGATGGGCTGCGGGGGCGGGGCAGGTTGGGAAGCCGATCACGTGCAATCATTGGGGTTCGGTGTGACCGCGCCTCCCGCATCAGGTAGGCAAAGTCGTACGCCAGAGCTCGGAGGTCATAATCGCGCGCCGAGATAGCGCGCTGCTGATCGCGGCGGTACAAAAGGGCGGCGTCCGGCGCATCTTCGAGGTCAAAGTAGCGGTAGGCAGAGATGGGGAGCGTCTGTCGGCCGTCGCCAGCGGGCGCGTCTGCCATGCTGGGTAGTGATGGTTGAAGATAGAGAGAGGAAGATCGAAATTTGATCTCCGATCGGAATGACTAACTCATTTCATAAGCAAGATTTGCTAACTCATTTCATAACAAGGCAATATTAACTCATTTCACAAGCGAGTTGAACATGCAAGTATACCTCAATCAACATGTTGCATGCTCTGAGACTCTACTAGCATGATATGACAAGGACTTAATGGGGTGTTTTCAATTTCTGAGGCAAGGTAACAGGGAGCGCCTTGTGCACTTCGCTACGGTGTCTGATGCAAGTTGATCAGGTGCGATCAACTGTTACTGCTCTGCCTCAGACCACCACCATGCCTCGAGTCAAGCAGCCTCGTTATCACTGCGACCCGGTGCGCGCTTATGAAGCATTCGCTTCCGACCATAGCCGGGCGCAAACCCATCAACAGCAGGCTATGTACTGTCAGGAATACGACGCCGCTGTCATTTGGAGCCAGACTGCACCTCTTGAACAACGCCTCATTCCTCGGGATCAGCTCTCAATCCCGCCCTCACCTGCGTCATCCACCACTGATGGTGATTCCTCGGATAGTGAATCATCCGATGAAGAGCCTCTCATGGTTCAACATCGTTGTCGGCATCCCGCTGCCTCGGGCGCCATGGCTTCCCCATCCAAACTGAGCAGCCCCGGTCAACAAAAGGAGGACAAGCGGATCGAGGCCCGTAGGAAGTCAGCAGAGTGTATGGCAAGGCTCCGTGCCAAACGCAAGCAGGATGCTGCCGAGTATAAGCAATATCAGGACCTCCACAACCAATATAACGCCAAGTATCGCGCTGCTCATCGACCAGAGATTCGGCGCAAGCAAGAGCAGCGGCGTTTCCAGTATGCTTCATTTTGATTCATCCCCCCCATTACTGACAACGTTCCTCAGCCTTGATCCTGATGTAGTGCCCTGAGCTGCTAAAATCAAACGCCCTGCGGATTACTCCCAAACTGAACGAAACATTCACTCTATAAACAACTCTTCCAAACGGCAGCGTCGCCTTAGAAAGCAGGGAGACGGCAACGAGGTGGCGGACGTATAACAGAGCAACATTAGCTCAGAGTAGTGTGTTAACATATATTGCAATGTCAATTACTTATTCTGAACACGCACAGCAAGCATTAAGAGCACAATATATTCTGGAATAAACACTACGGGCGAGGTACGAGCATTGCGTCGAGGCGGGTCATCTCGAGATCATCGGCTAACATGGCTTCATACTCGCCCACAGTTACCACCTCTCAAATTTTTCCATTGGTCTTTGCCAAGTCGACACCCTCCTTTCTCCACCGATACTTCAACACCTGTGTCTGCTCAAATCGAAGAGGCCCAATGCGTGCCCGCAGTTGATCCGCGTCCTGTTTGCTGGCAGAAAACAGCCGTTCGCAGGGGACGGATGAGGCTTGTACGGGGAGCACATCAATTGCAATACGAGCGATGGTGGGATAACGAGGGCAAGCCTTCTGTATTGCCGCATTATCAGGTAAGCCGAAAACATATGATTTGTTAACGCACCTCCCAGTATTTGCATAAGTCGGTGTCCCGCGTTACAGTATTGCGGATATCCTTGGTCCATGCACGGAGTTCCGCCTGCCACCCAGTGAATCCGGCGGCCTTTTTCTTGGCCAATCTCGCACGATACCGCACATAAGCTACGGTGGGGTCGGGGTGATCCTCTTCTTCATTCTCGACATCGGCTGGAGGTGGTTGCGCCGCCACAATTTCCTCCTCCTCCTCCGCTTCAATATCGTCTTCGTCCGATGCATTGGCATGGTCGTTGTCGGTAAAAGTGAGACGTTTGGGCCAATAACTTTCCATCTGTTAATGTGTCAGCAAAAGCCCGTCACAGAGGAATTGATAACGCACTGCTGCCTCAACAATCTTGTCCGCTTCATCGTGCCAGTTCTTTGCCTGCTTGTTTCCCGAAGCTATTTCCGCAGCCTGCTCAGCAGCACCACCCCAATGAATATGGATCCAGTCAAGCTTGTAGTAGGGGTGGATGACTGAAAATATTAGATTGATGCCGCAGGTGAAAGCGGCTCACTTACACATGCCCAGGATATACCAGGGTTTTCCGTCAAATTGCCGATAATATTTGCAGGCCTTTGACAGACCTTCATCCAGTGCATCGTGGTAGAGAGCATATCGCGGGTCCTTACGCTTCCCTTCCCATTTCGAGATGAGGCTCTCCATGTGAACAAGGGCACCATGGATAGTCGGGTGCTCCTGAGCGGAGAAGATCTGTTGAACATCATTCGAATCCTGATGTGGGTTAACAATTGAGCAGAGCTTCAGGCATTGGCTTTGAGAACGCACTTGAAGAATCTCTCGGCAGTCTGCAATGTGCTCCCACCCCAGCTCATCAATCTGGAAGGCCGACCAGGGTATATGCTTAACAAGCTTGCCATCTTTGCGCAAGGTGGTGATGGGACCATAGACCATGTCGGCCTTAGCAATGAAGAGATTAATAGCCTGGAAGCTGTGAGTAAAGGACAATGCAGTTGGCATATTGGCGCACCTTTTTCAGCGTAATACCACGGTCCATCATCCCAAAGGCCGTTCCCCACCGAGTGTTGCCATGAAGAATCATCGAGAGTGCCGGGCGAATGTCGCAGTCATTGACCTGAATCTTGTGAAATTTTTCGATGCGCTGGCCCGATGACTGTATCTGGTCAAGTAGAAGTGTGCGTTAACAAATGCCCTTATGGAGTGAGTTAATACGCACTTTGATACCGAGTGTACGCAAAAATGCGATGAAGTCCAACTTATTGTCTAACACACGGTTATGAGGCTGCTCGGGGTCATAGTTCCAGATGGCGTCGCGAGACTCAAGAGCAGCAACGGAGGTGACGGATTTCATGAAGTCTCCAACTGCCAAATTGACAACATGAGCAAGGCAGCTGGCAAAAGTCAGTTGAAGGGAAGTTGAGGGCACCGTTAACGCACGAAAGCTGGTTTTCCGATGCATTCCATTGAAGGCCAAGGCCGGCGTGCACCGATTCGACGGTCTCTGCAAGTGTTGTGTTGTTGGAGGCATTATCCAAGGTAATCGTTCCAAGCTGATGGCCATTAATCAACACACCACCAAACAAACCGCTCTTGATCTCTTACCTTTGACGTCTTTTTCACTGGATCGATAATCCCCATCCGAATACACATGCTCACAAAGTAGCGTCCAAGATTATCGCCCCCATGCTTACCTTCGATTGGCTTGAAGCCCAGCATCACTGTTTTCAACGACCACCGCATCCTGCCCCGGACCCTTACCACCCGAACAAAGGTACCGGTTCCACCAAGATATGGGCGTTTGTTATTGTCGGCCGACCACGAATCACCGGTTCCCCCCAGGAGACCAATTGCGTTCTGAGCGGGGTGAGTTGCTTGCAGATAAACCGGTTTGTTAACTCACGGCAACTTCTTTCGCATCCTCTTCCAGTGCAATGATAAATTGATTGTGGATAGGGTTTGAAGGTCCGGTCCATAAGGACCGGTAAGACCGGTGGACTGGACCGGACTGGACCGGTCACATGACCAGTCCAAAAAGGACCGGTCCGCGGTCCAAACCGGTCCCGGTCCTAGGTCCAAGGCTGAGCCTAGGATTTCCTGGACTGGTAAAGACCGGTTCAGGACCGGTTTGGACCGGTCCACTCAGGGTCCAGTTAAAACCAGTTTAAACTGGCCTTCAGGCACTAAATAAGTCAAATTTCTTGCATTTTTTATGGTAAACTTACTCCAACTTGGTGATTTCAACCCAAATTATATAAAGATCTAGTTTGAGTGTGTATAAAATGCATTCTAAAGAGTCTATGAGTGTTAAAGTTCATTCTCATAGTTCATATAATTTATCTGGTAAACTTACTTTATGGCAAACTTACTCAAAATTCTGCGAAAATACATCTTTATACTAAAGGCAGTGTGGACCGGTCCTGGACCGGTTTTAGACCGAAGACCGGACCGATTAGGACCGATTTTGCGGTCCTAACCGGTCCAGTCCTAAGTCCAGCCAAAATTTGGATTTTTGTGGACCGGTCCGGTCCCGGTCCTAGACCTCAGAGGTCAAAAAACCGGACCGGACCGGACCTTCAAACCCTAATTGTGGAGATGGGTCGTAAGATTATGTGTGGAGGGAAAATCAGAGCTCTTGCTTGATGGGCGCATGGAGAAGAGAACATTGCGGAAGAAAAGATTATCGGCGGTGGAGAAAGGCTGAGCAGATATCAGTGCGTTATCATTTATACACGATGGTAATTGTGCTCACCTGGCTCGTTGACGCCACAAACTTTGTTACATGCTCCAGCACGCTCTCCTTGGAGAATTCCTTTGGCCCAACTTTCTTTGCAAAGCCCATCGACGTCAATGTACCCGGAGCATTCCCACCATTTTCCGCCTCCGCCTTTGCCTTTGCCTCGGCTTCCAACTTCGCATTCCACATGGTTCGAGGCATTGCATGATGATCACCTGTGGATGTAGGCAAAAGGCTTTTGTATGATAGTTATCACAAAAACATAGATGCAAATAGCCCGATAGTTATCGTGACCGATAACTATCGGTCACTGATGCCAGGGCACGGTCCGCTCGTTTAGGAAGGAGGCATCCTAATGCGGCTGAGCGTGCCCGCCCGCCTAGGTCTTCGCCCTCGTAGTGGGAGTTGGATGCTCCTCACAACCTTGGCCGGCACCATCGATGCAGAGAACATCTTTGAGACTACCATGGGTAAGTGAACCACAGCTCTGATGTTTCTCATTGCAGGTTTCTGATACTTGATAGGGCTTCATTTGCGCCCTCAAAGGCGCCAGCAGGCGCAGCAAGCCGCTGACACATTCATCCAGACGTGCACCGACATTCTTTATGAGCCTCTCCAAGCTCGACCGGAGCCCGTCGTGAAGTGGGTCCCTCGGCGCGTTAGTGCGTTTATGCTCAGTTATGATAGATCTTGCCTGTTTGCTGAGGAGGCTCGTAGGGCGTGGGCCGATGCTCAAGGAGTCACCGGTAATGAAGCTTTTGGCAATGGAGAGGCGTGCGACTCGTTCTGGCCGCGATGATTGAAGCCGCAAAGTGGCGGCCCGCCAGGAACACATACATTTAGAGTAGTGCGGCGTAGGTCTGGGTCCAGATGTTTGATTGTTTATGTAACCAACGACAAGCGTGCTTAGCGTGCGTCTTCCCTGAGAAAGCGTGCAGCAACTTGTTTCTTCCCAGCGTATCCATCCCAAGCAAGCAAGTGTAAACTCTTCTCTTTCTTGCTCAATTTGACCTCTTCGACAGCTACGATGAGTGAATCCGGCGCTCAATGCACTCGCTGTGGTGAAGAAGCCACAGAACGATTTGTTTGCTTTGATTGCAAGCCCGTGGATACGATGTGTCGGGTGTGCTGCGTGGCGCAACATCAACGGAAACCATTGCACGTCGTCTGGGTAACGAATGTTTCCCACTCACATCTTGTAGTGTCTCATCATCTTGCAGAAAGACGAGGGCCAAATCTGCCGGCGGTCGAGATTGAGCGACTTGGGGTTGATCCTCAACCTTGGCCATGGTGGGGATCCCTGTCCGGAAAAAGGGGATAAAATTGGCGATGTCACCATGCTCACCATCATCCATGTCAACGGTCATCACCCAGTTCTGGTACGAGGATGCTCATGCGCCGGGGCGCCCTTATCCGCGCAAGTGGCCGAGTTCGACTGGAGACCTGTTGTCAACCAAGAGGGGGATATGGATACTTGCCTCACTGCGCAGTGCTGGAAATCTTTGAGGCTCTTTTGAGTACTCTCGCGGCTTGGCAATTTAGCGTTTGTACTACAATTCCTGTACACTATGATATTTATTGACAGCGAGAGAACCTCGGGGAAATCACTTGATAACTCCATGAAATATAGTAAATGTGATGCCACGTGTGAAGCCATCAAATCTCTCTTTTCTTTCTGCCTGCGTACTTCCGCGACGGGCGGCTACGCGTGTTTTGGCGCGTGCGAAGCCTGCATGTCCGCCACAGCTCACACGAATCGCGGTGGACGCCCGCGCAACAACGCGCCCTTCGTCAAGCGGGTTGGTCCCGACGTCCAATCCCCCGTTGACTTCAGTGTCCACATTCTTCCAACAGGAGAAGTTAGCACCCAGGCGCTTCCACCGACCAAGAAGCGTCATTTGGGGCCCACCGAGCTGTCAGCTGAATACGACACATTTCCGTTTGGCTTGGAGACTCCAGGAGCTGATTGGGGCAGTGGCGATTCGGCGCTGCATGAGTTTGGAGCGGCGGAGATGTTGGTGGACGGTGACGGGGAGGAGTATGGCGACGAGTATGACGAGTATTCTGAGGCGGTTGAGGGCGAGACAGCAAAGCGCAAGCGCTACCTTAGCTCGGTGAGCTAAAAATCCATGTTGATCGAGGGAAAATACGACTCATATGTATCTATCTGCCTAGGACGATCCGATGCAAGACTGGAAACCATGGACGGAGGCCTTTCTGGAAGAAACGTTGCGATCCCATGCATTGGGAGACGACACCTTGGAGCCAACGTGCAGTTCTTGCGGAATCCGGTTGGCAAATGACAAGGTTTGGCTTCCTCAAGACGTGATGAACGATTCCTCGGGTGCAACACCAACCACTGCGAACGTTCCGGCTGCGCAGGAATCGTGCTCTGAGCTCTTCCGCTGTCGAAACTGCGGCGACTTCTTAGAATGCGCATCGTGTTGTGTGGCGCGACATGAACGCTCGCCGCTTCACGTCATTGACGTGAGTTTGTGTTTATCTGGACTTGTTTTATGTTTTCTCATGAGGCATTGCAGGTTTGGAGGGATGCATGCTTCCGGCGCACCACCCTACGAGAAATGGGTCTTGTCTTCCAGATGGGTCATAAGGGGGCGCGCTGCCGACATCCAGACCCTACTCCTCGTCTGATGACCGTTATCCACGTCAATGGGGTTCACACCGTCGCCTTTCGCTATTGTTTTTGCGGCGCATCGGATCGAGCTCACCACTGGCAACAAATCATGCGCAGTGGCTGGTATCCCGCCACAACTCATATTCCCCAGACCTGTGCAAGCATGGAGTGTCTCGACTTTTACCGCCGTCTCAAGGTTATCGCCACCGTGAACGTACGCGATTACATCACAACTCTTGAGGACATGACAGATCCATACGGGACGCAGTGGACGCCAGACCGATATAGAGCCTTTCTGCGTATGTCTCGGCAGTGGGCCTTCTTGAAGCGTGTGCGGAGATCCGGAGTGGCGCAGGAGGTGGGCGGAATGGCAGATGCAGCGGACGGTGCGATAGCTGTGGAGTGTTGGGCATGCCCACGTGTAGGAGTCAATCTCCCCGACGGCTGGGACGAGGTGGATGAACAATTTCGGTACCTTTCTTTCCTCGGTGTGGTATTATTGTCTGATGAGCGAAATACAGTTACCTCTATCGACGCATTCTTTCGATGGACGCGAACTTTCGTATGCGATGCAAAATGCGCCCGTCCCCTCGCGTGGACGAGCCATTGTATTCTGGCCTCGGCGTGCAGGTACCTGTCGAGTTGTACCACAATTGGCTGAGGACGTATGTTACCGAAGATGATGTAAGTGATTTGAACTGTCGTGAATGAGACTTTCGGCTGACAGTGATGCACCAAGATATCCTCTTGCATAGCCTTTGCGGCCTTAATGCAGAAGGATACCCGCTTCTCTGTTGGTTTGAGGTGGGCTGGCGTGATCGGTGTGATTTGCGCAAGACATGAGATCATGTTGGGGCTTGGGGATCTGGAGAAGGGCGAACGGTAAGCCATTATCGTATTTCGTCAACGATGCACATTGACTTGAATTTTGACAGGTACAAGAACTCGGATTTCGTACTGTACTGGCTTCTGTCGCGTATGGGGCTCAAGGAAGTGACGGTGACTTACGACATTGCTTGCCAATACAAAAAGCATTTCTATGAGCGTATCGAGGCCTTACCGGATGCCCTGAAAGGACTGGATCTCCCCGTTTTGACGTGGGGACTGCCGGTTTGGCATGGCAATGTGCACGACATACGGTGCGAGGCTTCGGAGTCCCTCAAATACAAGGTCGGCGTGGGGAAGACGGATGGAGAAGGAATTGAACGTGTTTGGTCCGTCTTCAACTCGATATCCTACATGACTCGGGAGGAACAACCGGGCGCTCGTCACGACGATATTGAAGACAAAGCGGATAAGCATAATTTTGGCAAGAACATCGCCTTAGGTATGTTGGTCACAGTAACAGGATGATGGAACTGACGATTTGTAGGAAATACTTTGCTGCGCCGGTTGCGTATTGCACTCGAGGAGCGGATGGTACAGATCGCAACCTTCGATGAGGTGAATGAGGCGCTCGAGAAGGACCTGCGCGAGGAGTGGACGACTATGGTCAATGCATGGCTGGAGGATGATACTCAGCCGAGCCCGTATGCACCCTCGGGGACAGGTGAGCTAACGACTGAGTCACTGACATGACCTTGAACTCATCGGCCTGGCTAGTTGCACTGACAGAGAACCTGGTTCGTCTGGCGTTGCGTAACGAAGAACTTGCGGAAGCGATCGCAGGCGAGGAAGAAGAGGATGCAGCAAGAGCAAGAGCTGATGCGGAAGAAGCCGAAGACGCAGATGATAGTGACGAGGCTGGTGGCGCAGGCCGCGGAAGGGCAAAAAAGAACAAAAAGAAGCGAAAGAAAAAGGGGACGGGCTTGGGTCGGGTGACAATGGCAGGGTTTGTGATAATGGGCCTGCAGGTCGAGGAGGGGCAGTAAGTGCAAAATTATGTCTAACAGTCTGGAGACTAATTTTAATGCCAGGCGGCGTCTGCTGGCGGATAAAGCTATCAAAACCATGACACCCGATCGACAATCGAAAATTTTAGACCGACGTCGCGCACTGGAAGCTCGCGTAAAGGAATTTCGTCGCTGGCAACTTGTTTATATGCCAAGAGTCGCAATCATCCTAGAGCGCGAGGAAAATGCGAGGCGAGTGGCGGGTTCTATGCCTCCGGTGGCAGAAGATCTGAAGCTATATTTGCCATCGGAGTGTGCAGCATCTCGAAAACTCCAAATCGAAATTGGCTGTTCTCAGCGACTCATTAAACAGGAAACGGCCTTACGGAGAGGACAGTGTGCTGACGCCCTCACTAGGTTGCGATCTCGCCTGTGCGCAAAGCGATACCTCGTCAATTTCCGGAATGCCCATGTACGAGGGCAGCGGGCCACTGGCCGGTCGGCAACACTAATCGAGTCCATTGGGAAAAAGATCGCGGATGCCGTCGACAAGTATCGTCGTTCAAGGGGTTCCCTCGCTCTGTTGGTTGGTGGAGAAGGTTGTGGAGAATTTAGGGAGTTGAAGGAGGATGATGTGAAGGTATATGTGACTTCTGAGTCCGATGCTGAGGCCGTAAAGAGACTGGGGCGCCTGCATGAACGTGACAGTAGGGTAACGGGCACAGGTCGCGTCGGCACTAAGCAGGCAAAGCTAAACAAACGGCGCGATGTTCGGGGCGAAACAAGGGCAACCATGTCCTGGATCTGGACAGCCAACGGCGGTCCAGATGTCGAGGAGGACGGTTATCTTCACGAATGTAAGGCGTTTCCTTTGAGTAATTCAACGTCTCACGGTTTTGCAGGTGTACGTATAGAATGGGCGAAGGCCTTGGCTCGGAAGACGCGGTGGTGTGAGGAGGTGGAGAAGTTGAAGGAGGAGATGAGGTGTGTGCTACGAAGTTTGCGCTGGGAGGAGCAGGAGTGGGATCGGCGACGGGATCTGGGAGGGGAAGGCTTGGGCATCGAGGAGCTGTGCGGGCGGAGAGCCTATGCGGTCAAACAGGCATTCGGTCGCCGGCGGATCCGCGAATCTTTCGAGGAGCTTTGGAAGCGTTCAACTCCAGCCCGCGGGAAGAAGGCGGGCGCAATGGACGGGGCAGCGCGGACCGCTCTGGTTTCTATCATTGCCGAGGAGGATATGAATGCTGCCGAACAGCATGCCGACCGTTCTGGAGATGCCGCGGATTCGTAAGGACATCGTATCCACTTTAGGTAGCTCCCCCTGGTGATGTGTATACATGAACCTTGATTTTATCTGCTTGCTGAAGTGCTTGGCTCGTTTGGGAATGGTCGGGGGGGCGGGCGGGCACGCTCAGCCGCATTAGGATGCCTCCTTCCTAAACGAGCGGACCGTGCCCTGGCATCAGTGACCGATAGTTATCGGTCACGATAACTATCGGGCTATTTGCATCTATGTTTTTGTGATAACTATCATACAAAAGCCTTTTGCCTACATCCACAGGTGGCCAGAGATGCGGTTCTCCAGGATGAAGGAGCCCATTCAGACGATGAACCAACAACTGAACCCGAGCAATATGAAATCCGATACAAAGAAGGACGCTCGCCAGTCTACAAACACATCCTCCGGACCGTCGATAAACGAGAATGTGCTACCCCTAGGCGCGGCGGAGCCCGGTGGGTCGATATTTCCTCGTGAAAGCCATCAACAGCGATCTCATTGCTTTACCTAGAGCTAGGAGGACTCGAGCCGATCCAGATATCCCGCAACAGGAGCTGCTCAATGGCCCGAAGTTGAACAAAATGCCTATCGACTACTGTACACCGGCGTACTTTTCTAGGCTCTCTCCTCTGGAACAGGCTCGATGCATGGTCGTCGGAATTGCTTTCCCCGTATTTGAACACTGCATGACGTGGGACAATATCGAGAAATGGAGTAACCTATCGTCGGCAGAGTTTATGGAAAAGTATGCGCGTGAGGTTCTGGCACGCTATAAGCTGCCTGGATTAGATCAGCTGCAGGATTTGAAGAGAGTGAAGGCTCTTAGCGACGACGAGATGAAGTCCATCGACACCATTCTATCTTATGTTTTGTAATCTTATTGTATCTACTCGCGTACACTTATCAGGCTCAGTTAGCAATGGTACCGTGTTTTGAAGTACTCTACAGAGCGCCCGTCTTCCTGGAATTGTACCAGGGCTTCTTGCACAATCATAGGCGCGAAGTAAGTCTGGCAATCTTCGCATCTAATCATAATTAAGGCATGACGGCTTTACCGGATTTAACGTTTGGCAGAGTTGATCCGTTGATACGCATGTTACGATTCTAGGGCTAGAAACCCCGGATTTTGCGATTTCTATCAAGCTTCAGTCTAGAGGATTCAACGTAGACAAGGCCAGGTGCACATGAGTTATCATCAGAGACACAGTCTAGGGCAAGGACTAGTTCTCTAAAGTCAGACGTTAACTACGTTTAAATACCAGTCCAGTAACGGACCGTCTGTACTGAATATCACTATCCAATGTGTCCCACCGTAACACCGGTGTACGAAAATCCTACACTCTGTACATACGTCACTGTCGCGTTAGTATCACAAATCAAGACGCAGTTAACGAATTCCATACGTTAATGGTTGTTTACAGCCAAGCGGCAGATTACTAGACACTCAATCAATCTAAAACCTTGACAAGAGTACAAGATCCAGTATCCCGTCCAGACGGGATCTGTGTCAATTGATTAGAAGGCGTAAGCACCCGTGTGGTTGGCCGCTAAAAGAATAAGTAGCAAAGATCTAATAAGGGTATAAAGAGGTCATATCCCGTACAGACGGGATACTGAGTCTTGCCCCTCGTTCACAAAAGATTCCGTATCAGGTATAGGAGAAGCAGACGCAACGTAGGAGTTCAGTTCCCGTTTGGGACAACTAAGGATCAGATCGGTCCAGGTACCTCCGTGGAACCATTCCATACACGGCCGCGGTCAACAATTGAGTTTCAGCGAGCTTCTGCCCGGGTTTATCCCTTCCACCATCGACGGTCGTCAACCCTAAAGATTACACTTGCCAGAGATCCCCACTCTCAGTTGCTTCAAACAAAAGATATCATAACAGGCAAACAGATAACTACAGAACAGTTCACTTCCTTTAACGCCTGAAGGAAGTGGCGCAGACACCAAACACCAGATACAAGACAAATACTAGAACTTTCCTCCGGTCCAGACCAGGTTCCTGAAGCACGCCATAATGCGCAGTCAACCGATGTCTCGCACCTCCCCAAGGAATAGTTTCTCTCCTCCGCACCAATAGCAATCGTGGCCGGAACCCTATGCCCTGGGAGTACCCTCATGGTACCACCCCAGTGATGAGTCAGTAATTATTCCGTTTTACCGAGTAGAATACTATAAAGGACACCATGTAACGTCGAATAGTTCAGTTTAGCGCCCCGCAGAGATCAGCCCACAAAGCGTCCCCCTGTAGTAACCTTGCTCGAGTATACACTCAAATAAGATCCCGTTTGCACACTATTGAAGACCCAAAGTCCCCCAAACTTAAGAGCCCCACCTGAGTAAATACAGAACTCGGTGTTGGATAGAAGATTAAGATTCCCCAGCTAGAACCACTTGCGATTCAATTAGAAGTGAACTTTCGTGAGCCCGGACTTCTCCCAAGAGATACCGCACGGATTTACTGAGAAGCCGACCAGTCCTTAGAAGGGTCCGCATCGACGTAGAAGTTTAGTTAACATAACACTTTGCGAATACAAGAAGTTGTACCGATCCTCTTGCTATCAACACCAGTGCGACTTACCAGAGTTGAATTGAGAAGACCCAAGACCTAGAACAAAAGCTTAGCGAAGAGCAAAGACTGCACATCCCGTGTCTGCGAACCGGGCACCTGTCTTATTCCAGTACCCTTTAGAACATACGTTTCAACAGTCTATACGTCTGTTGGAGTTGTCCTCTGTTCGGCTTTCGAGTTCTAGTCACGCAAGTGTACAAGTCCACAATCAATCTCAAATACCCCCATCTTACTTGCATTCGTGCAGACTAAAAGGCTCACTTGCCAACTCCTTTCAACTATCACTCAGACCTTGTTCTAGCCAGTTCAAGTACGCGTACATACGCACCTATTCCTTGTTATCACCAAAACAAGCGTAGTTTCTTAGTTACCTATCACCACCCATCCAATCTTAAGATCCCACTTAGGAGTGTTTTAGTTGTTTGTTGGTTGTGGATATATTCTATATATTCTGTGGCCTATTTGCACCCAGCACATCATATTTGGAGCCCACCGCGAGGGGGTATTTCAATTGATTAACTTGTCAACTAAGTGACAACTTAGTCTACTCCAACAAAAAGATTGTTCCCCCGCCTGTCGACGGACTGGAATCACAAAATTCCAAACGTTACACGTCAAGTCAGAACAGTCAAAGCTCTAGACGCGAAAGCTCTAGTTCTACCAGTCAGAGTCGCACATCCTCGTACAACCTACGAAGTAATCGACCTCCGGCAGGAGCTCATTTCAACGGACAACCAGACCAAGTCCAGGAACGAGTGCAATTAGCAGCCAAAGGTCCGCCTAAAGCTCCTAAACGCAAAACCCAAAAGCGACTAGCAAAACCCCTACCTTCGGATTCCAATCCAGAAGACGAAGAAGAGTTTACTACTCCGTCGCAATCTCCGCGTCAGAGCCCAAACCGTGAATTATCACACCTAAGCCCTGCGCAACAACACACATTTGTCCAAGCCACACAAGCCTTGCTTCCAAAAGTAACTAAGAACTTATTTGCAATGTCGGCTCGAACACTAAACGCAGACGAGTTCATCTCGCAAGATACACTCGATATAATGAAAAACAAAAGACTCCCCAAGATTAGATCTAAGGACGCACCTATTTTTGACGGAACCAGCGACGGTATCAAAGACTTTATCATGTCTCTCGAGATCATCTATCACACGCAAGGATTGACAGATGAAGCAGCTCAAGTAGAATTAGCAGCAGTATACGCTGGTGAAAAAGTCCGTAAAACCTGGTTCGCGTTACCAGAATACAAGGCGGCTAAGTGGAAAGACTTCAAGGAAGCTGTACTATCTAGCTACAACCAAGGAAAAGATGATGAAGAGTACAACCTCTCGGAGCTCGAAGAAGCAGTAGCTCACTACCTGGAAAGACCCATAGCCACTAAACAAAGGTGGACGGAATTCATTCGGGATACAGTACACATTATGCGTGCGCTAATTCGTGAAGGAGAAGTCACCGATAAAAGGGCTGTAGACATCATTCAGCGGGTGCTTACCGAAGGGTGTTGGAACAACGTCTATACGGACTTGCGTACACTGGCTAGAGAGAAAAATACAGCGGCAACCGCAACAGCAGCAGCTACTGCTACTGCTGCTGCTAATGCTGCTGCAGCACAGCAAGGCGGTGGAAACCAAAACCCACCTCCCCCTCCAGCAATTACCACCACTGGGGCTGGTTCCAGTATGAAGATCAAGTTCAATCTGGACGAAGTTCTAGAAGCGGTTTCAGCTTACTTCAATACGGGCACGACCTATATCTCGAAGTTGAGTGGGAATACCGTCTCTCGCCATCTAGTCTCACCTGGTACAAGGACTGTCAAAATAGAAGAACTACAAGAGCAGAATAACGCACTCGCTGCTATAATGGATTTAATAGCCATCCAAGAAAAGAAAGCTGAAGAACAAGAGAAACGATACACTGAAGAACGTCGTTCCTGGCAGAATTTCTTGGAGACTCAGAAACATAGTAGTCAGAACCAGCAAGCGCGTAGTCAAGGATATATAGCAAATCCGGCAACCATGCTCTTACAGACGCCAATGGCAGGCCCATCCATGCATAGTAGTACTATGGTACCTCCACCCCCGCAACATCAACATCAACACCAACACCAACATCACGGTGGTGGTAGGAATGGCGGGTCGTTGAATTGTTACTTCTGTGAAGAATCTGGCCATTTCCAGAGTGACTGCCAGAAACTGAAGAATTTAGAAAAGGAAGGTTGGATTTACCGACTAGATCAATACAACAAGCTCTTCAGAAAAGACGGAAAGGCCATACGAACTAAGCAGATGGCCGGGGTCAGTCCCCTTGAGCAAGTACATACGCTAATGCGCGAACAAGGAGTAATTCCTAATGTTCGAACACAGAACTTGCAAGATGAAGACTGGTACTCGTCAGAAGATTTGTATTTTGACGGGACTAATGTCTTCATGAGCGCCATGGACGAATCCAAACGGACTCAGTCGGGTTTCGATTAAGCTCGAGGATGGAGGAAAGGCCTACAGCCCCTACTCCTCCTGAGAGCGTATTGATGGTAGATACCCGTACAAGTTCGAGAGCAAAGGAACACTCTTCCAAGAAAGAGTTGAAAGCCTGGCCTAAAGATCGAGTAATGGTGGAAATACCAAAACGACCACCAACTCCTATAGCACAACCTAAGAAAGTCAGCTTCAACCCGGATGTCTCAGAAGACGGGTCTGATGAAGAATTCTTGTCAGACCAAGAACTGGAACAAGCAGCAAAGGTCCTTGACGAACCTGAACCTGTTACTGACAAGGTGAATTCAACTTCACCACTTGAAAAACTGGATAAACCTAAGTCATACCGACGGGTGTCCAAACTCAAAGAATTACTGAACCGAAACCCACAATGGAAAGCCATGTGGAAGGAATTGTTACCTGAAGAACTATTGGCAACGAACGAAATCTGGCAGAAGGATCTCTTAGAGAATCTAAAAGCTAAGAACGTTAAAGTCACTCTTCAAGATAAGTTAGACGGAGACAATTTACCAGTCTATGATGTTTTTACTATCAAGGAAACAGCCTCTACCACTTTACCAGTAGGTTCAATCGTAGTTCAAGATCCTGTAGAACAATTCTACAATCAGACAGGCTATACGGGACCCTACAATATCCCGCGCGAAAGTATAGCGCCAGAAAATGCAGAATTACGCACCTTATGGCCTATTATCAATAGAGGCAGCCGTAAGGAGAGCCTGTTAGACGGTGGATCACAGATAGCGTCCATTTCTTGGAAAGCTGCGCTGGAATTAGGGCTCTCTTATGACCCCAACTTTACCATTACTATGGAAAGTGCCAACAAAGGACGCACTAAGACACTAGGACTAGCAAGAAATGTTCCATTCGAATTTGACGGCATCAGCTACTACCTTCAGTTACATGTGTTACAAGATCCAGCCTACGATGTACTACTAGGACGACCTTTCGAGGTTGTCTCCCAAGTCAGTTTACAAACCAGTACGAGTGGAGATGTATCTGCTACGATTATAGAACCAGGAACGGGGCGAAAGCTTACATTTCCTACTTATAAACGGGGACAGATTCCTAGGCACTTGGCCAATACAGAACAAGCGGGTTTTCAACGCCCCTCGAGGACTTGAACAATGATCGAGGAGAGGACGTTGCACTGGTAATAGAAACCCATCCACAGACGGGTAGACTCATCATTAAAGAGACATATATACCAGGCAACCATGCAACGCACTTCGAACCAGAAACGTTGACTAACCTGTATATACATGCCTCTAAGACTCAAGTAGAACACCTAATGAAGCCTTTGAAGAATCAGTACGCATTTATGCAGGCAGATCTGAAAGGTGAACCTCTTATGGTCATTCCACCTAAGATCAATCATATACCAGAAGGACTTATGACGAAAGTTCCGTGCAGACGGAATACGGAAACTTACTCAACTAATAGTTTCCAACAAGTTGAGACTCCGTATCCCGTCTCACACGGAATTCGACAAGTTAACGGATTCAGAAAGATCTTTGACATTAAAAGTATCTCTGAAGACGTCGAAGAACTCTGCGAGTCAGTCAGTACCATGAATTTGTTTCCTAGAGTCCCTATCGGACTTGAAGGCACTTTCGCAGGAATGACTGTCTCTATGACTACAGATCATCTAGGAGAGGTTAGGAGCCAGTTTTACGAGTCCTTAAAGCAAGACAGAGTACGGGGAATCTTCGCGACCAAGAAATACAAACCGGTTGCATTGAAGACTCGCTCTCACTTGGGAACACTCCCTGAAGAGTTTCGAATCAAAAGACATATCCTTGGGGATCCTTTAGCAGATATGCCTCAGTTATCTAAGAACCCTCCACCTTTTGTACCCACTGGTCGTTACACAGCTGAGCGGCGAGAACAAATTCAGAAGGACCACGATACAGGTTTCTTACAAGACGAAGAACTGAAGCTAGTAGATCACTACTTCATGCTTTTAGGAGATGGTTTCGCTTGGGAGGAATCACAAAAAGGGCGGTTCAAAGAGGAATTCTTTCCGTCTGTAGATATCCCGGTTATACCTCATACCCCATGGGTACTAAGGAACATCCCAATACCTCCTGGTATTTATGAGGAGGTATGTAAGATCATAAAGCACAAAATTGACTCTGGAGTGTATGAGCCTTCGAACTCGTCAT
Organism: Strobilurus orientalis; assembly: GCA_019915145.1. Lineage (NCBI taxonomy): Eukaryota > Fungi > Basidiomycota > Agaricomycetes > Agaricales > Physalacriaceae > Strobilurus > Strobilurus orientalis. Next base: position 2,053,023 of record JAHLML010000010.1, read on the forward strand.
ACAGGTCAAGGTGGTTTTGTGTAGTAAAGAAAGATGGAAAGAAATTGAGATTGGTTCATAGTTTAGAGCCGTTAAATGCAGTTACCATCGCGCATTCAGGTTTACCACCTGCAACCGAAGAACTAGCGGAAGCATTCGCCGGTTTATCATGCGGTGGAACACTAGACTTGTATGTAGGCTATGATGAGAGAACGTTAGCTACTGCCTCTAGGGATATGACTACGTTTTCAACACCATATGGCGCTCTTAGGCTCCGTACCCTACCAATGGGTTGGACCAATTCAGTACCCATCTTTCACGATGACGTGTGCTATATCTTAAGGGAAGAGATACCAGCGTACACTAGACCTTATATCGATGATGTACCGGTTAAAGGACCGAGCTCTCGATACGAGTTACCAGATGGTACTTATGAAACCTTACCAGAGAATCCTGGCATACGGAGATTTGTTTGGGAACACTTCCAGACAATGGTCCGGATTGTACAGCGTATGAAATATGCTGGAGGAACATTCTCGGGTACCAAAGCAATCATATGTGCAGAAGAGATAGTCGTAGTAGGGCATGTGTGCACACGAAATGGAAGAAAACCTGCTGAAGAACGCGTAAAGATTATTTCCGACTGGCCAGCGTGTAAAGCTCTTACCGAAGTAAGATCCTTTCTGGGTACAGCGGGAATCTTCAGAGCATTCGTCAAGGACTATTCTAAACTAGCACTTCCTTTGACACGGTTGACAAAAGATATAACCAAGTTTGAGTGGGGCGAAGAAGAACAAGCCAGTATGGACGCACTAAAAGAGGCCATACGCACTTGTCCCATGCTAAAACCCCTAAGATATGACTGGGAAACACCTATTACTCTGTCAGTAGATACATCTTATCAAGCGGTTGGTTTCTACCTTTCTCAACTAGACCCAGAGGACAACAAGAAAAGATACTACGCTAAATTCATGTCTATAACACTGAACGAACGCGAAGCAAGATATTCTCAAGCAAAAAGAGAATTATATGGACTCTATAGAGCCCTAACACATTGTAAATATTATCTATTAGGTTGCCGCAAGCTCAAAATTGAGGTAGATGCCAAGTACATTAAAGGGATGCTGTCTAATGTAGACTCGTTAGCCAATGCGAACCTACAGCGCTGGGCAGAAGAAATCTTGATGTTCCACTTTACTTTGGAACACGTCCCCGGGAAAGTTCACGGGCCCGATGGTCTGAGTCGTAGACCGCCATCGGAACAAGATGAAATAATACCCAGACCTCCGTTGGATGATACTGAGGATATACTCCCTACTTTTATCTACGAAGAAGATGAAAACATCCAAGAAAAAGACAAACCTTTATCCTTCGAAGCATTTCAAGATCATATAGACACGCGAACCGGATATATGCAATGGGTGGCTATAGACGAGTTTCAGGAAACCGAATGGCCACCAGACCTAAGAGACCAAAGAACAGCAGCGACTTGCTGCGCGGTTGCCACTGCAGGAATCGAGGACTGGTTACAAATCGAGGAATTCCCACAATTAACCAGAACGGAGAGAGAGCAACAATGGGATAAGTTGTTGCCTCACCTGCAACCACTGTTAGAAGACGAAGAATACCAAGCTCGAGTACTTTCTACAAAAGAAAGAGCGCAACTCGAACATTGGTCCAAGAACTTCTTTATTCGAAACAACAAGTTGTATAAGACTCATGAACAAGGCGCTCATCAGCGAGTACTATCCTCACAACAGCGTATACCAATTGTACGCCTGTTACACGATAGAAACGGGCATAAAGGCCAATATTCGTTGTATCACCAAGTGTGCATGCGCTTTTGGTGGCCTGGCATGAACACGGATATACAATGGTACGTACGCACCTGTGTACTTTGTCAACAGCGACAAAAGAAGAACATAAGAGTAGAACCTACCATTACCTCCACACCAGGAATATTTGAAAGGGCATACGTTGATACATTCCGAATGCCTAAGTCTGGAGCTAAGAACAAGAAAACGGCTGAGTACAAGGACTATAATGCGGTCACTGTAGCTCGTTGTGGTTTAACCGGATGGCCAGAAGCTAGAGCTTTAGCAGTTGAAGACGCTAAAACTCTGGGAGAATGGATATTCGAAGACATCTTGTGTAGATGGGGTTGTCTCAAGGAAATCATTACGGATAACGGACCCGCTATCAAGAAAGCTATGCTCTACATTGAAGAGAAATATGGAATCAAGGGGATTCTCATTAGTCCTTATAACAAACAGGCTAACGGAAAGGTTGAAAGAGGCCACTGGGATATACGCCAGTCTCTATTCAAGGTTTGCCGGGGAGATCCTGAGGATTGGCCTGCTTTCTTACATGAAATATTATGGGCAGAGAGAATAACAGTCAAACGATCCCTGGGGACTTCGCCATTTCACGCAGTAACGGGATGTGATCCTATTCTACCACTTGACTTGGATGAGGTTACCTGGTTAGTGGATACTCCTGACAAACTCTTGTCACATTCGGACCTTGTAGCAATGCGAGCTAGACAACTGAAGAAACACAGCGAAGACACTAGACTGTTGAAGTCAAGAGTAGCAGCAGCTAAGAAGAAGAATGCCGCCAAGTACCTAGAAGAGTATGTTAACTCAATCCCGAATCATGTATTCGAGACAGGAGAACTAGTCTTGGTACGGAATACGCGAATTGAATCAGAAATGAACGCGAAGTTCAAAGAAAGATTCATGGGTCCGTATGCCGTGGTTGCTAGAACCACAGGCGGTAACTATGTCCTATGTGATCTAAACGGAGTGGTACTTCGAGACAAGATTGCAAAGTTCAGAGTCATACCATTCTTCGCTAGAAGAGACCCCCTGCACTTGGGAGGTCAGTTCTTTAGAAAGTTAGAACGGATTAAGACCAGTGCACTAAGAGTTGTTGAGGCCTTAGCAAAGAAAGCTAAGTAAGCTAGCTGAGACATTCGTAAGAAAAAAAAAAAATCCCGTATACCGTCCACACGGACTTTTGACGGGATCCATGTACACAGTCAAGAAAAATCCCGTATACCGTCTGGACGGACTTCTCACAGTACAGTCTAAAACGTAGTCAGCGCCGTTGCAAAAAGTCCACAACTTGTGCTTTGTGTATACACGCACTTGGACTCGAACCAAGCCCTCTATATGGTTTAGAAAGAGGTGCGCAACCAGTTACGCTACGTATAGATGGACTTAGAAAAGAAATCCAATACCAGTTGGGATATAGGAAAAAGACACGTGACTGGGAAAGTGGCATGGTAAAAATCAGATACTGTCATTTCCTATGCTCACAGCTGGAGTCGAACCAGCGTCGCCCGGTAATAGCTGAGTTAGAAGGCATTCACTTCTACCAGGTATGCTACCACTTGCACCATATGAGCTTGGATAAAGCCAATATGCTGTTGCCAGTTCAGACACATGGTTGACTACCCAAAACAAAAACATTGTACGAGTCTGTGTATGCTCGCACTTGGACTTGAACCAAGGCCTCACCGTCGCCAGGAGAGGTGCACGACCAGCTGCGCTACGAGCAGATGGACTTAGAAAAATATCAGAGAGGATGGAAACCTCAGACAAAATCATAAAAAGAAAAATAAAGATATTTTTGACCTGTGTAATGCTCATAGCTGGAGTCGAACCAGCGTCGCCCTGTGAAATGTGGCTGAGTTAGAAGGGATAACTCCAGGGGCATGCTACCACTACACCATATGAGCTTGGGTTCAGAAGAAGTGGGCTTTGCCGGTAGCAGTATTGAAAGTGGCGCAAAAACGGAAAGCCCCGTGACTTTTAATTTGCACAAAAGCTCAGCACGTCCCGTGCAAAAGTACAGAAGGTTGCAATAGCGCGGACGCTATCAGAAAAGAAAAGACGGAATAGGAGGGGACCAGTACATTCTATAATTTGACGCGAATTACTGCGCCACAGTAATTTGGACCTCAGATATTGCAAGAATCCCGTATTCCGCAGACCATTCCAGTCAGACCGGATTCTAAAGCGCTGAAAGAAGCGTAGACGGAATCTTTATGAATCAGAACTCAGTTACCATCAGGTACGAGGAACAGAAATGTGCCAGAATAGGCAATGACCGTGGATCAAGTGGACCAGGGTAAAGAGGATCAGCGAAGGAAGGCGCATAGGCATACAGAAAACAGGGCACGAACGGAGATTCTGAAGTCTAAATGGCAGATACCGGGGATCCAGTATCCAGTATCCAGTATCCCGTTTCTCAGATCAAAGGCAGCGACGGAGACAACAATTTGAGTATATAACAAGTGCCCAAATTGACGTTTCCCGTACTTTCCACGCCCATTCTAACCTCGCCCGCCAAACCGTCCTCACCATCCATACCACTGCCTCCATGTCGCCCGCCGTCGTCCCCGCCGTCGCGCCGTTCGCCTGGAAGTTCTTCGGGAATAGCGCTATCGACCCATCAGTCGCGCTGGCCGTACCACGTCAACCCAGTCGAATCATGTTCAAAGGACTCGATACAGTGGCCAACAACCAGATCAACAACAACCGAGGGACAGCTTTCTATAGCTATGTCAAGCAGTGGACAACACAGGCACCTCAATTGTTGGAGAAGCACAAGTCGCAACCGGGCAAGGCCATGGACCGAGTCTTGGGCCTAGCTTACTGGCGGTACAAGAAGTGCGTCAGGAGTTATGGTTACCAAGTTCAAGATAATATGGAAGTTACGTTGGTAAGTCAACAATTGTTGACTAAGTAAGCCAGACACTGAAATATTACGTCGTAACAAGACCAACTGGGAAGACAACGAAGACGGAGATGCCTTCCCCGCAGCAATGACGGAGAGCTTCAGTCCAGAAGGCTCAGACGTCGAGATGTCCGACGATACCGTACAGACGCAGACGCAAGTTCCCATTGAGGAAGAGTTTGCCAGAGAGATCAGCGAGGTAAGTAAAGATTCAGTATCCCGTCCAGACGGGATCTTGACTCGAGAAACAGGCATCACAAGAACGCGATGTCGACTCGCCTCCAAGATCTCGCCATCAGAGTCCAGTAATGGAAGAAGAAGTAGAGTGTGCCATGGAAGTGAGTGAAGATTCAGTATCCCGTCCAGACGGGATCTTAATTCACCTTCATAGCAAAACTTACCAGAAGAATTGGAGCTGGAGTACAGCAACGAAGCTATCCGAACCGACCGAACTTCGCGTGAAAGCACCCCTCGGTCAAGACAACAAGATGAAGACCAGGTGGGTAGTATTCAGTATCCCGTCTAGACGGGATTCTAACTCCGTTCATCTCAGGAATCAGGAGATAACGCGACGCCAATCCCGGGGGTCGCACCCACAAAAACAGATACAGACCAAGTAAGACACTTGTTGTAAAATCCAGATACCGTGTTTTAACACAGAAGTCAAACAGAACCTCCGGCTACCCAGTAACGGGTACTTCTTCAACGATAAGATCCGGGACGTCTACAAAGTCCACTTCTCACCAGAGGAGGCGTCAAGAGTTGTGCGAGGGGATAAAGCCCTCATTGAGCGAGTACTCCGTAGGGAGAAGGTCTGCCACAGGGGAGCTGTGGTCATCACTTTCTTCGAGGACGTCTTCAGCAAACTCGCCCGGAGAGAAATCTCCACTCGCCCTCTCCGTTCCACCCCCATGGAGGACTTAGTCTATCTTGACAAGTTCTTCAAGGACTGTGTTGACGCGGAAGTAACACATTTATCGGGGATCCTTCAACAAAGAGCCGCTCCCAGAGAGAGCCCACGAATCATCTCCTTTGACGCCCGGAACGTCCACCCCCGTTTCCGTATCCAGTTAATGGAGTCGGAAGCTGCCGTCATCTACCATGAAGGCAACCTGGTGCAGATGTTGAGACCTGTGTGGGAGGAGGCAAAGTGGTCAACTCAGCAGCAGAACACGGCAGCGCAGTTCTGGGGACATGTTGAAGATAGACTCTTCAGCGTCCGGGACAAGGTCGAAATCGATGTTTCGTACAGGAAGACCTTGGACGACATCCTCTTCGTCAAGATACTCGACTTGCTCGAGTCCACAGATATTCCGTTGCTGCACACCGTCTTCAGTTTTTCGAACACGACACGAGTAGAAAGAGTTGACCGGACAACTCGATACGACACGTTCCCCAATTCGGCTGAAGCGAAAGGGGAGCTAAGGTTCAACCTTATGAACAACCTCCAGTGGAAGGATAACCAACTTCCACTGTCCGCACTAGAGGTCGCGGAGAACCAACCTCGCCTGGCGTCGGCCTTCCTCAGTCTCCGGCCGCAGCCGTCAGATTATACTCTGAACCCGACTGTTGACAACTCCGTCCACGGTAAGGGCAGAGTACCTGGCTCTGGTACGAGGGACTTAGACCTACCCATTCCAGACCACCAATATCCCGTCCCCGGACCTTCAAACCCCTCTGGTGGTTCTGAGGCCGAGAGTCCGTCTCGCAAACGAAAACTCTCCCTCACTCCAAAGGACGAGCCAAACGAGATGCAGCTTATCACCAGCATGGAGGATGTTGTAACACCGTGGAACCGTCCCATTGCGGGACTTCTGGAACCCTTCATCGGTCAAACGGTGACAATTCCAGTCCCGTATTCCGTTCCCCCGGCGAAGAAAGCTCGAACCGTGAAGCCAAAGAAGAAGGCCAGGGAGGAGTGCCGTACCGTACTCGAACACCTGGAGGTCTACCCCAAGGCGAAGGTTACCGAGAACACGAAGAGAGGAATTCGAGATGCAGAGAAGCTGGCGTATCGCGACCCCAAAGGAAGGTGTAACCTCTGTCAAGAGTTTGACAGGGAGTGCACTTGGAACCGCACGTCCGTCAACTTCTCAACCACTTGTGACAAGTGTTCCTCTGCTGGACGGAAGTGCGTCTGGATGAACGAAGATGGTACGCGGGAGCCTGTTCAGGACAAGGACAGGAAGAAGTCGAACGCTTCCACCGCTTCCAGAGTCTCCGTCTCCCAGAAACTCGAGGAAGAGAAGGAAGAACGAAAGATGGCAGACTCGCAGGAACGCGAAGCGCGAGAGCAAGTCACGGAGCACCTCGAGCAAGAGATGTCCTCGCTCCGGAGGAAGCTCAAGCGGTTAGAGAAGCAAAAGAAGGACTTAGATAAAGATACTTAACTACACGAGAACATTCGTAGTAAGTATGTACACATATCCCTTCAGACCCGTATTTCTTGATAAAAATGTACACCCTACACAAGAAAACGCGTGAAAGACCGATCTAAAAAGTCAAGCTGAAGACTCAGCTTTCGTAAGACTAAGGGATTCGGTATGGCGTCTAGACGGGAACTTTTAAAAGGAATGTCTAGAACTTAAGACACGCCAAAAATTCCGTATCCCGTAGAAACGGACCTTTCGCAAGACTACTACCGTACATGGGAACTAAGTACGATACGGGTTCACTAGAAGTAAGGGTACGCTCCACTTCAGTAAGTTAAGAGGAGACTCTATCCCGAATCGAAACTAGGGGAACAGAATACAACCGCGCATAAAACTCAGAACAACCCCTAGGACGTAAAATATCCAAGTCTGTTTGTAACTGCGTGGGCGTACGAGTATGGAACTTAGCCCAATCAACTGAAGATGCGTCTCCACAAACCCAAACGGTCTGACGATGATGTTCTCTAATGAGCAAAGACAAATCAACCAACCGTCTGGTCAATCAAGCAGGAAAAACTCACAAAGTAGGCAGAGGGTATTCAAACGAAGCCTTCCGATCGTGAAAGAAGACCAAGCGTTGATGCAAGGGTATCACCGGTTTAAGATAGAGTGGACGAATAGCGTCCGCGTACATCGACCACCAAGGGACCACCTCTATAAGACTACCAGGAAGAAGACTGACGTCGGGAGGAAAATCCCTCAACCAGTTATCATCATCAATAGGCTCTCGTCCGGCGACAGAGTCTAAGGCACCACGATGGTTCCCAAATGTAGCGTCTTCCTGAGAGAAAGTCAGAGAAGCTCAACAGAGTACAGATCGATCCGTACCACATACTGCGACATCGCAGGCGCGTAGATCTCTGGAAAGTGAAGAGCTGGGCATTGGTATTCCAGTGGTAAGAAGGAGTCCACTGTATAACCGTCCACCGTTTTAACGGCTCCCCGACGAAACCAAGTCTGAACCAGTTGAACACATAGCGTGAACATGGCGACAAAGTTGGATTTAGGTCCGTATACGAACTTATCGGCCATATTATGCCACAGATCCTTGAAGAACCGCTGAAGGCGTATTTTAACGCTAAGACTCAGAAACCAAGAAGATTTAAGACGTACCAGATAATAAATCGTAAAGCGTACCGAAGGGGCATCGTAGACGAAGTCTTGACCCAGAACTAGGGCTTCGCCTACGATATTGACCCGAGCAGTAAAATCAACACAACCCAGTTCGCGGGAAGTGCCAATACGCCCAACGATTGGAAATCCCGTCTTGTGGTGCATCGACAGACAGTCGGCCAGAAACAGCTCTGCTTCTATGAAGAAACGTTCATCGGATTTGAACCGAACTTTGTAGAAAGGAACTGAAGGGAGGCGTAAAGCCGTAAAGGAATTGAGAAGGAGGGGCATGTTCGCCTCTACCTTCCGTATACAGTTCCAGTAGCTTTATACCAGTTTCCAACATCGATAAAGGACAAATTCATCATCGATAAAAGACTACGAAGCAACCAAATTGTGCCTTAGGAACAGTAAAAGAATCTAGACAAGGAAAACAGATTCCGTCTGTTTAGAACAAGAGCCTGTTAAAGTTCTTCACAATGATTAAAGAAGACCAGATGTATTGGAGTTTTGCTATCTACAAGCGACGTTTTATCTAAAGATAACTTGTAGCTCTAGTACTACAGAAGATGAAGGATTTCGACTAGAGACTACACTACAGTAAGAAGACCCATTTTGGGTAAGGAACTAAAGACGCGATATGTATTTAGACAACTACTGCTGAAGAAGACTCTCCGTCGCGTTCAAGTAAAGATCGCGGGCACGGAGGAAAGTTTGTACTTCCCCGTGAATGCGATTGGCAGAAACAGACAGTTCCAGGCGATAAGCCTGCTCTGAGGAAGCCATACTCGACGAGATCCCGTCTGAGCCAGGCAAGCCGGCCAAGAAATGCATGCGCTTGGTGACACCAGTGACGGCGGTCATGTACGCGTTCATGTGCTGAGGTACTACAACGTCAGTGAGCAAGCAGAAAAGGAACCAGAAAGAGAAACACGTACCAGAGCTCAGTTGGTTCATAAGGGTAGGATCCATAGCAATGGAAGCGGCCTTGAGAACTTTAGACGAACGACGCATAGCCTCTTGAGGAGCCTTGCGCTTGGGAGCCGGTTCGACCTCGTTCTGAGCCGCCAAGGTCTTCATAGCCTTCAGATAGATACGCGCTTTAGTATCCATACCCCGGACGTAAGCGTAAGGGATATATCTTACAGCACGCGTGTTCTATGAAACGAATAAATCAGTTTTCCGTCTAAACGACACTAAAAGAAGGAAGAACTCACGTTGGCCATGGAAGAAAGCGTCTTATCACGCTCAGAGATGACCACCTGAGTGAGCCCTTCAATAAGATCTAAAAGACAAGGAAAGGAATGAGCTCACTTCATCGGTTTCCTCAGAACCAGAAGCGTCCTCACCATCGGCCATAGCTGAATAATATTCATCAGCCCAGACGAAACCCTTAGTAGGCGCAAAGGGATCACCAATATCGTTGGAAGCCTCCGTTTTGACTTGTGAACCGGCTCCTACAGCCTCGAGCTGATCATCGATAAACTGAGGAGTCTTCTTCTGAAAAAGATGTCGTCAAACAAAGAGAACAAGCGAAAGATGAAAGAACACGACTCACCGAAACCTTAGGAGGCTTCATCGGTTTGAACTTGGGATGCATGGGATGCTCCTCGCCAACGTGAAAAGCTTGAGCGGCGATCTTGCCCTTACGGGTACAAGTCTGCACCAACGGATGCAAGATGTTGGGAATATTGACTTGGTCGTGATGAGGCGAAATGCCCAGTTCCGCGCAGCAATAACCCAGGAACGAACGAAGTTCGCAGGCCCAGATGGCTAAAGCCTCAGGAAAAGTCGCGGTCGACGGTTGCTCTTTAGATAAAGAGGTCGACTAAAGAAAAGAATTTAAGAACAGATACACAAAGAGACAAAAGAGACGTACCACGATCTTCTTCATAACTGCGTCGAACCGTTCGCCCTTCTCCTCCATGTGTTCCGCTTTGGCAGGAAGTGTCATCGTGGTGATCAAACGAGTGGTAGGAACGATGAGAGCCGCGTAGAGGGACGAAATTTCATCAGAGACGGTATCGGGAAGTTCGGTGGAAAAGATTCGTTCGCGAATGGATTGACCCAAAGTGGCACGAGAAGCCACGATGGCAGAGGCGACGTCGGGAACGATGTCCACAGTCAACATCGAGGCAATACCCTTCCAAGTGCGCGAACGAGAAGAAGGCATGATAAATGAGAGAAGTTGGACGAGCGAGTGGAAGATTATTTTGGGGGTAACTCCCTGACGAAGAAACAACCAGACTTTTATACCACCAGCAAGGAAATTGCAAATAAGCGCAAGAATTGCCGGGTGTTCTAGAATAACCGACAGGTGTATGTTGCGGACAACATCTGTAAGTTAAGAGGAGATGATACGCATGTTACGATTCTAGGGCTAGAAACCCCGGATTTTGCGATTTCTATCAAGCTTCAGTCTAGAGGATTCAACGTAGACAAGGCCAGGTGCACATGAGTTATCATCAGAGACACAGTCTAGGGCAAGGACTAGTTCTCTAAAGTCAGACGTTAACTACGTTTAAATACCAGTCCAGTAACGGACCGTCTGTACTGAATATCACTATCCAATGTGTCCCACCGTAACACCGGTGTACGAAAATCCTACACTCTGTACATACGTCACTGTCGCGTTAGTATCACAAATCAAGACGCAGTTAACGAATTCCATACGTTAATGGTTGTTTACAGCCAAGCGGCAGATTACTAGACACTCAATCAATCTAAAACCTTGACAAGAGTACAAGATCCAGTATCCCGTCCAGACGGGATCTGTGTCAATTGATTAGAAGGCGTAAGCACCCGTGTGGTTGGCCGCTAAAAGAATAAGTAGCAAAGATCTAATAAGGGTATAAAGAGGTCATATCCCGTACAGACGGGATACTGAGTCTTGCCCCTCGTTCACAAAAGATTCCGTATCAGGTATAGGAGAAGCAGACGCAACGTAGGAGTTCAGTTCCCGTTTGGGACAACTAAGGATCAGATCGGTCCAGGTACCTCCGTGGAACCATTCCATACACGGCCGCGGTCAACAATTGAGTTTCAGCGAGCTTCTGCCCGGGTTTATCCCTTCCACCATCGACGGTCGTCAACCCTAAAGATTACACTTGCCAGAGATCCCCACTCTCAGTTGCTTCAAACAAAAGATATCATAACAGGCAAACAGATAACTACAGAACAGTTCACTTCCTTTAACGCCTGAAGGAAGTGGCGCAGACACCAAACACCAGATACAAGACAAATACTAGAACTTTCCTCCGGTCCAGACCAGGTTCCTGAAGCACGCCATAATGCGCAGTCAACCGATGTCTCGCACCTCCCCAAGGAATAGTTTCTCTCCTCCGCACCAATAGCAATCGTGGCCGGAACCCTATGCCCTGGGAGTACCCTCATGGTACCACCCCAGTGATGAGTCAGTAATTATTCCGTTTTACCGAGTAGAATACTATAAAGGACACCATGTAACGTCGAATAGTTCAGTTTAGCGCCCCGCAGAGATCAGCCCACAAAGCGTCCCCCTGTAGTAACCTTGCTCGAGTATACACTCAAATAAGATCCCGTTTGCACACTATTGAAGACCCAAAGTCCCCCAAACTTAAGAGCCCCACCTGAGTAAATACAGAACTCGGTGTTGGATAGAAGATTAAGATTCCCCAGCTAGAACCACTTGCGATTCAATTAGAAGTGAACTTTCGTGAGCCCGGACTTCTCCCAAGAGATACCGCACGGATTTACTGAGAAGCCGACCAGTCCTTAGAAGGGTCCGCATCGACGTAGAAGTTTAGTTAACATAACACTTTGCGAATACAAGAAGTTGTACCGATCCTCTTGCTATCAACACCAGTGCGACTTACCAGAGTTGAATTGAGAAGACCCAAGACCTAGAACAAAAGCTTAGCGAAGAGCAAAGACTGCACATCCCGTGTCTGCGAACCGGGCACCTGTCTTATTCCAGTACCCTTTAGAACATACGTTTCAACAGTCTATACGTCTGTTGGAGTTGTCCTCTGTTCGGCTTTCGAGTTCTAGTCACGCAAGTGTACAAGTCCACAATCAATCTCAAATACCCCCATCTTACTTGCATTCGTGCAGACTAAAAGGCTCACTTGCCAACTCCTTTCAACTATCACTCAGACCTTGTTCTAGCCAGTTCAAGTACGCGTACATACGCACCTATTCCTTGTTATCACCAAAACAAGCGTAGTTTCTTAGTTACCTATCACCACCCATCCAATCTTAAGATCCCACTTAGGAGTGTTTTAGTTGTTTGTTGGTTGTGGATATATTCTATATATTCTGTGGCCTATTTGCACCCAGCACATCACCGTGCCAATCTGTCGAGGGTTTCTTGCCTTCTCACTTCCACGACCTGCCCACGACTACCGTTGACTCACCCACTGTCCCTCTTACTGCCACCGGTATTGTGCGTTCCACGGACTCGAAGTTTGCACTGGCGTAATTTGCAAGTTTACTGAACTCAAGAGCCCATTATCACCCGTGGTGCGCCCTTATCAGTGACCGACTTATCAGTCTTAACATCACCCAAGACACTGCTCAACCGTCCTGGCATATCTGTTCACAACCTAAAACAATGGTCTGGTGTACATGTACAAAATGTGTTGAGAAGCATGGCGAAGGGGGGTTGGAGTGTTCAACAAGCACCTGTCGTGCTCATGAACAACTGGATCGTGAACGTGCGGCTGAAGCGCAAATACCCCCCTTGAATCCAATCCCTGAAGCGGTCGAGCCAGATCCGTCAGCAGAAGCTGAGACTCCTCACAAAGGTAGCATCAGAATAATTCGTCTTAAATATAACTCATTGGTTCAACAACAGTGGTCATCATCGACCTTGCTCTGGTGACAACTTTGCTATCACAGCTTGTGGTGTGGCTTGTACTACGAGCAGGTCTAAGTCGTACTGCAGCTGGCAAATCTCTCAAGGCCCTGGATTTCATTCTCTCAATCCTTCTCAAGCTTGTTGCGGCTGCAATAGAGAATGAGCTCCATGTCATCATACAATTCACCGGCATCGAAATTCCCAAAGATATTCGCGCAGTATATGGGCGGCTGCAGATCAATCCAGAAATTACACAGACCGCAGTGTGTCCCAAATGCTTCACTCCGGTTCAAGGCGAAATGAAAATATGCCAATGGAGAGAATCACCAAAGTCTAGGCCCTGCGGCACCAAACTTTTGAAGTCTGCTAAGACAAAGTCAGGTTTGACCAAAACAGTATGTTATTGATTGTACTCTATGATATTTTTTCTGAGTGCATATGGAGATACCCCGTCTGCTCTATTGTACGCAATCCTTCAAATCCTGGATTACCTGGTTTCTTTCACGACCCGACATCGAGAATGCCTTGGAAAAGACTTTTCAACAACCTGCTCCCACTCAATTTGATGCCATGCATAGTATACAGGACAGCCGTGCATGGCAAGATCTTCGAGGCTTCCTTCAATCACCCTACGATCTTGTATTTGCTATCTATATCGATTGGTTAAATCCGTTCACCAATAAACAAGCAGGTCAGTAATTTTCTTTCTTATATTTGTATCTTCTACTCATGTTCCTTAGGCAAAAAATACTCTACAGGTGCCGTAGTGGCATACTGTATGAACCTTCCCAAAGAAATTGCCTTTGCTCCGGAAAACTGTTTCTTCATCACGGCTACCCCTGGACCTAAGGAGCCAAGTGTCATTACATTGAATCACTGTATCCGCCCATTTGTCGACGAGATTAAGCCTTTCCAGAGAGTTGGCAAGCCTATTCCAACTTACCGTCATCCTGATGGAGCACAAGTTCGTACCAGAATGGCCATTCCAGTCATTGCTGATACACCAGCTCTTCACAAGGTTTGTCCACAGCAAAACAGTTATTCCAATCACTGACTCTTCAAAAGGTTCTTGGTCATCTCAGCCACTCAGCGCATAGTTTCTGTTCATTCTGCGACTTACTCATCAAGAACATCGAAATTCTCGATCCTACTCGTTGGACTCTGCGTAACGGCACTACAACACGTGACCAAAAAAGCCCGAATACTTCTACAAAAGGCAACAGGAATACGCTGGACAGAGCTGCATGGCTTGGATCCCTCTCACTGGGATTCTATCAAGCATCATATTTTGGGATTCATGCATATATGGCTTGAAGGTGTACTTGATACACAGTTACGGACTTTGTGGGGAATTGGGCGAGCTGAAGTAGCTGAAAAGGCACGGCAAAAGGCTAGTAAAATCATCAAAGAAGAGGAACAACAAGAGCAAAAGGATGAGCAGTTTACTCAAGCTGAAGTAGTAGAATCGGCAAGTGAGCTAGAAGAATTAACGCAGGAGGAAGTTGAGTTTGCTGCAAGCCTAAATTCTTCATCTAATGATGATGATGTATTACATCGTAAGTTTTGCTCTCTTATCTGATATATATTCTCTTATTTTTACAAGATCTTGATGAGGGAGGGGTTAATGGTGATGACGGTGAAGATTATGATGGCAATGCAGATGAGAACATTCGTAAGATTTGCTCTTTTATCTGACATATATTCTCTTATTCTTTCAAGATCTGAATAATGGAGGAGATGATGATGATGATGATGAGAATTATGGTGACGATGCGGATGATGAAATGGATCTAGATCATACTCCCCCACGCATGCACTCTCCAACTCATGATGGATGGGAAGATGATGATGAGGATGACGACTTTGTGGATCCTGCCTTCTTAGGTGACATTGCTGAAGGGCAGGAGACGTTTGGGAAAGAAGAGATGTCAAAGATCTGGCACTGTATCACGGAGATGACTTTGCCCACTTGGGTTAGCCGGCCCCCCTTTGATCTTGGGAAGAAAAGTGCTGGCCACGGAAAGCTTACAGCTACGGATTTCCTCACATTGTTCACCACTGTCTTTCCGCTTATTCTTCCAGAATTCTGGTATTCCTCGGATGACCCAGGCAAAAAGGCCATGCTTACCAACTTCTACCATGTTGTTGCCTGCACCAATATTGTCGCATCATACACAACAAATGATAGCGAAGCTCAGAAATTTTCTGAACATTACACGGCGTACCAAATGTCACTACCCCAACTCTTTCCAACCTATCACTCTCTCCCAAAACATCACTACGCGGAGCACCTCAGTGCGCTCCTCAGCTATTGGGGTCCTCTGGCCTCATTGAACGAGTTTGCCGGGGAGCGTTTGAATGGCATGCTACAAAGGATCAAGACAAACAGCCAAGCTGGTAAATTTTCATCCATTTACCATTCAAATTGGCTAATCTGCCCATACAGGACAAGTAGAACTCACGTTGATGCGTCAAATCAATCGCCGCTTTCGATTGCAAGCTCTTCTTCGCAATGTTGATACCAATGAACCTAGCGGACAACTATCCAGCATGTTGGAGCCTGACCATGCGACAGGCCCGAAGGTCCTCAATGCTGAAGCTACAGCAGCCTTTCTGGCCCCTCTTCCTCATATGGACCAGATTGACTATGACCTGGTGCTTGCATATCTCAATGCTCATGGTCCACCATACCTTGACTGCCAGCATTGTCCTCTCCTACCGGATAGTCGTGTTCTCCCCCCAGTAGCCAAACTGCGCACCGAGTGGCGAGTGGAGGACCGCACCTATAGCCGCTTGGGCTCGCATCCGGGAAACAGCGCCATACAATTCTATCACCCCGATGATGGACATCCCAAGACTGGCTCCATCACCAGCATTCTTTGCATACCTTTGCAAGGAGTGCTTCGTAACTTCTTCATCGTGACTTTGCACAAGCCCCTCCCCGATGCCAAATTACAGAAAACCCCATTCCCCGCACATCCTCGCTGGCTGTCCACCGCCGTTGATCAGGACCTTTCAGATACACGAGTTGTCATAGAATCTGATCATATTATTACACACCTAGCTACCTATACTCGGCCGGCTGGCACATACAAGGTTGAGAAGCCATTCCTGGTTATTTGTTGGGCTTTGAATCGCGGTCGTAAATAGATAAATACATATTCATTGGAAGTTGTCAGATATACAAGCGCATACCACATAGAAGAAGACAGAACAGCATACAGGTAAGCATAAGGCATAACGAGAAAGCATACATAAGAGAATACAAAGATTGTCCACAACTCTACCATTGCAGGGGAGTGCGTGAGTTACATCTCCCCACTCTGCCTTTCCGCGCCACCCGTTTTGGTTTGTGTGTCACCCGTTTCATCTTGCGCGCCACCCGTTTCACCTTGCACGGCACCAGAAGACGGAGCCGAAGGGTGAATGTCATCTGCGTCGGGCTGGGTCTGGGCTCGGGCCGCCTGGTCGGGATCGACGTCCATAGCCATCGGCGCCCCCGAGCCCGACGCCAGTCCTTCCTCCACTTGTGCTTCCTCCTGCTCCTCCGACCCTTCCGCCCCTGTGGCCCGCTGCTCCTCTTCCTCCTCATCGTCCTCCGAGTCGACAGCAACATACGATGCGTCATCGTCCATTGCATCGTCGTCGAGTTCAATGCCATCCCAGCCTGCTTCCTCCTCGTTGTTGCCTTCGATCATGCCTGCCCTCCTCAAGTTTGCGATCTGCGCAGGTGTCGGCGACAGATAGGCTCCCAATGCCTCAGCGGCGTATTCGGCTTTGAAATCCTCATCAGACATGCTGAGAATCTCCATCGCAAACAGGCCGGAGTGGTCCGTCAAGTACTTGGCTTTGAGTGCATCTGCTTGCGAAGGGTGAGGAAAAGCAGCACCGAAATCGTGCAGGTTGAATTGCTCCTGGGCCGTGAGGTCGTTTTTCCAGAAAGAGACCGAAAAGTAATCGCATGCAACCGCCTCGGGGGATTCTTCGAGAAGAGGTGGCAGCGGTTCCCTGTCATCTCGCCTTCTCTCCTTGTCTTTGCTAAAGAAACGATAAGACAGAGGCAAGACGCAGACACGGAGAATACATACGTGTTCATGCCATTCCGCCTCTTGTAACCTTCATAGCGATAGTCGAGGTACTTGACGAAGTCGGTCACGGTATCGCTCCGGCCAACCTTGCGGCGAACCCTCCAATGGCTTTTGTCCTCGGAGAGCTCGTCGTCGGAGTGAACCTCCGCCACACTGATCAGGTTGCGGTATCGGGGAGCCGCAGCGAGGGTAATACACATCAAAACGCGATTCCGCATCACCTGCAAAGAGTCTGAGCGACATGAAGAATTTTGAGTATGGATTACTCACCTTGTCGCGCTGATTGCGCGCCTCCGCCGAGAGTCTGCTCTTCTCATGGGCTCCTTCGGCTCTAGTTTCTGCGTTCACCAATGCAGCCATCAACTTGTAAACGAAGTGTCGGTAGATGGTCTGGATGAACGGCTGGTCCTGGAACCAAGGTTGAAAGCGAACTTCTCCGGGAGAATACACGTTCATGAGGCCCATGTTTCGGAAAGTAGTCAGAGCAATCCTTTCGTGGACAAGGTTGTAGGGCGACTCTGGGCTGTTGCTGGAGCATTGGGGAGCGAAAGTCTTTAGACCGAAACGACCGACAGTGGAGAACAATGAAGTCAGAGCGCCCTCATCCACTTTGCTGATGGACTTTGCGATCAAGCTGGTGCCAAGTGCGGCCGTCTCCTTGACTTTCGCAGCCTTGTCGATGCTCGCCTGGCTGGCCGCTTTGTTGGTCGACATTATGGCTTCGATGGTGGCTTCCATGTTTTTCTGCGTGGACGAGGTTGTCTCCCAGGTTTTCACAGCGGCGGCAGTGACGGCAGGTGGGATCGCATCCTGATCGTAGAGTCCCCAGAGGAGTTGAATGTGCAGATACACCCAGGTCTATAAAACGGCAGTTGAGACAGGTTTCTAGAAAAGGTAGAGAAGGAACTGAGAACACACTTTGAACTTCCTCAGCTCAGAGCTATCCCTCTCCTTCGTCTTCTTCTTCGTGTTTTCCTCGTCGTCAGACTCGTCGTCAGACTCGTCGCCCGAGTCAATGTCCGACTCAGAGGGGGACGAGGAGGACTCCGAGTCGGAACGGTTGCGCCTGCGCCTCTTCTGTCGCGCCTTTTCCTTCCCTTTACCACGAGGCGATTGCTTCTTGGCCTTGGAGATCTCCTTGGCCCTCTCCCTGGCCTTCATACTCTGCTTCTTGGTAGACTTCTTCCTCTCCTTGGGCGGTTTTTCCTTCTCCTTCTCCGCCTGCCTTCTGGCCTTGGCCCGATCTTTCTCCTTATCTTTCTCCGTCCTAGCCTTCTTGGAAGGTGAAGGGGGAGCTACGCTGCTGGTCCGGGCGCGCTTCCTTCGAGTGGGGCTTGGATCGCTGTGCATGGAAGTGTCGTCGTCTGTGCGAGAAGCGGCGGTGGGCATGGCGGGGAGTAGCAAAAAGGCGGGGAATAGCGAGAAGAGTTGTGGATGGGAAGTAAAATTGGATTGGAGATGAAAGAATGAAAGAACGAAAGGGGTGCCAGATTCATACGTAGGATAAGGCCACGCGGTCCGAAGACTTGCCGTGTAGGGTCCAGCACAAAGCAATAGTACTGTCATCGGAAGGCCGGAAACAGACACCGTCGCGCGATGTTAGCGACGACTTGGTCTTAATTTCACTGGTAGTCTACCTGAAAACTGGTACTCATGAGGTGCCAGCAAGCGTCCCCGCCCCAGTGATGAGGGAGCGAGGACAAGAAGAAAAAGCTCACGTGTTGTCCGGCAGCGCATCAAGTCCCGCCGAGGACGTTAAATCCGAGAATTCGGACTTAACGTTGCGCTGCCGACTTGGCTAGGTGCTGGCCTTGCACGTGATCTTTTCCCGCTTGCTTCCTGCCGCCAACAAGCTGAGCAGCAGCGGCGGGAACAGGCAAGGTAAGCGACTTCCCGCCCATCGTAGATTAGAGTAATTGTTGAATAAAATGGGTTCGCATCAAATCCTCAACGAATAACAGTCTGAGCGCCATAGCGGCAAAAAAATGCAGGGAGAGTCCAGGTCGCTAATATGAACTTCATTATAGATGGATCTCAGCGAGCTATTCGACGTCGAGGCTGCGGAGTCGGAAGACGAAGACGAAGAGGGCGATTTTGAGGAGGAAATGCAAGGTGTGTAAACAACAGGACGTCGCGGAACCCCCGACTTAGACTATATAATCTCAGATTTCATTGACGATGGAGCCAACTATCAACCTACACAGCGTCGAAGCAGTGTCCCGGACTCCCAATCTCCCTCATCCTCCACCTTTCCTCTACCGCAGTCAGACGCGCCTCATGACAGACACGGCTGGGTTGACCGTCTCGCGGTGAGATACGCCTCGGGAAAGGGACAGACCTTGCCAAGACCTCCCATGCCGATGCAAGACGGTGACTGCCCTCTCGACCAACAACTTCTGGAGCGGGTGTACACAGACCCCTACATTTACATTGTTCTCCTGTACTGCAAGGTCAGTATCGTGCTGAATACTTTTGATTGCACCTAACGACCATTCCCAGACCGGCTCTAAAGCTGCAGTGTCATCACGCCTTCTCGAGGTGAAGACTTCTCGCGCCGAGTTGAACATCCTCCAAGTTGTCCCCCACCCTCTCATGGACGGTGTCTTCCTCATTTTGGAGCGCGACTTTCATCCTCAGATTGGCTACGTGCTCCAGTCAATCCCGGCCTGTTATCGTTCTAACTTCTTCCCGGCTGTAATGCGCTCCATCGGCAATCCCCCTTCCAACCCCCCTTGCTGGCGCCAGTTTCGCGTCTACATTTCCGATATTCCAAATCACATCGCATTTCTGAAGGTCATCAAAGCTCCCCCCGTCCCCGAACTCGTTGGCAAGTGGGTTCAGATCCCATCGGGTCTGTACAGAACGGATGTTGGGCTAGTGACTCGTCAATACATTCCCGCCGAGGATATCGCCAAGGCAGAAGTCATCCGGAGAAGGCTCGAGAGAGCAAAGGCAATGGCAGCGGAAAAGAGGCAGGCGAGCCAAGAGCTGAGACAACAGCAACAGGTGGAGCTGGATAGTGCAAGGGAGAGGACTTTGAGGGAGGTGGAGGCAAAGAAGCAGGAGGCGGGCCCACCACCCCAGAAGGTCGACGCTCGTCGTGCTTGGTTGACGAAGAAGGCAGCCCTGGATGAGGAGGCGAAGTTGATGAGTGACACTTACGATGCATTAGAATCGGAGGCGGCTCGCGCATTGGAGAGGGGACAGGTGGAAATTCGCCAAATTGAAAAGGACTGCGACGACATGCAGAATGAGCTTGGAGCTTCGAATCCACTGTGCTCCATTCTCGTTGTCCCTCGTCCCCCAACGTGCAATTTTGATTTGTCTCCGCAGGTGGGAGATGTCTTGGAGGAAGGGGTGGGGGAGGCTGTCGGCAAAGCACGGCCCGTAGCGAGGGAGAGGGAGAGGAGGAAGAGGAAGAGGAAAGACAAAGAGGGCACGCAAGAGGTTCGACGCCCAGAAGCCCGACTTGCACCGCCGGGCAGTATTCTTCGGCCTGTCAAGAACCAAGAGGGGGACGTCCGCATCTATCAAGGCCTCTCCCATCGCACCTTCGAACACGATTTGGAGATCATCAATCTCCGTACTTCCGTCGTGAGACGTCATCTCACCAGCTACATTGACCCCTCTCTCCTCGATACCTTCTTCAGATCGCAGCATCCCATGTTGTCTTCCCTGCGTGCCAATCCAAACGCCTCATTCCCCCTTCCCTCAAACTGGCTTCTAGCCTTCGGGGACTGCTTCGAAGACTTTGTGACGAAACAGTCAGGGATTTACACTGCGTCCAGTCATTCATCAGCAACTGGCGTTGAGATCTTCGATGCTGAAGGACAGGGCTTTTTCGTTCCCCGGCATCATCTAATGAAGGTAGTGCAAATTGGCGACATGGTCAAGTGTCAAATGTCGCAACAGGAGGATATTGGTCCGGGATTTGTTGTAGACATTTGTGAACAGGGCGGCCAACGGTTTGCGACAGTGATGTTGCATACTCTCACAGTCCTCGAGGATTTCGACGAGGATGAACCCGATGATAGTGTTGCTTATGTCTCAGAGTCTCGCGCCGTACACCTCAAGGATCACGTCAAGGATAGTATTGAAGTCAGCGTGCGTTCACACCTCTTTCTCACTGATTACAAGCTTATATCTCTCAGTCCCGCACCGTACACGTCAACTCTCTTCGGGTTCTTAGCGACAGCTGGTACGACACACCCGAGGAGACGGCAAGTGAGCCGGCTCCCTTCTTGGGACACACAGGCCCGACTCCCTGGATCGGACGGAAGGTCTTGATCGACGCTGAAGGTGATATACATAACAAAGAACAAGCCATCGTAAAGGACGTCATCTTGGACCCGGTAGGAACGATTGCGGTGTCAAAACGCTACAAGGAGGATGCTGTCCTCATCGACTCTTACGAGAGAGTCCATGTGAATCCTCAGCCCTTCACTGAGTCTGTATATGCCAACGGCATCCGGATCGTAGTCCAGTTCACAATAGTTCGAGACCACATGGTTCAAGGAACATACTACTACGAGCAAGTCCTAGATTGGGAGTATGTAACCTAGGTCTATCTCCTTGATGTCAATACTAATGTGTTCTGGCTCTAGAACTCGTTGGCCACTCCGTATCGCCTGCCCTCTCCGCTGCAATCAGACCGCATTTGAGGGGCCGTTGGAGGTCAGACGCTTGGAATGGGGTGCGGATTATCCCAAGTGGGATCCGGAGGACATTGGCAAATGGTTTGGTTGGTATCGGAGGGATGTGCAGGATGGAAGAGCTCTTCAGCGTGCCCAGCAAATGAGGTCGAATGATCCCACACTCCTCCCTCAACCTCCTCGAATGCCCCCCCCCCCACCCAAACCCCGCTCTCCCCCTCCCGAGCCGGCCAAGGCCCACTGGCTGGAGAGAGGCCGCCTTCTCAACATGCATATCGAAATTTTCTACAAGGTTATCGAGGACAACTCCTACGCTGGAAAATCGAAAAAAAAGAGGAAGACTGACGAAGGCAAAGATGGTATTCGACTCGTCGCCGCCCTCACGGAAAATCCCAGCGGGTCAAACCCCCCCAACGTAGTTGTTCGCTGTGCCGTCCAAACCCTTGCACCGTAGAAAAAAAGTCGTCTTCATTTGGACCTCTGCGAGCCCGTTCACCCAGGGTCACGTTTTGGTAATAACTACCGACTGTACGCGTTCCGTGGACCACACGAGGGGGAGTTCATGCGTCCAGTTGCCCACCAGCAAGATGACATCGGGAAGCTTCTGCATATGGGTATCTGGGTGGAAGCTAATGCTGGCGAAAAGGACAGTGCTCAGAAGGACGACGAGGGTAAACTACGACCCATCGTCTTTTGCGATGAGGATTGCGTGCTTGTAAAGGACACGAAGGCCGAAATCACCTACAATGTCGAGTGGGAGAACATAAGGCAGCGTGGAAAACCCGGCTGGGATTACATGTTTAAGTATAGAAAAGTTTAGATGTGGACAAGTAGACGATTTAAGTTGACAACCGCCATATATGTTATTCAATCAGCTTTGTATCACTAGTACCAAATTCACTTCATCACTGGACCCCCCGTGGGACAGCAAGATCTTCGGTGGCACCTCATCGTTCAAGCTACGTAAAGGTGAGTTGTGTTCGGTTATACCTAACGTTGTAACTCGTGGATCGCTGTAGTTATTCTCGGTGTGGATGGCTCCGAAACTGTTCAACCCGATCCACATGAAGACCCAAGGTCATCCGATCTCGGCAAGGTAAGATTTTTTCCGGCTGTACTGAGAGCTATAACTCACGAACCATTGGAGCACATTTTAAAGACTGACTCAGGAGTGACCGACGATGTTACAATGGACCTTCAAGTTCCCTTTTGATAACACAACATCGGTATCTTGGTCTACGGTTTCGGAAGGGTCAGTCTGTGTTGAAAGTCATGACTTACGAATGGCTGAAGCACACTTATTCTAGATGGCCCCAGAACTGCCCAACGATGCTAAAATGAACGTCCATGTCCGATTTTGAAGACAGAACATCAGTATATTGGTCTACGGTTTTGGAAGGGTCAGTCTGTGTTGAAAGTCATGACTTACGAACGGCTGAAGCACACTTATTCTAGATGGCCCCAGAACTGCCCAACGATGCTAAAATGAACGTCCACGTCCGATTTTGAAGACAGAACATCAGTATATTGGTCTACGGTTTCGGAAGGGTCAGTCTGTGTTGAAAGTCATGACTTACGAACGGCTGAAGCACACTTATTCTAGATGGCCCCAGAACTGCCCAACGATGCTACAATGAACGTCCACGTTCGATTTTGAAGACAGAACATCGGTATGTTGGTCTACGGTTTCGAAAGGGTAAGTCTGTGTTGAAAGTCATGACTTACGAACGGCTGAAGCACACTTATTCTAGATGGCCCCAGAACTGCCCAACGATGCTACAATGAATGTCCACGTTCGCTTTTGATCACAGAACATCGGTATCTTTGTGTACCGTTTCGGGAAGGTGAGTTTGCTACGCAAGTCGTTATAACTTACGAAAACTCCCAGATCATAACAGTTCTTTTTCTCATGAGTAGCTCTGAAAATGTTCATCCTACTCTTAGTGAAGGTCCAACATTGATTTCAAACGGAAAAGGACGGCAACTGTCTGTACCGTTTCAGAAGGTAAGTCGATCATCTGTACTTGACGGATGGTTCTGATAGTGCCTATGGTAGCATATGTGAAGCTCCCAAGATGGTTTCACACCCACCAAACGCGAAGGTTTCCATCTTTGGAGTTTGCATTTTTTACCCCGGAGGAGGGCGAAACTATCGTCCGCGCGTCCCCTTGCCGTGGGCCTCTGGGCTTATACCCAACCAAGAACGCGTTAAATCTATGGCCGGTATGTTCAGTCTTGGCAAGTATGTCTACCAGTGCGTATTTTGTTATCTTTTCATCTTCTTCCAGTAACGTCTACATCGTACGTGAGCGGCCACTTCATCCCTTCCAACCCCTACCTCGTCCACCGCGGTACCCGCCCACCACCGTGCCCGTACACACCCCATCGTCCCCGCACACACGCACGTTGTCCGCGCACACCACACCCACCCCCGCCGGTTTCGCAGACACCCCCGCTGTCCGCGCACTCACCTCTACCAGCCGCGCAGACACCACGCTGTCCCGCACCCCCCCCCCGCTGTCCGCGCACATCCCCCCGCTGTCCGCGCACTCACCCCCGGCGTCCGCGCACTCACCCCCGCCGGTTTCGCAGACACCCCCGCCGGTTTCGCAGACACCCCCGCTGTCCGCGCACTCACCCCCGGCGTCCGCGCACTCACCCCCGCCAGTTTCGCAGACACCCCCGCTGTCCGCGCACACCACCCCCCAGACGTTGGATTTGTACGCGGGCGAGGCGTATGAGATCTCCTCGCTGTGGTGTTTGCATTTGACGGTAAGTCGACCGTTTAGTGAAATGGGCGGACTGAGACTGACCTTGTTTTGTTACAGCCGGTGCGCGTGCGCTGTCGGCGAAATCTAAGAGAAGGTAAATTCAGAACCTACCTTGAACACCGTTGTACTGACCGTGTTTTAGACGTCCGTCGTTCGTTTCCTTGGATTCGGCGCGGCGCGTTGGTTTTTCGATGCCGAAGACTCATGAGCCCCGACCCATTGCCTGATTCCAGGGGGCGAATCTGCGCCTAATTCGAATCCGTGAACGTTGCACGGGGGCGGGTGGACGCGAGCTCGTCGAGGCCGAGCGGTGTGTGATCGCTGTGCGATCGCTGTGTCAGCGATGGTAATGCTGTAACAGGTATGTGATCTCATTTTTTTTCTTTGCTTTCACCATCATCACCCTCATTCACCAACTCTAGCACAACATGAAAGTCATCAGGTAAGGAACATCTGTTGCATCCCTCACAGTGATTTGGTGACAATCAACCAGTCTGTTCACCAAATTAGTCATGGCTCTGTGCATGCCCAGGTGTGTGCCACTTTCCATTCCAATCTGGATCTGGACAACGTTCCGCGCCCAGATCCACGCGCCGCCGCGGTCAAGACAACGATTCCGCGTCCGACAACGATTTAGACGACGATTTTATCGTTCTCCAGGTGCGCCACAATAGCTGACTTCTCTCCATTGCCTCAATCGTCTCCAGGGCATGGACATCTATTCCGACGCCGTTGACGAGATCACGCCCAGCGATGCAGTCAGTTGTCCATTCCATTCCTGTCCTCGCTGACTTTCTATTCTGTAGGCTACCGGTTGACGCGCGTTCGACGTGTGTTGAATGTTTACATTGTATATACCCTCCATCTTGATATCTAGCACTTGGGCATCCGGCGTCGTACATCATCACCTATATATCTTGCTATATCCATGTCACAACCTGAATGGTTTGCTTCCCGGGACTTATGTGTAGCTCGAATCACACTGGTTCTTCATTGTTTAAGTATCCGAGCGCTTGGTTGGGCGACACAATGAAAGGGAATCTTTATTACAAGTTATGTACTATGTTACGAACTGGTTCGTCGGCTCGCACGTTTCGTCCGTAAAATCCGACATGAAAGAGAGCAGGTATCATAAAGGAAAAGCGGTCGAAAGCTCGCTGTGCTGCCTTAAAGGCAGCACAGGCGTACTGCCCTGGTGGCTGCCCCCGGTGTCAGGAGCAACAGCAATGGTCATGTTATGCCGCACTAAGGACAGAGCATAAACGTCTAACCAGAGGCAAAGTTAAGCTAGCAGAAATCAACGCTGAGTCTACTTATTCACTGGATGTTCCAGTACTTGGGGGAATTGCGACACGTGTTAACGAGGAGAGGGCGAGCGACGATGACGGCGGAAGAGACTCAGAAAGCCTCGGAACGCGTGTCGTGATAACGTGACCACAGCTTTGTGTTAGCTGAAGCTACGTGAGCTTGCGAACGGCTAGCGTAAGTGTTAGATAAGGCAAGAGAGCACCAGAGGACGAGGAGAGGGTCCAGGATCAATAGCTGACACAGTCACGCTGACTGGATGTCCGCATTGAGGACGGACCCGCGGTGCACGTCGACATCTTTTCTTGCTTGCCGCCGTCATTGTCTTGCGCGCGCGGTTCGCTATCCTTCTCATTCCAGTCCTTTGCATGCCTGAGAATTTTGGACCCCACCCACCGTCCCTTTTTCTTTGAGTTATCGTCTCACGCTTTGGGGTCTGGGTTTTTGTTGAGAGTTTAGCCTTTGGCAAGGTTTTGGGCTTTCGCTGATTCTTCTCTCACTTGACCCGTTCCCCATTGTGTACTGGAGTCGACGCACAGTCCGGTTGAGTCTGGACCCAGGACCTCTGAGGTTTCTGTTGTCACTTTCCCAATCCCGACTGGCCGCCGCTATGCGGCGGTGGCGCCGACTTCCCCGCAACACCACCTTTCATATCATCATGCCAGACCTCTCATTCTGGCATGAGTATTTCACTGATCTACGTGAACTCTTGTGCATCCGACGAGGTATCGCGTCCTTGCCTTATGCAAATATCGATTTGAAATCAACCTTTCGGTGACCCACAGACTGAGGCTGCATACCACTCCGAGTCGTTCTGTGAACATATGCCGCATTGCGCCCCCTTGACGAAATGCGCTGCCAACTATTCCGCCGATCATGAAACAGTTCAGACTCGATGTATGTCTCGCCGACGCGTTATTGTCGCTACTCATCCCGACGGGCCTAGAGAAGTTTCTCATATCATCACGACCGACCGCACTACGTATACTCCACTTTGTTTCAGTGACTGAATCCACTCATAAAGACTCCCTACCCACATCTCGGCACCTGTCGGAGGCTGTCTCGGTGAACTAGGGCAAATCTCACATCTCAGCAACAACAAAGCTCGCCGTTATGCTACATGGAGGCTGAAGGGTACAGTGTATCGACTAGCGAGCCGTCGAAGGCACACATAGATCAAAGTCTGGTCGGGTTGCCCTGTTCAAGCCCAGTTG
This sequence comes from Strobilurus orientalis, assembly GCA_019915145.1. NCBI lineage: Eukaryota > Fungi > Basidiomycota > Agaricomycetes > Agaricales > Physalacriaceae > Strobilurus > Strobilurus orientalis. The sequence continues at coordinate 2,080,157 of JAHLML010000010.1, forward strand.
GTAGGTAATACAGCCATCCTTTCAGCGCTTAGCGCGGCTTAGGCCTCGGCAGGCACCGATACCGGATCATCGGCAAACCCGTTGGCAATAAACGTCCCTTCCCTTGTCTTCACGCCATCATCATCACCAACATGTCCCAATTTGAGGAAGGTCAGACCCAGGACAAGAAGCCCAAATTGAACCTCATCGTCAAATACGGCGGTGCTGATGGGCAGAGTGAGTCCTGTCTGTTTACGCGTCTGGCGCAGATCGTGACGCGTCAAAGAGATCACAGTCGCTGTAAAGCTTAATACGAAGTTTGCAAAGATAATTCCAGCCGCGGAGGTAAGTTCAGATGCTTGTATTTGTCGCTATCCTCGTGTCTTTTTCTCTGCATTGCCCAATGTTGTCAGCTAACTCGTTGTCGTTGTAGAAAAGGTTCCAGATGGAACCAGGCGCGTCATGCTCACGGGCCCTTGCTCGCTGTCAGTACTCACAGTGTCAATTCACAGGAACTTTGAAGTTCATGACTGCGACGGGAGACCGCATCCAGCCTAATGACACGCCCGCCGATGTAAGTCTCGCCTGTTCCTTGCTGTCGACGCCTGTTCCTTGCTGTCGACTGATATCATCTCGGCTCTCAGCATGATCTCGAAGATGGTGATGAAATTGACGCGTTCTTGGAGCAGGTACGTCCCCTCTAAGATTCGTTTTCACCCGTCAACTCATAAAGACCTTCTTGAAAGGTTGGTGGCGGGCTTGGCTCCGAATGAATACGAAGTCGTGTAGCTGCCCGTCTCTCTGGCAGCCTACGCGGCATGATCCAACAGTACATCGCTGCTTGTTGAAATAATGACGCAAACGAGATTAAGACTTGTACACCCAGAACCTGGCGTCGACTCTAATTAGTATCGCGATGGTAATGATGGTTTAGATATCGGATACTTCTCTACGGCCATGGTGGATCTTGACGTTATCGATATTTCAGGTCCTGGCGAGGATAGAACACTGGCTCTGAGACGAATGTTGATGAGTCTGGTTGGGTTCTACTATGGTAAAGCACCTCGGACCACAACGCTCGCCAGTCTTCTCGCGGCTCGAACGCATAGCTGTACGTCAAATCCGGTGATTGGCGGCATTGTTCTTACGTTGGTGGGGACACTCTTGCGCTTGCAGGGGTATGATACAAACATTTTGATCACTTCCTAGTTGACCGCACACAAAGGCGACGTGTATGCCCGTTCCCACAGGGACTCTTGTCTTTCTCTGTGATGCTGCTCTTTCTCCCCGCTGAGATTCTGCATGAAATACTATCGCTGGTACGTGGTAATCTGATCCAATAATCCTCCACTAAACCATAACTCATCGACTCCGTACCAGTTTGATTCCAGGAGTGGTGTGCTTTCCAAGCGCAACGCTCGGGCACTTCGGAACCTTCGACTCGTATCGAGCTCTCTCCATCCGTTTATCGATCCCATTCTCTTCAAGCGTGTATCCTTGAGATCGTCGTCATTCATCAGATCAGTTTCAGAAAACAGTACCTCGCTCGGAATATACGTCAAGACTCTTCGCATCAGCTTCCCCAATGAGGAAGGATGCGATTCTGATCTTGGATCATCCATGATTGCGTTTCTCCGACGAGCGCTGAGTGGATGCCGAGATTCCCGTATGTCACAGAGTGATGCGGAGATTATGGAGCGGGCCATTGGAAGGTTGACATCTGTTAATGCCCTCGAGTACGTTACGCCATTACATGGTTCCCTCAGACCTGATTCGCACCGACACAGGATAGATATGTCTGGAACGAACCTCGAAGGAGAGGAGGATTATGTTTCTCGTCTCTTGCCACTGTTATCACATCGTATCACCTCCCTGCACTTAACCCCTGGGACCGTTCCGCTCTCCCTCTCCTGCTTCAGAAACCTCGAATCCCTCACCGTTTCTCGTATAGTATGGCCCACGAGCCTGGTATCCGAGGTGATGAACAACAATCCTCGCCTCGTGGATCTGACTGTGGGACCGTGGCTTGCATTTCCAGATCGACGTGGTCACGCACCTCTCAATGTGGCACATTCCCTCCCACTAGACCATCCGCGGCTCATGAACCGCCTGAGTCTACATGGTGTGCACGTTCTTCCCGAAGAGATCCCCCTACTCCTAGGGTACATGCAGCAGGCACAGTCGGTTTTGCTCAAGGCTTGCATCGTTCCCGACGAGCTGTTTTATGCACTGAGTACATCAGCTTTGTCGATCACCTCACTCACGCTCGAGAGGATAGCCATCACACCAGCTGTACTCGACTGTATAGTGGCGTGTACGTTCCTGAGGCAGTTACGCCTCAGTCCCGGTGAGAGGTCTGCGCCAGGAATGGGACGACGATTTTGGATGGAGGTGCTTCCATCTCTAGACTTGATGGAGCTCAGCGTGCTGCCTGCTGACAACGCCGATTGGTTTCTTTGTCATGACTATCTCGGTGTTGTGAAGATACACGGTAGGAGCTTGACTCATCTAGAAATGGGGGTCTGTTTCCACAAGACGGGGGAAGACACGCCAGCGTATTTGGTTGTAGGTCCATGTCTCCATTCTATGCCAGTTCTGTTCTCGAGCCCTCATCGCAGTCTGGCATACTCTCTCTATTCCAAGGGCCCCTGACCGTCGTAACCGTCGTAACCGTTAATCCCTCTTATCGAGCGGACCGATATATCAAACACGACATACACATCTTATCGAAAGACGTTGGTCGGACGCTCATGAAGAAGACATGGATAATGGACATGGGTGGAGGGCCCGCACGTTTGAACTTTGGGACATTGAAGCTGGAAATTGAATGGGAAGGTGGGGTCGGAAGATTGGTGCCAGTACCAGGGAACGATGACGACGTTGACACTAAGTCTCATCCGGGAGCGTCCTACTAGGGTATCAGGCGATGATATGGTCAGAAACCGAGAGTCCATATGAATGTATGTAAGACACTAATATGTAAGAACTTTCGACAGAGACGCATGAGAAAACCGTTCAGTGTCCCACAACAACCCAGACCTCAAACGATCTCATACTTCCATACATGATGCTCTCCAAAATCTACGATGAACGAGGTCAAATACGGTAATCTTAATACCTGGCTTTCCATCTCGACAATCAGTTCCCGGAAATCCTGCTCGACGCTCGATTCACATTCGTCTAGCGGATCGAAAGGGTTATACGTCACGGATACCTCATTCACCGATGGAACGAGCTCAAGCATTTGAGAGATTTCCCGGACGAGAGTGTGGCTCCTCGGGCAATGCACAGTCAAGCGCTTCAAGGGGCATCGAGACCGCTTCAGAAAATCCAGGACTGGGCTGAAGTACTCTATCCACAGGACAGTCAAGTCCTCCAAGAGTGGAGCGTTGAAGCTAAACTCCCATGGGGAATCAGACGATGTGATGGAAAGGCGGCGAAGAGATGACGCCAATAGGATCTCCGGTTCGTCGCCAAAATCCTGATTCTCCGTCAAATCAGCGTACTCGTAGTCCGTCGTAAGGGACACAAGTTGCGGACAGAGAGTCGCAAACTTGCGGATCTCCTCCACGATCAATGAGGAAGAAAATGGTGCGAGCCTCACGCTGCGTAACTGAGAATATGGGAGAGGGGGGGTTTCATAGCCGTAGCCAGTAAACTCCACGGACCGAAGTTGTGATGCGCGCAGAAAGACGTCAGTAACGTGCATCGGGAGTGACAGAGCGATGTAACTAAGGCTGAGCGAAGAGAGTAGAGGGAGTTCAACCCCTGGAAATGTCAAATTTTCGGGCATGCCACCCTCGAGGTTCAGTCGAAGGATGCGACATTGGGGAAGAAGCCTCAGCACTACTGGAAGGAAATGACAAAGGTTGTGACTGCCGTTTTGCTGCCCAGAGACATCGATTGACACGGGGTGGTTCTGGATGCGATCGATCCTCGTTGCGAGTAGGCGTTGCCATTCGCAGGGAGTGTCATGACCGGGATGGAAGTCGATGAACGACCACAGAGCAGGGTGGGAGAGAACGACGTTCCTCCAGAAACTGCACACATAGCTGAGAAGCCAGGGGCCACTGGATATGTCAAAGACATGATGTTCGTCTGTCGACGCGCAGTAGCAATGGAAAATCTCTCCGAGTATCTCGGCAGGAAAACCGCAGATTTTCGAGAGGGATGAGCGGGGTTGGGAGACTATATCTGACCCTTTCTCCTTCGCCGCAACATGCGCATCCTTTTCGACCTTCAAGGCCGTCATGGCGGCATTCAACCGATCAACGTCCTTTTCTGCGGTAGCTCGTGGGATTGGGTGATCGCGTATGAGCAGTCCGTCGACCGCTGTGGCTGGCTCATTTGAGGAAGGGGGTCGATCCGAGGTGAAAGCTGGAGAAGAGTCTGAATACGTGTCGATGGGGTAAGGCCCCGCGCGCGAGGTACAAGACGGTAGACAAAATCTGTCCATTTAGCTGATCGAGTTCCTTTTTGAGCAGGGCATATGAAGAAAGGAAGGAGGAGATCACTGACAGAGGCGGCGTTACCTCATAGGCCGAACGCTTGGAGTTGGTCGAGTTGTTCCAGGTTGGTTCCAGGTTGTGTCAGATGAGAATTTACGACCCTGCGGGGCTCGGACCGGATATGATTCGGGCCCCATCGGGTCCGGACCACGCGTCTGCCTGGTAAATACAGTACTTGACGTCTCACTCGCCGCTTCAACCTTGTGAGATGAATTACCCATCCCAATTGCTGTTGTGCAAAGCAAAGCAATAGATGATCTATACTTTGTTCGGCACCAGTATCAGTCGCGTCTATTTCCCACGTGACAGAAGACTGCTTGCTTCTTACCGTCATCGAACTCGCGCGGATATCCCCCCGGCGCGCCTAGCGCTTTTCGGATCTTGACTTCCACCGTCATCATACCATGCAAGACGACGACCAGGCGCCATTGCTTGTCGATTCTGACGCCGAGAACGAAAGACATAAGCCTGACAGAGTCAAGCCTTCCGCTGTTAGGTGCGCGTCATCGTCCCGCATCATGACGGATTTTTTTGACACAATCATCCAGACTCTTCCTTGTCTTTGGGGTGGTTACGTTCCATGTAAGGGCTCGATGCATAAGAGCCAATTCGCAGTCGCTTATCTATGACCAGCTGCAACTTCTATCCAATGTCGTTAGGCTGGGCCTCACAACTCGCTTGCTTTCGGATGGCAACCCACCAAAACACCCTAATGGGATGCTTAGTACGATATGCCGAAGTGATCGTTTCACGGGTCGTATTGACCTGCTGTAGCTGCCCTCCTGCACTGGATCCCTCTTCTCGGCACTGCCCTCACACTCGGGTGGTGGGTCCACTTGGCGGAGACCGTAGGGCGAAAGACGGTGATTATGATCTCTGTTTGCGTGGCGTGGATTCTGTAAGTGCCTGCCAGCTTGCGATGCCGTGCGGGTGTTGACGCTGATTAATGTTAGGACTCCTCCGCTTTGGCGGCGCGGACATGGCTGGAGTGCGCATCACGTTCGTCCTTGTTCTCGGTCTGTCAAGCGTGAAGATTATCCCCCCGACTTTGGTGTATACGTGCGTCCTAAGGTTTTCATCTTCGGCTCGTACTCAAGCTTGAAATGTTTTCAAGGTCGCTTGCAGAGGTTCTCCCGTCGCCCTACGTGAAGTAAGTTCAAAGGCTTATGCATCTAGCCGTGAACTTATGATGAACAGGCTGGCAGCATTCTCGCTACTGCTTGGGGTGGCGTACATCTCAGAGTACCTAGCCCTGATTGTGCGCATTTCTGTAGTTTCTTCTCCTTTTTATTCTGATACTGTGACGGTCCAGGTCATATTCTCAACAGATATATTACGACTGGCAACGCACAATTCGCCTGCTGGGTGGATAGTTTCTCTTCTGATCCCACCGCTCGCCGTCCTTCTCATCTATCTGCTGATTCCGCGCGACGAGGGCAATGGGTTCAGGGACGATAACGCAATATTGAAGCACATCCTCTCGCCATTCTCGGCCACGTTACACACCGGTGGGCGAAACATGCTGCTCCTTGTCATGGCGCTTTTTCTGTACTCCATGTCGCAGGTAAATGCGAAACTCTTCGCAGTCTGCTGGCTTCTATTGACTTGCGTTGTATGGACAGCGTTTTGAAGACATGAAGTTCATTTTCATCCTGTTCGGCTCTGGCCAAGGACCTCTTGTATGTCTCTCTGGTCTTGTTACGAGCTCAGAAATCAGCTCACCATATCGACAGAGTAGTATATGGTACGAAGTGTACAACTACGTCTACGTCTTTGGTACACTCGGCGTGCTTATCATCCTCGTCCCAGGTCGCAAAGTTCTCTCCGTTTCAAATGTCATTCTCATTCCATACCACAGGCGTCTCCATCTGGATGCACAAACGCCACCAAGGCTTCCCAGGATATCGCTTCGCACGAGACCTCATTCTTTGGGGTCTGACCTTCGACATTCTCTCAACCGCCGTCGTGCTAGGAATCGCCATGACGTCCCCCGTACCTCATATTGTCTTCGGTGTTCTATCACTCTTCGCTATTGGCACGATGCCGGCGTTCTATACGCTCGTGTCGGTCACACCCAGTGCGCAGATCTTTGCTGGGGTCATCTTCTTGCGAAGCGTTGGAGGCCAAGTTGCGGTACGTCCATATACCTCCGTGTTGTTGTTCAATGTGTGACGGTGTTATATCAGGGCGAGATCCTACAGTCGTTTCACCTCTCCCCCGACCTAGAGGTGTCGTCGTTCCGTGCCATGTGCGGGATCCTTCTAGCCTTGTTGGTATTATCTGCGGGCCTTGTGGGGATGACGCCTGTTGGGGTGAGTGTTAGTGCCGTGACAGAAGATTTGGAAGGAGGGGAGACATCTGCGCTTGCGCCTGCTAGCGCTGATGAAGGTGATACTGGTTCATGAACGATTCGAATTTCTATTCTACTCAGCGGCAGTGACCGCGACGTTGTACTTTACCGCTGTCGTACTCGTGTATCTGATATGATTCAACGATTCCCAGTCAGCAGGATTGGCGCATTCGTAGGAGCTCCCCTACCGAAGTGCCTTCGGTCACTATGCTTGTCACGGTGCCGCGTTGACTTCTAAAGCTACTACCAGAACTGTTTTTAGCAAGACCCACTTACTGTAAGGCAATAGTCGGTGGATTCGCTTCCGAGTAGACTGAGACGGATCTTGGGGGGGGGGATCAGAATGGTCATGATGCCTTCCATGGACGTTGATTCGTGCGTGTCTTTTTTTCCCTTTCAGCTTACCTCCTTCGCCACTCTTTGTCTCGTCTCGACGGGGACCTGTCATTACAACAAGGGAATCCTACCGCAACGGTTTCCTGGATACTCGTTACTGTTCAGGTATACAGTTCGTACGGCATCGTCTAGTCTATGGCTCTTGGCTTGTGCGTGAAACAGAACAACGATAACGTAGTCCTGTCCGCGCGAATGAAATGCCCTCGTTCTTGATACTACCGCTCAAATAGAGAACAATAGGTCTCCAGGGAGTTTCGTCAGACACGAGCCTTGCGTTTTCATTTCCGCGTTTTCTGATAATCCAGCTATTGTTCTCATTGCAGTTTTTTGGGAGCTGTACGAGATAATTCAGTCTACTTCGACACAAAACGCCGCGTCCTGACCTATTCTTCTAGTTCAATTTACTCTGTCCTATTGTATTTCCAGCGGTCCATTGTTCTCAAGACGTTTCGTTCATTCATGTGGAATAAGGCGTGAGTGCGAGTCCCCACAAAGAGGCACCCGGTAAATAGTTGATGTGTACAGAACATCCAACTAGAGCGCTCGATTGAGGGTCACTGGCATGCTCTGAATGTTATGGCGTCTCGCGGTGAATAACCAGTCGGAGCAGATGTGATTCTGTATGTAGGAGGCCAATATAACCCTCCAATCCAACGTTCCGGATGCTTACTGGAGAAAGCGGTGTCTATCCATCTGCGCCTAATCATGAATCGATGGATGAAGCGGCGAGCTCTTCTCACTAGTAGGAGTTCGGTGTAAGGATGTGCTTTAGCCAAGTATCACGTAGTTAGTCCTTACAGCTCGGCAGTTCCGTCGGGACCCGGTCGAGTCTAATACACTTCCTTCCTTCCTTCCTGACTCGGTTACGACACAAACTGAAACGACGAGCAACCGAGACGTGTCTTGGAAGTACGCGAAGCCCGTATCTAATGTGTCAAATGGTAGTAGGGTCTTTGAAAAGGTAACAGTCATTGTCCGAGGTCCAACAATTAGTAGTATAAATCAGGAAGTTTGTGTGTGAGTGCGTCCCCACAGCTTGCAGTCAGATGAACAACATAGCCCCGCTAAGCGTCAGATGTGCTGACATAGGAGTCTAAGCTTTTCACTTCGCTGAGGGACATGCTATGAACGTTCCGTTCCCTTTAGGTACACAATCAGTCGGGCAGGATGTGACTTCGCTCTAAGACGTGACACCGATCTTGTCATGTAATACCGCGAATCGTCGAGTCGTTCAAGGTTCATGGATATTGCTAGCACCTGGTTGTGAATCTGACAAAAAATTGCCCTGGGTACGTTGTGCTAGTCACGGCGTTGCGGTTCATTAGCACGGTAAATCAAACGCGTGTACCGTGTGCTGTGAACAATAAACGCCCCCAAAACTTGTTGTGTTCATTTTGAACACATTCTGTGGGACACAGCCGCATGCTACTACGCTTATTGTACGTATACCACAATTACGGTGACCAGACTGTCATAGAACAATAACCTTTCTCCGTGTCTCGAATCGCAGACGTCCACATGCACCGAGAGCGTCGCGCGAAAATCTGAGAACCTTCGACGCAATCCCAGATGGTTTCTCGCGAGGAACAAGATACGCCGAGCCGTCTCGTGGTCGAATGAGATGTGAAATCATCGACAGATTGCAAAAGATACTTACTTGATGTGAGAGATATTGAGAACTCACGCGTCAAGCGTCTAAGCAATTTGTGTTGTGTTGGCAGGACAGCTTCGTTCTAGAAATGATAGGTACAGATTCAAAAAGAAAAGAGAAGGGTAGGTGCACACCTTTCCAAGGACGGACATGAGATCATCGTCGTGTACAACACAAATACAGATATTACGAGGAGTCTAAAGCTACCGTCAAAAGACATCCGAAAGCTGAACGAGAGGCTGACCGAACGGTGCATTAGTTCTCCAACTGCGCGGGAAGGGAGAAAAACCTGACGAGAGTTAGACAAAATTGAACAACAGAACAGGCCCTGTGAACTGACCGAGAATGATGAGGGACGTTCCGATGCCACCGGTGGACGAAAAGACCACGGGAGTAGTGCAACAAAATATGTTGGGCTTAAGAAGGCCGCACGGGTGGGAGCGAAGGTGGTGTTGAAAACATATGGTTGAATACTAACATAAAAAGCACGGAAGGAGAGACACGCCCGCTCTCCGGTGGGGCTGTAGTCCACTTCGCTGATCTGATGCGAGTTCATGGTCCCATCAAGCTCTGCATCGTCGTTCGGCAAGAGGATTCGCTCATGCAGCGAGTCTTTCCGATGCATATGTACATCGTAGGAGAACAAGGTCTTCTTGGACATACTGCGATAGGTGGCCGCTGCCCAGTATGACGCCTTGTCGCATCCAGTGATTATGCAGATTTCCCCGTTCCACCAAAGATATCCCAGCTCCTTGATGTGATAGTTGAGTGCATAACCATATTTCAGGACGTAGTCGAGAATTTTGTGCTTCCCCGTCGGTGTGCACTCGTAAGATGAAGCGCCGAACGGAAGCACAAAGAACGCGCCCTCCGTTGCTGAACTCTTGACGGTGTAATAATCGGGCTCCGACTCTCTTTGATACGCATGAGAAGCAGGACATGTGGACACAAATCACGTACTTGGGTGTCAGGCTTAAAGGCTTGTCTTTGGCGTTCGTGGTGCCCAGAAGACTGTGAGGAGGAAAGGCACTCGTGTTTGCAGTAACGTCACAGAGAGGGTCCAAAACAATAGGTATGTGACTAGCGGGTGCACTTTTATTGCGGGGGTGGGATGGCGGCAATGCTACGTTGAAAAGGTAAACGCCCGCGTCCTGATAATGTAAGAAAATATCGCCAATTTGAAGACCGTCAGATTGTCGCATTCCTTGTCCGCCTTGAGAGGAAGCCAGCCATAAAGAGCTCCCCTTTACCTCCGGATATAGAATGCGGGCGAAGTTCTGGTCTGGGGCAAGCGACATCGGTGTAGTTGGAGAGACCTCCGTGTCACATGATGTTGGAATCGCCACAGCCTCCGGGCCTGCGAACCGCGTGGGAGAGATGCCAAACCTTCTCAGGGTCGGCTAGGGAATGGGAGAGTAATCACCGCCAGCCAATGGTGGTTCCGCACGAAAAGAACGGTAATTAACTGTCTCTCCGCGACGCGCCCGGGTCTCTGGGGGGTCCAGCTTCCACCAGGCTCCCACACTTTCCCCATTCCACTGAAGGCAAACCTCGATGAGATTTCGAAACTCAATGGTTGCGGTGCCAGTCAATGGTTTGTCGTCGTAAGATAACTGGGGATGTCCTTCTGTTTTCGTTCTTATTGTTCGCGCTAGCAACAGGAGAACCGTAGTCGCTCTATAAAATCGAACGCAGTCCATACCGCTACTCGTCAGCTACAATCTCCCCTCACATACTCCCACTTCAAGCCCTTGCATCTATCATCATGACAGAAGAGAATATTCTCTATACTAAACTCTTGTATCCCCGAGGTCCTGGCCACTGGTTTCTCTATCCCGGCCAGCGTGCAGGAAATGCAGAATACGAGAAGACCGGTGTCAAACTTGGCGACGTTGGATACGTCTCCAAGCACGGCGATTTTCGCTACCTCTTCAACGTCTTCCGCGAACCAAACGATCCCAGGAATAAATACCCAGACGACCCCAAATCCAACACTCCGGCTGGTTTTAAACGCTTCCCCCCCTCTTCGTATGGGAGGGATGATTTCCACGCCATTCGCACGGGATGGCACGACGAGCACACATTCCACTCCGGCAATATCAAGGTAAGGCACGGATTCACCACTGGTGCAAAGTGAGTCAAGTCCTTTCCAATGTTTCCTCGCTGGTGCTGACCCATTTGCCTCCAATAGGGGCGGGCAAACAGTCGAAGTGGGTGCCTACCTAGACTTCTTCTCGGAGTCGAAGTCTGGTGCCGTGATAACCTACCACAAGAAGACTTCCATTGTGCGCCTTGATTTCCAGAAGCGGGGCACTATTGAGAACTATTTTCTCAAAAATGCTTTATCCTGGTACGCATACGTCAATGGCGACTGCGAGCGTGGCGTGAACAATGATGACTTGTACCTGGTCTGCGAGGCGGACAAAACGAGTCACTACAGTAACGCCCTGTGGTGGTCTACAGTGACGGCTACGAACTTTACATTTGGAGCCAGTGGTGGCTGTGCAGTGCCAGCTTCTGTTGGGGCGAGCTTCGACAATTATAAAGAGGTGACCCAGCCAACAATCTCCGGATACAATATCACAGAGGACGGACGCCACACAGACTGTTCGCGCATATCCGGCTCAAAGATGGTGCTCAATCGGCATCTTTTTCGAGATGGATGGGCCCTAAACCAGGTCAACATTGGTGATGAACAGAAGGCGTTCTATCGGATTCGAAAACACTTCCGCCGCCTTCATGGTCAGCACGTGCCGATTTTCGACCGGCCACATTTGGAACTTGAGGCGTCCCAACAACATGGATGTCAGCTTTCATTCTGTTCTCGGTTGTTTTCCTGCTAATCAACCTCGAAGACATGTACGAACATCCTTTGTCCTTTGGGGATGTCTCCGACGGCCCTGGCTCCGTAAAACCCCCCGCTTGTCTTTTGTCTCCGCTCCCATCAGGGGAAGTATCGAGCACTGGCGGGCGGACACTACCTCGGGAGACTCAACGGCAAGCCCCGTCGGACCATTCAGCGCACATGGCATCTTTGAATTCTGCGTCTCAACCCGGTGCTCTGAAATCCAGAACTCAGAGCCAAGGTGGACGCGCGGGTAATCGAAGTACCCGCCCAGCCCATCCGTCATCCCCTCGCTCATCTGCGGGGCCTTCGGAAAAGCTCGCGCTATCTGTAAAGGGAAAGCATCCCTTGGTAGATCGCCCTGGCACCACGTCTACAATACCCGGACCACGGTCCACCGCCGCACGCGCATCAGCCAAAGCGTCTGTTAAACGCCTTGGGCGTTTGAGTGTCCCGGAAACGGACAAGCATGACACAACAAAGCCTCGAGGCGCCAAGTCTGCAACTCGAACTGCAGCTGGGGCTTCCGACTCTCGAGGTCAGTCGCGCCGGACTGTACGCCTGGGAGATGTCGACTCAGGGGTTGTGGGACGTCGTCACTTAGTTCAGGCTTCCTCTGGAAGGCCGGCATCGAGTTCTGGTGCTCATCCCTCGCGCCAATCCCCTCAGAATAGACGCGATGGAAACACTGGAAAGAAGCGCCGTCCCCCGGTTGTGGAGGAGGAATTTCACCAGAGTGAAGGAGAGGAAGTCGAAGTTGACATCGAGGTTGGAATTGATGTCGAGGAAGCTCACGACGACGAGGAAGAGGATAATGAGGTTGAAGATGATGAACTAGAGCAGGAGTCCGACGAGGAGGACGAGGAGGGGGAAAGAAATACGGACGATGACGACGAACCGGACGACAACGAACAGGATAACGACGACGACAAACCAGACTCAGGAGTCGAAGGTGGCGGAATCACGGATCAGGAGTCAGGCGACAATGAGCATGGAACCTACGAAGATGATACATACGGCAACAATGATGGTGAGCTGAATCCATACCAGAGAAAGCGGAATTTAACAGTCCTAAAGATGATGCTTCAGACGATGGTCGGTTTGATGATGCCGACGAGGACCTAGGCGACGATAACAGACTTGATGACAATGCTGATGCAGGGGAATCCTCTTCAGATGACGATGACGAAGGCCGTCCTGACTTAGGAGGCGCTGGCGGAGTCGTTCTCAGTCCCCAAAATCTCGCTAGCTTCACCGGCAACACAGATTCGGAGGAGGGCGTGGACATGAATCGCGAGGTCGACGAATACGATATTCGCCGCCATTACAGGGGATGCATTTCTAGAAGCACAATCATCGATGCTATCGTGGTCAGTGCCACCCCGCTTTGTCATGATGACTGTACTGAACGAATCATAGTTCGGGTTTTGGCACCCACTCAACATCATACTCCTGTCAATGATAGAATCGGTGATTCCACTCACTTCTGACTCAGTATGTTGACAACTTTTCTAACGACATTATCTCAGGCTCCATGGATCTTGTGCGCGTTTGCGCGTGATAATGACATTGCTTCTGTGCTCATAGCCGTGAGTACTCACATTCAATGAACGGATTGGTTACTTACAGTCTTCCTCTAGGGAGAGCCCTTGCCAGAGCCACAGGAATTGATTCGGCGGATGACCCAAAAATTTGTCCTCGAACTGGATGAAGGTAAGTGTTTCGCTCACCGCTGTGTGGGATCGACCGCTAAGTCGGCTGCAGACAGTGCTGCCTCACTTGTCCAACGCCCAACGCCCGATCCCGAGTCTGGTGTAGCTGACGCTTCCGTTGTTTTCCACGTGAATTTGGACCGCAAGATAACTATGCCGCATCTCGGTTTCGATATCCTAGTCTCGGACAACATACCTCCCGTACGTGCCTGTCCGTCAGTCCGTCAATGATAAGCTCAATCTTACGTCTTGCGTACAGGGCCATCTTCTTGTCCCAGGAGGACAAGGGTGTGGCGTTCACCTGTTCCGGGACTCCTTGCGCCCATCTGCGTCCGATGCGAAGGCTCAAACGCCTGAAAAGATCCTCCTGGAGGCGGCATCCCAAGACCCAGAGATGGGCAAAGAGTTCACTCGCATCACGAGAGAAATGTTGTTCAAAGGTTCCGATTCTGGTGATCTGAGTCGCTCGCGCAATATGGAGACGGTCAACGTCCCAATGTACCAGGCGTACATGGACCCGAACTGTCAAACGGAGTGGGTGGACAAGTGGCATAATGAGATCAACGAGGCGTATTTGAAGCACTCTGGGGAGAAGCTCTTTGTAAGTCGTCGATTGGATGTGCAGTGATCGAGCTGACCATTATAATTATATAGGACATGAAAGACGAAGTTCAAGAGCTTGATCTCGAGCTGGTCGGCTTTGATGATCACGGCTCACCGTCCGCTCCGCAGCGACCTCCGTCGAGAAGTTTATCGCTAAGGAGCATGGATGACCAGACCTTCTTCTCGTTCCCTGATTATAGGCCTGCGGTCTCGCGCTCCTCCAGCTTGGATAGCTTTGATTCCGAGGACGAGATCCAACAGTACGCAACCGTGAACTCTTACGCCGAGGTAGGCTACAACGGCTACGTGACTCCGCTTGAGCAGACCCCTCGTGCAAGGATGTCCTTCATGAAGCTCCAGTCGATGAGACACTAAGTGAATGGTGATCATTGATACCCTGCGTTTTAAAATTCTACCATCTGTAAATATAAATCTAATGAACTAATGCTTCAACTACACGGCTCGGTGAAGGGACTTGAGAGGCTTACTATATACGCGCCACATTTTCGAGTTTTTTGATGGGTAGCTTGGATTTGCACAGAAAACACAGTCGCCCACATGCCATGACAAATTGCCTCACGAAGAGCGAGATAGACAGACCATCCATAACCTGCACCTTCAACTGCACGAGGCTCATAAGTCCAATTCTGGGGATACAGTGGGCTCGTTTGCTGAGCTTTTGATAGTGTAGCGATTCAGATCAGAGTCTCTGAGGTTTGTTTTAGCATGATATGTGTCTGAAAGGGGAACATACTGTGGTTCCAATCTCAAGGGCTTGTCTATGGCGTTCGTGGTACCCAACAAGGCATGCGGAGGGTATGCCTGGGGCTTGACCACCACGTCACAACTAGAATCAAAGCATACGGGACGGTGATCCTTGGTCGCTCTTTTGTTGCGCGGATGCGACGGGGGCAGCGTTATGTTGAAGATATACACGCCCCAGTCATTATGGTGTAAGTAAATGTCGCCGACTTGGAGGCCGTCATAGTCTCGGAGGCCGTAAGAGCCTTGAGGTGGCGACGGGGCCCAAAGAGGAGTTCCTCTGACATGGGATACAGGACGCGGGCGAAGTCTTTGTGTGCTGCGAAATGTGGTGGCATACTTAGACTCGCTACCATTCGCGGATGATCTCACGTAATGCTCGGTCCGATGGCAGCGATATTTGGCTACGGTTTGTTTGGCAGTTTTGGTGCTGTTTGTTGGGACTTAGAAATATTTCGCGATCGACGGGTTTTGGTGATCTCAGTTTTTGCTCTTGTGTCTCGGGCACAAATCCTCATGGCCCAAAAACTTGTACAATGTATATTTAATGTATAAGGAGCCGTAATCCGAAGGGAATATGCATGATTACACGTGTAAGGTCCCGAAATAAGCGAAATTGTGGTCATAAATGCCAAAAAATAAGGATTTACACACCAGATGTCTATTTGCTGACGCAGAACTATCCACAGTCACGCCAGGCAGACCCAGGGAGCCATATGAGTAGCCGTGTGGCTGTCTAGAGGCACTATCCTAGTCAGTAGTTTGGTCCTGATTCACAAATCAGACAATTTTGGTCACAGGACGGCCGTAGAACAGACGCGAAATTGCACAGGTGGTCTTCCAGAGCTGATAAGGGGTAGATTGGTAGCTCAGAGAGGTCCAGAGAGTAAGTAGTTCGCGGACCCTGAGTAGCACCGACGAATTAGACAAAATCGGCCCGAGATCTCCAGAAAATGCAGAGAAAATAGACTCGTTCAATGTATATAGCAGTCCAAAGCATATGCAGGCAGAGCGGTGGGGAGATAGAGGCCTCACGGCGAAGCGCAAAGTTGAGCATGAGCGGAAATTCTATGTTCGAAGTCACAAAAGTGTTATCCTCGATGTCACGGCTGAGCCCTCCCAGCCGCTTCGCCAAAGTGATAAGCGGAGCCACGTGGCGAAGCGGATGGTCACGAGCCTACGGCATACTGACACTGACAGGATCTACCGCGTGCTATTTGAGGCTCCAGCACAGCCACCCAGGTAATCTCATCTTCATTTGCTTGTGCCCTTGTCGTTCATTGATTCACATCCCCTTCACATCCACGCACAAGTACATTGGCATCCACTTCCAGTCAACGCACGCAAACATATTTCGCGAACACTACGAGGCAAAGGCGGAAGCGGCAGAGGTCAGCGCCCTGGCTAGTCTGTTCGGTACTGACTCCGTCGTCGGTCGCGGGACAATGCCCCCGAAAGTCGCCCTGCAACTATACAACGCGTTAGTCGATTGTCACCTCATTCACGGCTGCGAGATCATGCCTGATGTTGACGACGTTGCTGTGGGCCTGCTAGAAGACGTTCAGAAGCTCTGTCTGCGTCGTATTGTTGGCCTCGGTAGTCGCTCCATCGTCGATGTGCTCTTCACCGAAACCGGCGTCCTCCCTATTCGCGTTTGTCGGGCCATCCTCACGCTGCGCTACCTGAAGTACCTCCTGGAGCTACCCACGTCGCAATTCGCTGCCCGCGCTCTTCGCGTCAGCGATACCCTGCGTCTCCACAACAACGCCTCTTGGCTCGGGGACCTTGACCACGTTCTGCGCGACCAGCTCCCAGGTTTCATTCAGCTTCCACCCGTGGCATCCTTAGACGCGACGTACCTCGATGGCCTGATCACCTCCTTGAAGGCCTCGACAAAAACCGCATTGTTGGCCAGCACGGAGAGCAAAACTCGCCTATACCTGTTGCGCAACCGTCTGGAGCCGTTGGAAGGCGGGAGCAAACGCGTGGCGTGTATCTTGCGCCATTACCTCGAAGACGTGACCATTCCTGAGCACCGGACGGCGTTGACGAGGTTGCTGTTGGGCGGACACTCCTTGCGCGGGATCCATGGCAGCCTGCGCGCCCCATCTCCGCTGCACATGTGTCGGCATTGCCACGGGGCCCTGGAGACCCCAGAGCATATGCTACTGGAGTGCGACGCCTTGGAGGCCTGCGTGGCCGAGCGTGCGGAACTCTGGAGGACGGTGGACGACGTTACAACAAGACGTTGGCGTGCCAACCTCGGTTCGGTCGAGTTGCTGAAGGCCCTGATCGGATCACGCCTGTACGTGAAGCCAATCGCGGCTTTGTGCTACAAAATTGGCAAGCCGTTCGGGGGCCTGAAGTCACTCCCATCCGAGTTGACCTCCGACGAGTTGTTGGCTATGGACGAGGAGGGGGTCTAGGACTTCTGGAGGCGGGTTGGACACTATATTTTTTGATGTTTCGGGTTCTGGGGGTTTTTTCGGACATTGCATACTACTTTATTGGATTTCTAGGACTCTGTATCACTTGGGTAAGGTGTATCAGCGGAAGGTAGAACGCCCCCTCGCTTGGGGTGACCTCGCCTTCCGGGGACGCCTTGCTTCCGGCTGTTCCGAGCGGGACCGTGCCGTGTATTATTATTATTATTATTATTGATCGAGTGGCATCGTGTCGTAACATCGCCTATCGTTGCCTTGTTCTAGCTCTGTCATGGCTGTTTCTGCATATCCTGATGATACTTTTGTTATTAGGCATTTTTTGGCCTTTGAAACAAGCCGTGAGTGTGAGTCCCCACATAATGATACAGGCACCCGAAGTCCCATCAACAACATGCAGACCGTCAGACCCACTAACATGGAAGTCGGCTTCACTCGAAAGACATTCTTTTCCCGTATTTCAAGTCACAATTCTGCTGGAGGGAATAAGGTGATTTCTAATTGAACCGTGTCGAGATAGCTTCTACAGACGAAAGCTGGCAAAGCAATGGACACTTCCGTCCTCGCAAGTCCGAGGAAGATCCAGTTGTATTTTGGCTACTAGTCCCCCATCATACCCCGTTTCTTCGTCTCGAAACGCAATCGCCCACAAGCAGACAGAATATCTCGCAAACAGGAGACGACCTTCGCCCTGTGATTACTCGGGGAATCGCGGGGCACGAGATACGCGGTACCGCCTGAGAATTACATGAGAAAACGAAAGCTCGTCGTGATATCTTTCGCACCTTGTGAAATGGTGATAGCGTGTCTTTGTGTGACACGTTTGAGCAGCTGACGTGTTGTAGGAAGTGTCGATTCGTCCTTCAGTTTTTGAGTTGTTGACTCGTAGAATAGGCGACGAGGCCTACCTCTCGAAGAACAGAAGTGAAATCATCATCGTGCACAACACAAACGGAGGCTTGTCGGGCCTGAGAGAGAATGGCGGGTGAGAAGAGAGCGTCGATATGTGAAGGGACACACCGATCGATGCATCAACTCGTTGATCTCACGAGAGGGAATAAAGGCCTAGATATAGTCATTGCAGTCGTGCCACGGGAAAAGGGGAGGGACATACGGTATTACGTGTCGGCATCTGTGAGTGCACGGGAGGCCGGAATGCTGGTGGCAGCAAGGAAGCAAAGGCTGTAGCACTACATACCCCTGGAGCAGGATCTGCGTATTGGGTGTTGAACACGTAGGGGTCAACGGATAAGTAAAAAGCGCGAAAGGAAGGACAGGCACGCTCTCCACCGAGCAGATAATCTGCTTCAGCGGTCTGGCGAGTATGTAAATCCCCCACAAAGCCGGTCATGTCGCTCCGCGAGAAGACCCTTGTGAAGGTAGAGTCTTCCGTGGGCATGGTTACATCCAGCGAAAAGGACGAGGATCTGGCCGCAGTGCGATAATACGCTGAGGCGCAATACGACGTCTTGTCACAACCTGTCAGAACGCATATTTCGCCGTTCCAGAATTCTAAGCCAAGGGTATAAGCGTATGTGTATATCTGCTGTCCACCTGTTAGCACATAGTCAAGAATCTTCTGCTTGCCAGATTCGGTGCATTCGTAGGAGGTACCGCCAAAGGGAAGTATGAAGAAGGCGCCTTCGCTCGCGGTGCTCGTCACTGTGTAGCGATGGCTTCCAGAGTCACTGCAAATGTGGATCAGCGCGCCGATTGGAGTCATAAGAGTCGCCTATACATACCTCGGCGACATTCTTAATGGATCTTTGGCCGAATTCGTAGTGCCAAGCAAACTGTGGCGGGAAAGAGTCCGGGTCGTGATATCGTTGGTGGGATCGAGAAGAACGGGACAGTGGTCATCCGGAGTAGTTTCATTGCATACGTGGTTCCTAGGAAGCGTTACGTTGAAAAGGTAGAAGCCGTATTCGCCCTGAATGATGTAGACGTCGCCAATCTGAAATCCGCCATCGCCAGGCCAGCCTGTAGATGGAGATGCGTGCCAGAGTGCTTTCCCCTTGAGTCTGGGATACAAAACACGAGTAAAGTCGTCGTCTGTTCCCACTAGTGGGCGCATTGTGCAGAAGGCGAACATGCCCACAGCCACAATCGTAGAATGTGGGTGAGGGGAGTTACGTAAGCCATTTAGCACGCTCGCTACTCGCAATCTTACTCAGAAGCAATTATAGAGTGTATCCACGAGTGATATCGATACCAGTACGCACAGAATTTCCGGTCGGCTCTTGATTCCGGTCGTTTTTTAGGAGGAAAGGAAAGAATGGCGGTCGTGATAAACTCTGAGTCCGCTTCACGCGCTCGACGACGACATGAAGCAAGAAACGTGAACTATCGGCGCCACCGTCCCAATTGGAATTCCGGCAACATACCGAAAGTGTAAGTACTTATGCACATTGTGCTCTCACTTATTCTATGGCCTCAATATCGTAGGTCCTGAACCACCAGCAACAGCTCTCAGCGTCTCGAATCGCAAACGTCCACATGCACCAAGAGCGTCGCGCGAGAGTGCAAGGACCTTCGACGTAAAACCATGCGTCTCACGAGGTACAAGATACGCTGAACCGCCTAAGCGACATATGTAAACGGAAATGGCCACTCAGATTTAAGAATGAAGTACCTCGCGTGACGGATATGGAGAACTTGCGCGTTAAGCGCTTCAGCATTTCGCGCTCTGTTGGGAGGACAGCTTCGTTCTAGGAAGGAGGTAGTGAGACTACGGAAGGAGGACATAGACAAGGGTGTATATACCTCTCCGAGGATGGACGTGAGATCGTCGTCGTGTACGACACAGATGTGGACAGCGTCAGAGGACCGTCAAAGCTCGAAAATGGCACACACTAACCGATCGGTGCATGAGCTCCCCAATTGCGCGAGAGGGGAGATAAACCTGTCGAGTGTTAGATGATATATATTGCAATCATCAGAAGCAGGGAGCTTGCCTGGAAAGCTCGAGGAGTCTCTGATTTTACTGGTGGCCGAAATGATGGTGGCAGCAGTGAAACCAAGTGCGTACTGCTCAAGACGTCTGCCAGGGGGAAGGAGAATCTCGTGTTGAAAATATATGGCTGGATGGTGATATAGAATGCGCGAAAGGAGAGACACGCCCGCTCTCCACTGAGATTGTAGTCGGAATCGTTGATTTGATGAGAGTTCAGGGTGCCATCGAAAGCCGCCTCCTCGCTCGGCAGGATGACCCGTGTGTAATCGGAGTCCCTCTCGGGCATGTCTATGTCTACAGAGAAAAACGTCTTCTTGGACCAACTGCGATAGTGCGCCGCGGCCCAGAACGGTGTCTTGACGCATCCCGTAACGACGCAGATTTCCCCGTTCCACCAAGCATAGCCGAGCTTTTCGATGTGGTAGTTGAGCGGAAACCCGTGGTCGAGGACGAACTGGAGAATTTTTTGCTTTCCTGAGGGCGTGCATTCGTATGATGCGGCACCGAACGGAAGGACGAAGAATGCGCCCTCACTTGCTGAGCTCTCGACAGTGTAACGATTGGGCTCGGACACCCTAGAGTACTTTGGTATCAGGTTGAGAGGCTTGTCCTTGGCGTTCGAAGTGCCCAACAGACTGCGGGGAGGGAAGGCCTCTGTATTGGCAATGATGTCGCTGTCAGGATCCAGTGAGATGGGATCGTGCTCTTGAGGTGCCCTCTTGTTACGTGGATGGGATGTCGGCAGCGTTACATTGAATATGTACACGCCCGCCGCCCGGTCGTTGTGGAGGTAAATATCGCCGATCTGGAGGCCGTCATATTCCCTCAGTCCGTATCCGGTGTGAGGGGAAGAGTGCCAGAGGGAGCTTCCTTTTACTTTAGGATACAGAACGCGCGCGAAATCTTGGTTTGGTGGCGACATCACTGTAGGGTGAGAGAATAGGTATGTCAGACGCTGCTGCAAATACAGCCACAAAATTGAGAGAGAGCCACAAAGGTCACCGCCGCGTGATTTAGGTCCGGCTTTGGAAGAAGGGAGTTGTACCTGGCTTCGACGGAACTCTCGAGCGGGCTGCAGGAGGTTACCTGAGCGCTTGGCTTGAATAACTGACCGACTGCACTCAAGTGGGATATTGATGTGGAACGACAAAGCTCCCGCAAAGTGGACACCAATCTCTCAGGATCAGCTGCGATGAGGACGCTGCCTCGCCATCGCACAATCACAATCGACAGTCGAAGGTTGAGTTCTGGTGATTGCCAGAGCACAACCTCTGACTGACGGAAGCATGCGCGAGGACAAGCCAGGATCCCAGGACTGCTCCCAACAGAGAGACGATGATGGCGGAAGGAGAGTGGATCAAATGACGACGAAGGGTAGCGGGGGTATCGGATCAATCGGCCGACGCAACGTGTCGCCTTCCACGTGTACACGCGTCCAACAGCCCTTCTTCCTCTCCCCCACCTGCACCGCGCGAAAATGGACTTCGTGCACGACAATCTCGCTGTCGTCCAGCGGCAACTGGCCTTTGTCTCCGTGGACCCCATCGACTGGAAATTCTACGTCCAGGCTTTCTCATGGACCGTCACGCTCTGGGAATCATATTTATTGTGCGTGTCCGTGCACCCCGTCCGCTCGAGCGTTTCGCTAACTTCTTTGACCAGATTACGCCAATACCCTCTTTATTCCAAGACTGAAGCACCCGAGGCGCTGAAGCCGTACCTCAGCGGGGACACGTTCGAAAAAAGCCAGAAATACGGCAAGGAAAAGGCCCAAGTCGCGCTGTTCTCGAAGCTATACAGTCAGACGCTGGATTCCCTCCTTTTACATTATGGATTCTATGCGTGGTGTTGGACAACGGCCGGTACACTGCTTGGCAAAGTCGGGTACGGCGAGCAGTACGCGGTACGTGTCGATTTCGCTGTTGCTGTTCGTCTCTAAAGGCGCCGCAGATCCTACAATCCATCGTCTTCTCATTCCTTCTCTACTTCATCTCCTCCATCCCCAACCTCCCCGTTACGGTCTACAGCACCTTCGTCCTCGAGGAGAAACACGGATTTAACAAAACCACACCGGGACTGTTCGTCGCCGATCTGTTCAAGGGGTGGGGAGTCGCACTCGCCCTGGGCGCTCCCTTCCTGGCGGCTTTCCTATACATCTTCCAGTGGGCTGGCGACCGCTTCGTCCCCTGGGTCATGGTCTTCATGATCTCCTTCCAGATGATCATGATCATCCTCTACCCTACCGTCATCCAGCCGCTGTTTAACAAGCTCACACCCATCAAGGACGGCGAGCTCCGCACGCGCATCGAGGCCCTCGCTGCCAAGCTCAAGTTCCCCCTCACGCATTTGTACGAGATCGACGGCTCGAAACGTTCCTCCCATTCGAATGCGTACTTTTTCGGGTTGCCGTGGGCGAAGCATATCGTGATCTTTGATACCCTTATGCAGCAATCCTCTGCTGGGGAGGTGGAGGCGGTGTTGGCGCACGAACTGGGGCACTGGTATTACCTCCACCCTACGAAGATGATGGCTGTGTCCCAGTTCCACATCTTCACCATCCTGGCGCTGTTCCCCGCGTTTCTGCACGCGCCGCCTCTCCTCCGCTCGTTTGATTTCCCGAAGCACGTCGCGGCCAAACCGCCAACTATCGTCGCGTTCCTCCTATTCCAGATGATCCTCACCCCCCTGGAGGCTTTCATCAGTATCGGGATGAACGCGCTGTCGAGGAAGTTCGAGTGGGAGGCGGATCGGTTCGCTTGTGAGCTTGAGGATAAGTTTAGCACGGACGGGAAGAAGGACGGGGAGATGTCGGATATGGGCGAGAGGCTGGGGAAGGCGCTGATTACGCTGCATGTGAAGAACTTGTCGACGGTGTGGGTTGATTGGTTGTACTCGGCGTACCATCATTCGCACCCGACGTTGAGCGAGAGGCTGAAGGCGCTGGAGGCGTTTAGGAAGAAGAAGGAGTAGAGTTCGAGGAAAGGGAAGGAGATGTGCGAGGAGGGTGTAGGAAACGCGTATTCGAAGAGTGGTACAAGCATTTTTGAAAGATGTAGACACATACTCACTCGAAGAAGACCCCCAGGAGTAGGTAGGTAGATACGGACGGACTCTACTTATTTGTATACCGTATAGTATAATTCGATCCAGACGCAGGTGGAGATACGTACAAGCAGGGGTTGTGGGGTATGGAATACCTGACTGACGGCGGGGCGGGGGAGTCTGGACCAGGACATGGTTGTGGCGTTGAGCTATGATGGTCCTCGTCGGATGGGGCGTAAGATTGTGCATACTATACAGCTGAGAGGAGGCCAAATGGCCGAAGATAGTCTGTATATCTAAGCTCGATAGAGAGGCGGTGCCCGAGTAGGTGGTGCGTTTTGACTCCCGAGTTCGGTCATATACTGATGATGTGGACCATTCAGCAGCTATATGACTGAACGCGTCATCCGACGTAGTAAAGAGCAAGTCAACTCGAATACGCAATCATCTCTAATGGACATTGTAATTGCTGCTGAGGTATCATTCCCTGTTCGGCGCCACGGTCATCAAGTGGTTCAACCAAGGTCCGACACCGATTCATATATAAGGTCTGTCCACAAGCGCAAGATTACATGTAGACGGTCTAAGGTATAAAAATTTCGAATACATCGTGATATGTAGTTATTCACTACCAGCGTGCGAGGACAGATTTATCACAATAGGTCCTATCGGAGGGGGTTCTTCGTCGCAGTTGGGGTCCCCGGAGGAGTTTTCATCCGTAGTGGAAGGTCTGTCCGGGATTAGAGCACCTTCCGAGTCAAAGGGTTGAGAGTCGGGCCAATAAAGGTGAGGTCGTATCGGAGGGGGGTCTTCGTCGCAGTTGGGGTCTCCGGAGGAGTTTCCACCCGCAGTGGAAGGTCTATCTGGGATTCGGGTGCCCTCAGAGTCAAGGGGTAGAGAGTCGGGCCAGTGAAGGCCCGGCGGTTCGTCATCGTCCTCGTCACTGTCAGTACAGTACGTTTCCTCTGGTATGGAGCTATTCCCGGCAAAGGATGGCGAGGTAGGATACGAACTGTAAGGGATATAATCTACGCCCTCGAGTTTGGCCTGTAGTCGCCGATTCTTTTCCTCTAGAGCAAGCATCGACATAAGGACCAGTGGTTCAGGTTCACGAGGATCACGGTTGCTGCCACTGGTGAGCGATGCAAGACCCGCTTGGAGGAGGGTTTCGGTGTGTTCGCTGACGTTGGCTGGAGCTCGAAGCAAGTAGTTGTAGATTGTTTCGCGATTGATACCCATAGATTCTATGGGAATGTCGCCGTCAGCAAAGAAGCACCGATGGAACAACGAAGAAACTTGCCCAAATCGCGGGGTCGCGCAATGCTGTCTGCCTCCGGGTCTATCTCATCATACTCTATGTCCTGCAAGAGATTTAGCAAACTCATGCATGTACAACTTGATGTCGTACCAGGAGCTTTTCCCCCGAATGCTTGAAATACGCCTGGTTGACATCCTGTTGCCATTTCTCCACCCAATTTGTTCGACAATCCGGATCCATAAACGTCGGGTATCTTGGAGTCCCACCGAATCCAAGGTCGCGCGAGCGATTGAGATCACCAGATGTAGATCCTCTGTGAAACAGGTCGTTTGTGATACGAGTGAACTCCTTGCCCATTTCGAGGTCTCGCGATGCGGACGACAGAAGGACCTCCTCGGGAGTGCGGAAATCGGAGCTTATTTCAGCTGGGCACAGAGACTCACAGAACAGATGAACACCAAGCCCTCGTCCGCCGGGAACGAGGAGATGACCCTGTACGTGAAAAATATGTCGGCACTATCATCTCTAGAGAGATGGCAGACGGTGCTTACTGGAGGTATATTGTCGGAGAGTAGAATGTCAAACCCGAGATGCGGCATTGTGATCTTGCGGTCCAGGTTCACGTTGAAGACAATAGGAACGTCGGCTAACGCATATGGATCGTCGATATATGGGCGCTCTATCAACGAGGCAGAACCGTCTACAAGGCAGTCAGCACACCAAGTCTCATAAATCTGTAAGGAGGCCACTTGCGTTCATCCAGCTCAAGAATGAACTTCTGTGTCATCCTATGAATCAGTTCTGGAGGCTCCGGCAACGGTTCGCCCTGAGAAACAAAGTGTAAGTCGGAGCTGTGGTTGACATTACTTCTGTACATACGGCTATAAGCACGGAGGCGACGTCTTCATCATGCGCCGACGCGAACATGATCCACGGAGCCTGAGGTAGCGTCATAAGCAAAGCTCTTGAGTCAATAGGGAGTACCAGTACCGATTCGATCATGACCAAAAGTATGATGTTGAGCGGGTGCCAGAACCCGAACTATGATTCTTTCAGTACGATGATCTGAATATAGCGGGAATAAGACAAACCACAATGGCATCAATGATTGTGCTTCTGGTAATACATCCCGTAAAGTGTCGACGAACATCAAACTCGTCAACTTCGCTAGAGGGATCAGAGTCCCGCTCTGCGGCCAGATTACTGTCGGGTTCAACGAGATTTTCGCTGCGCAGAATGGCTCCTCCGGCGCCGCCTAGGTCTGGATGACCGTCATCATCGTCATCTGAGGAGGAATTGCCATCATTGACACTGTCGTTGGTTGGGTCGTTGTCGCGAGTGTCCTCATCTGTGTCACTATATTGGGGATCCTCGGCATCTTTAGCGACACGAAGAATCGTCAGGGTCTTCTTGACTGCCTCGCTCATCTGCTCACCTTCATTGTTACCGTACGAATTAGGGCCACCGGGTCCGTCGTTGTCGTTGTCGTTCCCCGAATCCTGATCCATCTTACCCTCTCCCTGACCCCCTTGTCCGTCTTTGTCGTCCCTGTCCAGATTCCTCCCGGGTCCCCCCAGATTCTCGTCGCTCACTTCATCCTCATCGGTGTCTTCGTCGCTGTCATCGTCACCCTCATCCTCTACCTTGATCTGAACGTCGACGTCGACCTCATCATCGACCCCATCATCATCAACTTGAACTGTGCACTCGACGTCGCCATGTTCCTTGGCTTTGTGCTCGATATCCCTCTGATCCGTGAGCATGGGAGCGAAGCTCTCCTCAGCACGAGGGCGGAGGTCCCCAGCGGATTTACGAGAAGCGCGGTTGCCAGCAGCAGGCTGGCCGATATAACGATGAGGCATTACGGATGAGGAAGGATTATCCCCCGAAAGGGAACGCCCCGAACTGCTGCTCTGGAGTTTGTCCTCAGGGCGTTCGGTCTTGCCCGCCCGAGCTGAAGCTCCAGTTTGAGATCCAGATGCGGCGAGAAGAGGGACCGAAGTATGATGCTCGACTAGTGAGGGGACGGTGCGCTTACTGGTAGACGTATTAGCCGATGTAGATTGAGGTGTGGGGAGAGCACTCGGAGATGCGGAGTCGAGGCAATCTACAACGCGTTGTTTACCCTTCGAAGGTCTCACGTGAGACAAGCCATCATCTACAGCCCGCAGCCGTTCGTCAGACGGAGCACTGGACTCGTCAATTTCTACACGGACGATGAGCATCGAATTCGTTGGTAGGAATACAGTATATCACCTGCATCTTCACGAGTTGTACCCCCCTCGCAAGGTACAAAATGGCCCCAGAGGCGGCGGTGAAATTTTCGAGCTCTGCTGAAATTCTTAGGCTGCGCGCCGATGGCGACATCTTGGGAGTCGGTGGTCATAGTGTCCTTCCATAGCGCTTGATTAACCACCATTTTGTACCCAGCGATCCTCGTGCAGTCGGTATGCCGCTCCCCAGTATCATTGCTGCCCGTGATGGGCGGCCGCGTAATCGCCAATTCCTTGAAAAAACCGGCAGTGGCAGAGACTGGTACGGCAGGACCACCGGTTGCTCCAAACGTGAAGCTGACGGCCCTGTGCGTCGAATACCACAGTGCGTTGCTCCAGTGACAGGTTTTGTCGGCTTCATTGACAAGGTAAAGGTCGTCGTTGAGTATGCCGCGCCCGCGAATGCTATTGACGTACTCATACCAGGAAACCAAATTACGGCGGTAGTAGGTTTTCATAACACGCTTCTCGAGAAATTGTAGGCGCTCGATGTCCGTTTTTTTGTGGAAAGTCACGACGGCACCTGAGCTGCTCATGGAAAAAAAGGTCAAGTGAGCACCCGCTTCCACTACGTCTCCGGATCTATTTGCATTCAGAACGGAAGTGGCGACAACGATGGTAGACAAAGTAAGACTGACTTTACACCGACGTTGCCTCCATGCCTTTTGGTGATGTTCCCCGAATGAAACGTATGCTGATTGTTGAATCCACGTCTAACCTTTACAATGTCGTCGCGCCTATAAAGTGATGGAGAGAGGCGCTCATAGTCATCGGGGGTGGACGATGGCGTTTCGTCGTCATATTTGTTCCTCGGATGGTCCGCCTCACGGAGGCAGTTGAAGAGCAAGCAAAACTCTCCAGTCTCGGCAACGTATCCAACATCGCCCAGCTTGATGCCGGTTTCGTCGTATTCGGGATTTCCTGCTCGCATGCCTGGTTTCAAAAACCAATGGCCACGGCATTCCGGGTACAAGAGAGAGGTGTATCGGGCGTCGTTGCTTTGCCGGGACATGCAGGATGATGGGGACGGGAGCCAAGTCCCTGACCAGATTTAAATCGAGTATGGGCCATGAAAGCTGTCAGACATCCAAGCTCAAAATAAACAATAAGGCAGAAAGCGGAAGAAGAACTAATTCATTTCCTCGCGTTTCGATCCATTGCTGCATTCTCAGGCCTTGTCACTTGATCCAAATGGAGAAACGATCCGTTTTCTATACATACCTTGGTGTCCATGGCTACGCCCTGCCTGAATCTTGGCGACTGCCGGGAGCCAGAGAATCAGAATCAAGATCATGAAGAAAGGAATGTGTGGTGTTAGTAATAGAATCTAATAGAAAGGGCCAGTCGCCGGTGACGCCAGACTGCAAGAGCACGTGACCCGTCCCACTAATGGCGCCATCGCCAGACCACGACTTCGCCCGCGTCTTGTGTCCTGAACTCAAAGGGAGCTCTCTGTGGCTTCCATCCTCTCCGGGTGGATATGGACTGCGGACATTCGAGGTATCCAGATCGGTGACATATATCTTCATACTGGCGAGATCGGCGTCTACATCATGTACATATTCAACGTAACCCTACCCGCGTCCTATCCTCGCAATGAAAAGACACCGACGGAGCACCTCCCTGTATTGTCGGCAACGGTACCCTCCTCACGGCTTGTTGGGTACAACAAACGCCCTCACGGCTTGTTGGGTACAACAAACGCCATACGCGATGTACGAACGAGATTAGGAAGATTGCTCTTCGAGGTGAATAGGCCCGCCGCGACCGTTTAACCTGCGAACGAGTGCGCATTCTGCATAGTTTACTTCAGCAGTACCTCCCACAACTGTGCGAACTCCGCTAGCCGGGAATCAGATATATAGTTTTTCTGATTCATGAGAATACGAGTACATGACCGTGGTCACGGCTCCGACTCACTAAGTGATACGAATTACTGAAAAATCGTCAATCTTGAACCTCGGCGGTTGCGAGGATCGGAGCTCGGTCCGCGGTGGGGTCCTGTGATGCCACTACGGCTGGAGCCACAAACAGCACGCGTAGATCTCCCGTCCTTACTATCAGTGTCAGTATGCCGCCACATTTCGCAGCAAACAAAGACTTCGCCCGCGTCCTGTATCCTCATGTCAGAGGAGCTCCTCTTTGGATCCCATCGCCACCAAAAGGCCCTTATGGACTCCGCGACTATGACGGCCTTCAGATAGGCGACATTTACTTGCACCATGCTGACTGGGGCGTGTACATCTTCAACGTAACGCTTCCCCCGTCGCATCCGCGCAACAAAAAAGCGCCCAAGGATCACTGCCCCGTACTCGTTGATCCTAGTTGTGATGTGGTGGTCAAGCCCCAGGCATACCCTCCGCGTGCCTTGTTGGGCACAACGAATGCCATAGACAAGCCCTTGAGTCTGGAACCCCAGTGCGTCACCTACTCATACACGTATCACGCTCAGACAAATATCAGAGACTCTGAACCAAATCGCTACACTATCAAGAGCTCAGCAAACGAGGGCGCATTCTTCGCATTACCGTTTGGTGCGTCGACGTACGAATGTACAGCCTCGGGCAAACAGAAGATTCTGGATTACGTCCTGGAGCATGGCCTCGATCTCAACCACCATATACACAAACTGGGATATTCATGGGGGAACGGCGAGATCTGTGTGATCACGGGCTGCGTCAAAGCGTCTTACTGGGCGGCAGGGGTTTATCGCAGTTGGTCGAAGGATACTTCCTTCTCCCGCGAAGTGTATATGCCCTCGATGCAGTCGGAATACTCCCGTGTCCTTTTGACGATCGAAGAAGGAAGTTTTGTCGGGTTTATGGACTCACATCAGGTCAATGAAGCGGACCACAACCTGAGCGGAGAGCGCGCGTGTCTTTCGTTTCGCGCGTTTTACATTTCTGTTCAGCCTTATACCTACAACACAAGGCTCGCACATCCCCCGGCTCCTGTTGGCAGCCCGACACATCTTGCTTCTCTGCTTCCACCGTCGTTTCGCCCTCCCGTAAACTCGGAAACTCCCGGTTATTTCAAAGTAGGTTCTCAGACTTTGTTCGATCCCATCCAACCGTTTTTAGGTTTTCATACCCTCTCGTGCTGTCAATGAGCTCATGCACCGATCTGTAAGTCCATGTCTGCTAAGTTTCAGCTCGTCCTCACCACCACACCAGTCTCCTCGTGCGGTGAATATATGTGTCGTACATGACGATGATATCATGTCGGCACTCAGAGATGTACGCAGTTAGCGCCCTTTTCCTAGCCTTATCTCACGGACTTCAGGACGAAGTCGTCCTTCCCAAGACACGCGAATTGCTCAAGCGTCTGACACGAAATCTATCTATTGTCATTACTAAAGGTAGTCATCGAATCCGATAAGCATGTTCCTAAACTAATTTGTGGCCAGACGGGTCGGCACATCTTGTCCCTCGTGAAAAACCTACTGGCATCATTTCGAAGATTCTTGCCCTCTCTCGCGACGCTCTCGCATTGGGACGTTTGCGATTTGAGACACGGAGGTCTGGCTCCGCGGACGCATAACGTCGGCCGGGTTGTAGCTTGTTACAAGTCCTTGTAGTATACTTATTGACTCTTCAATTGTTTCCGAGTCTGTTTGCTCCCCATGATCTTCATCAGCCTTTGTACCCTAGGCGTCAGGCGTAATCTTCTCAAGCATCGACTATCTTGATATTTAGATGCCCATGTCAGCAATCAGACGGGGCTATGTTGTTCCTTCAAATGCACATTATGGGGCGCACTCACATCCTAAGTCCTGATTGATGACTACTACTACTCATTGTCGAGGCCCGAACACGGAACAGTGACTGCTACCTTTTCATTTCATAGACCCTGCTGGACTTTGAGGGCTCGTGGAAATGTCCGCACCACCCCTTCACAGAGACACAAACTTGCCCTGCCACGCTCAATTCAAAGGTGCACAATGTTTGACTTGATCAAACGCCAAAATTGATACGCCATTGACATGTTGAGGGCTGAGCCCCGCCCATCTCACCGGGGTGTCATTCAAAGTGCGACTTACTTGTCCGGCCCTTTCATCAACAGAACCAGTGCAGACTGGAAAAGCAAATGCTGACAGTGTTGTAGATAACATACCAACTCGTATATAGGTAGTACGGACACTGAGGACGACAATACTTACACGTCTTGGAGCCGGCTACAGTATTGTATGCAGCCCGACGGATATGCGAGTCTAAGTTTACCGCTCAATATGAATACTGGAAGGGCATTGGAGGAGTATTTTTACTTATGGCTTCGCAAGACCGTGCGCGCCTTTTTTTTAGATTGGTAGCTGCGCACAATTACTTAGAGGCTTCCCGGTTACTGGTGAGTCTTTCTTTCAGCGTGTCCACTGTATACAGGGTCCTGTCTTTGCTTTCTTACGAGCAAGAATTTCTTCACACATGGCGACAAGGAACGGCAAGGAAGCCCGTTCAGCTTTCGCTCAATGTTCAAGAATCGTTTCTGATGCATCCAAATCGGAACTGGGCAGAGAACGCCAAATATATCTTGTTGGACCTTGCCCATCCAGCATCTGCTCTATCCTTGATCAGGTATCTTTTCACCCTCGAGATTTGGTAACCGAATCTCATAGCCAAAGACATCTTGAGACTTGGAGGCTTGGAGGCTGGAAAGGCCCGTCGAGTTTTACGCTAAGAAAACAACTAGGCTTGGGATCTGCACCCACACAGAACTAGCATAACGGTACTGACAAGGGTATTGATATCATTGACTTCCCTCACCCCGCTCTATAATACATGGCACATGTATACCAAGGTGGATCTGCAGCGATGACCATACCATTCTCTTTGACTTCCTGTTAGCTGTGAGTACATACTTCTCTTTTATGAAACAAGAGCATGTCTTTGCTATGAGTTGGCGTTGCTGCACACCAAACACCTCGTTTCCTTCCAACATCTGGAATGTAAAGCTGTTCAATTACACCACTCAAAGTCAAACGTGCACAGCTTTGATTTAGGAACAACGCTTTGAACAACGTTGTCAGGCCGTCGTGGAGTTGTCACCAAGTTACGAAATGATGTATAGCTTGCAATCTGCATGCAAAATGAAGGAAGACACTGCACGATACCCCCGACTGTCTCACTGTTATCATGAGATGTCAGTCCTGATTTACAGTGACGGAAACGTCAGCCCGCTGTGTCCGTCGCCAATCTAAAGTTACGAGACGCGTCCTGTTTTTGGTCGTGATGCTGTTCAAGCGATGGCAGCGCTAATCTATTTCCCAGAACCAGAGCGGGCAGACAGTGTGGTGAATCAACAACTTCAGCCCGTCTTGTCCATCATCCAGGATAAAGTTACGAGACCCGTCTTGATGCAGTTCAAACAATGGCGCGCTAATCCCGGCAGGCCAGGAGCAGTACACATAACATAACATGGCGCAGCGCCTCCGCCAGTTTCACTGGCACCATTATGGGAAAGAGAACAGGCACATCAGCCCATCGTGTCTGTGCTGTCACCAATCCAAAGGTTACTCAATTGTGATTGTGATGCAGTTCAAGCAAAGAGCGTCAATCCCATTTGTCCGAGCCTCCAGCTGACAATGCGTGCAGACGCTCAGACTGCGACGTTGCTCCATACCAGGACATCCAGACTCCAAGACGCCAAGGAACTCAGGAAGGAAGTATGCAGGGCTCCCGCACCATGCAACCCAGAGCCCCATGGGGACGCTGATGGGCGTCAATATATCCTTGGTGTGTTGGCATCAGGCACGTGTTTGTGGGGCGGCTGTCACAGTAGGCTGGGTGATAGAAAATAAGTATTGTCCGTGATGGATATGTATTGCCCGTGATAAATATACTGCCCGTGATAGCAAGTATTGCTGTGATACTGATAGATAGAATGGGATGGATACCGCCCGTCCTAAGAAAAGATTTGGGACACGCGCTGTGTACATATGTGCAAGTCGAGGTATAATACCTCGGATGAACAACAGAGTTTCCATTCTGTATATAGAGACTCTATCATATGGTGGTGTTCCATATCGTATGGACATTGATATAGACGGTGGCATTTTGTATGGAAGCGCTGTTGTTGGCATTGGCGTTCCATTTTGAATGGTATGTATGCCAAGTATGTATGTATGTATGGACGCTGGCATTTCTGTATGCACGCCAAGTACATGTACCTCGCGCGCGTAAGGTCAATGACCAGGATGCGTGTCACTGGGACTAAGGACATGTTGTGTCACCGCGTCAGGGGGTGGCAACTGTCAAGGTAGTTAGGGTACACTTGCATGAGCTCATGATGGGATCAATGGCAATGAGTGTAATAAAGATGGGCAAGGTTCTAGGAGCACATAGCCTCCATCAAGAAGCACATGAGAGCTCTATTGAGAGGTGGGCTTCTGCTATTTCATACATGTGGGTGGTGGGCGATTGGGATAAGTGTCTGATGAAGCGGAGGTACATGAGCATGTTCAGACGCAAGGATTGACCTTCCTCCAAGGTGGCAACCATGTCTGAAAATTCTTTAGTATTATGGCAGCAGCTTCAGAGTTTTCCTAAATTGGACTGGATCATCCAGAAAGTTCCTGGAATGTCAGACACTCTATGCAGTAACCTATAACTATCAATGACCTTTGATTACAAGACAAAAACATCCAATTTAACCTCTAATTAGAGCCAGTGGTCTTAAAGGCAGGAAACTCATTACAGATTATTGCCTGCATCCTACACATATAAGGGGAGGGTGCCTGGCACACCAGAACGGCACCACCGTTAGCTGGACATAATAAGTATGTAAGCGAGATCCAAAATATGGTGCAGGATGACATCATGTGCATCTTGAGATAAAAATGTGCAGGGTGAGCAGTGCCCCAAGAGTAGTAAAACTTAGGGCAAACATTTACAAACATGACAGAATCAAGGAGGGACACACAGGGGATGCGGGGTGAATGGGAGTGTGGAATGGGTGGCATACAGCCAAGGAGACCCTTTCTTTTGCTGAGGGCACAGAACTCTTAAATTAAATGAGGAAGCCACATACTGCTACAACAAATGGGTATAGTGGTACAGAATTGTGCATCCAAATATTGAATATAGATCTGATACCGGGTTTGGATTGAAAGTGCCCATGAATACCAACTATTACCAAGACCTCATTTACACTATTTACTGAGTATACAAACAGACAAAGATGCAAACTCACATAAGTTTCATTTTTATTCATCAATATCAACAGTTGAGTCAGTATTGAGTATATCTATCATAAAACTGATAATTGATTAGCAATTGTAGAAATTTCTTCAATATTAAATGATTCAATCTCTTTCTTATTTGATAAACTTTCAACAAGAAATTTTATCAATTCTACTATACAAGTCAAGTATTCATCATCATTCTGTTCCAATGATACATTTTTTGTTATTTGTTGTAAAATTTCAACCATCAGAATACATAATAAATCATGAGATTCTTTAGTTTCAAAATTTGGGACATTACGTTTCTCAATAAGTTCACAGTATATATTGATAAAAGCCGCTTGAAAACAGAACAATGGATTCTTAACGGCAATTTCATAAGGAGATGAAAAAATATGAGTTGGATATGAATTAAACAACCTTTCATTCAAGTGACTTCTTACAGCCTCCTGAAAAAGTAAGTGAGTCCGTGCTTCTTCATATGATACTGATACATGATCAATATTGGTATTTTGTTGATATGTTTGAGATTGAACATATTCAAATGTTTTAAGTACTGAATGTTCTCCAATGCAAAGACGTAAAACTGGCTCTATTGGAGAAAGATGAAATTCATAATTAGTCCATGTATCTACACTCAGTGTGACTGTAATCAAAGCAACCCATATATTCAAATGTAAGAATAGAGTTCAATTTTGAAGTAATGTCAAAGGTTCTAGAATTGGGACAGTATCAATTTTCTGAGAACGAGATTTCAAAATGAGAAGAATAGTCATAGCAGCATTATATTCTACTTTTGAGGTCAATGGAAGTTCAATATCACAGAGATTTAGTCTTATAGGACAAGCATTCAAACAAGTTCGAATAATACATTCATATTGTCCTGAAATATTTTCTCCTTTTTGATGTTGCTGCCTCAAACGACTTGTTATATTTTCAAGCTGAGAAGAAATTTCAGAAAACTTTAACATTGATCCTATAGCTGATCTAAATTCTGACGGAAAACCACCAAAAGCATATAGTAAAAGACTTTTAGCAGTAGGATTTGAACTCATTTCAAAGACCCAGTTCAAAACTTCAACTCCAAAACTTTCAAATAAGGGTGCTCTAGTGACTATATCACGCTCAATATCTCGTAGTGAAAAATGTACTCCCCACACATATCCTGTAAACTTGTAAGATTCCTCTGCCTGAATCCTAGTGATAATTGAATGGACACGTGGTGGTAACATAGAAATTGTAAGTAAATATACAATGAGAGCATCAATTTTTTGAGTAGTGTATTCATAAATCTTCCGAAAGAAAAAGAATAACAAGCCCGACAAGGGTGTTTTGTAGGGACATTGTGCATTTATAGCAGAGAGACAATGACTGATAAAATATGCTAGATATGTCAAACCTGACAAAGCTCCTACAGCATATGCAAAGGAAGATTGTTGACCCATAACATATATAGTCAGCCCAAGAAAGAAAACTCCAAGAGCTATATGCATGAAGACAGGGAGAATTCCAATAATAACTGGAACCCCCCATTTGATCCAACCATTATACCGGAACTGACGGATAAGGCTTCTATCTCTAGGTGTACCAGTGGTTGTGATCATGAACTGGTGCAACCACTGCTTTGCAAGGACAGCAACAAGGGCAGTGATCAAACTCAGAGATAGACTGGTATACCAGAGACCATTAACCCAGACAATGGAGGTTTGTGGTGCAAATGGTGTGTCTAATGGGGATGGTGTAACTGGGTTCAAGGAAACAGCTGTGCCATTACCAATGGCACGTTGAACAAGGAGGATCTCATAGACAATGGTTGCAGAGATTCTCAGATAGTCTGGTGACATCTGCTCAGAAACCTGTACGAGGAATGTAGTGACAACAGCAGAGAAAAGACCAGCCTGATCAAAGTGAGTCAATAGCCTCATGCAACAGCATGGAAACATACAAAGACAAGAAGTATATCCACAGTATCACGGAAATCCTCAGCAAGATCAGCATCAAAGATGGCAAACTCGTCGAGACACATCCGCCACACACGGGCGTTGGGCCCGGTCTCCTCATAGATGGCGTCCGGGGGGTACTTCTGTTCATAGTCGAACGGATCAATGACTGTCCGGTATCACACTCAGCTTGAAGTTTGACGGTTGCATCGAAGAAGACTCACGCTTAGCCGCTCCTCCTCCTCCAACGGACATTCCGAAGAGTTTCTCCTTGGGGCGAACGCGCCTCAAATTAACGCCTGGAGCGAGACGTACGGCTTCTCCGTCTCCCTCATTGACCGAGCCGTCGCTATTGCCGTCCTCGGCCAAGGATGCACTATGGGAATCAGGCTCACAACCGGCCGCGACCCAATCTGTTGCATGCGGGGAAGCGGACGGGGACGGCGGAAAGGGCACGTTCCTCGGAGACGGCGTATGGGGGCCCCGCGCGGGGGCATCGTCGAGCTCGTAGACTTCGGTGATGGTTGGCATTGTAGGATCAGAGAGCAAAAAGCAGAAAGGCGTCAGAGAAGGCTGAGACGATGAGTGTAGAAGGCAAGAACGACCAAACCCGTTACCGCACAGCCAGACTGGATGATCGTACCTGTGTGGGCAGAATCAACTTCAATGTGGACACACGGTCGCTCGTGAGCTGAACCCTGCACTGAAGCCTCTCACGTCCTTACGATTGAACATACGGACGACGACGCGTCGCGTTAAACATGGACAACAGCGCGTCTATACAAAGGCGGCGCGCAAATGGCCTCCGTCGGCGGAGAAGACGGGATGTCGGCATTTCACGTGCGGGGTACCGGTCCGTGCCGTCCCTCGACCAGCAGCACCGATCTTCGCTCCTTGCCTCCTACGATCATCATCTCCGACGCATCTTTCATCACTCCAGCTTGACGTATGTCTGTCGAATACGCTTTATTCCACGCTCGAGAACAGATACTGTTACCCACCGGAGCGCTTTTTGGTGCGTACCCTACCCTGCTGCCTTCATCCGCTCCTTCCTGCTAACGTCGGCGTCTCCAGCTCGCCAATCTCGCGCGGACCGATAACCTTCAAACTTTCGATACTGACGCCTGACGGATCCGAGATGGAGGCTCTATTCTATCCTCGCCTTAAATGCGAGCTGCATTAATCGGAACCCCACTGTATGCTCGTCACTGCACAAGAGCCTTCTCTCCGTGATCTGGTCAAACATCGCGCGCCCCACACATCGCCACCTTGTTGCGATCACGGTTTCTCTCCTGCGCCTTGCTTCGTTTGTACGTCCCACGCCATTCTCTTTTTACCTCGCATGGCGCTCCAGGATATCCTTGCTGCCCAATGCTTGAGGCTCTCTTTCAACAGATCAGCGAATATCACTTGCAAGGTATGATCACTTCTCTCTTAAGCCGTCTTTGCATCCATGGTTATCTCACCGAAGGAATGGGCTGACCGGTGAAGCTGACGCTCGGGCCGATGGAAAGCACCCCGATGTTTGTTGCCTGTATGATGGCGAAGATACACTGCCAGAGTCGGGAAAGATTCACGAGGCGGTATGGTGTGCTTTCTTTCGTTCCTCGAGTAGATAACAAAACTGTGTGAAGGTGAGTCCCGTGCGCGAGCACCTTGTTCCCCTTGCCACTTTTTCACAGAGACATCTGGATTGGGAGCCTGTTAGGCCCCGCGCCATTCAGAGGTGCGCACGTTTGACTCGATCAAACGCCACGTCGAAGGCTGAATGAAGACACGGCGCGACAGCCATCTCACCGTTTTGGCCCGTCGTGTTACAAGATTGTCATTCCGAAAATGTAATGTGCAAACTTCCCTGTCCGGCCTTCGTACTGACAGAACCAGTACAGACTGGAGACGGTGCATACCAACAGGTATATATATATACGTACACTGCCTTGGAACCCGGCTATAGTATTGTATGCAGCCGGGCTACTACGCAAGGCCGTGCAACTTCAAGGACCGACGGATATGCGAGTCTAAGTATACCGCTCGCCACGAGCACCGGAAAGAGCAGTGTTTCCGCGGAAAGAGCAGTGTTTCCGGAAGACGGCCTCGCAGGACCGTGTACGTCTGTTTTTAGGTTGGTGGCTGGGCTGCCTCACAATTAGAGGCTGCGCGGTAGCTGACGGTCCGCCAATTTTTACTGCATACAGGATGCCAGCACGTGCGCGTCTTGTCTTGAAGGGCAGAGATTTCTCACGAGATACACCTGTTTGACGAGTTCTCGCGACATTCATCTCCGGCCACGAAATAGGTGTTGACGCTTCTCACACCTAGGCGGGGGTATTCGTCTGCGATAAACGAATCTCATGCGAACTTGGTTTTGGTACGCCGTATATTCCACTCCAGGTGTTTGGCCTCGCGCTTGATCAGGAAGAAAGTGCGCTTTGGC
This sequence comes from Strobilurus orientalis, assembly GCA_019915145.1. Lineage (NCBI taxonomy): Eukaryota > Fungi > Basidiomycota > Agaricomycetes > Agaricales > Physalacriaceae > Strobilurus > Strobilurus orientalis. The sequence goes on from JAHLML010000010.1 coordinate 2,118,481, forward strand.
CGTTCGCGTTATACTTACCCTACGGTGCGACGCAAAGTTGATTGACTGCTAATGAATATAGACTCTAGAGGCACCACTACCAGATTCAACAATTCAAAAGGCACGCACGTTCGAGGTCAGCCACGCTCGAGGTCAGCCACGATGTAACGCTCGACGTCAACCACGATATCGATGTACATCGGCAGCCCGTCGAGTGTTATCGCCAAAAAATCCATAGCAGGGCGATCCTCGATGGGAAGGAAGGAGGGAAGGAAGGAAGGAGATGTGGCGGTATACGAACCACCCCGTCATCCAGTACCCCTGGAGGCTGATCCGACTATTGCACGCTTGGCGGGAAACGATACTCCCGCTATACAGTCGTGTGCTGTCACCAATCTAAATTTACACGATGCAGCTCAAACGATGGGCGTCAGTCCAGCGACGAGTGGGATAGTGGACCGCTGCTACCAATACGTCCAAGGCAAGGAAGGAAGACAAGAACCCAAGGCGCCAAGGAAGGAACTCAGGAAGGAAGTATGCAGGGCTCCCGCACCGTGCGCCATGGGGACGCTGATGGGCGCCAATATATCTTGGTGTGTTGGCATCAGGCGCGTTTTTGTGGGGCTTGCCCGGTAACATCAAGGTGGATCCGCAGCGATGACCATACGACTCTCTTCGACTCCCTGTTTGCTGTGAGTAGTACATACTCTTCTTTTTATGAAACGAGAGCACGTCTTTGCTGTCAGTTGCTGTCGCCACACCTCGTTTCCTTCCGGCATCTGGAATGTAAAGCTGCTCAATTACACCACTCAAAGTCGAACGTGCGCAGCTTTGATTTAGGAACAACGCCGTCAGGGTTGTCACCGAGTTACGAGATGATGTATAGCTCGCACTCTGCATGCAAAATGAAGGAAGACACGGCGCGATACCCCCGACTGTCTCACCGTTATCACGAGATGTCAGTCCCGATTTACAGTCCGCCGTGTCCGTCGTTACAAGACGCGTCCTGTTTTTGGTCGTGATGCTGTTCAAACGATGGCAGATTCCCCAGAACCAGAGCGGGCAGACGGTGTGGTGAATCGACAACTTGTCCGTCATCCAGTCTAATGTTACGAGACCCGTCTTGATGCAGTTCAAACGATGGCGCGCTAATCCCGGCAGGCCGAGAGCAGTACACATAACATAACACGGCGCGACACTCACTGGAACCGTTACGGGAAAGAGAACGGGAACGTCAGCCCCGTCGTGTCTGTGCTGTCACCAATCCAAAGGTTACTCCATCGTGATCGTGATGCAGTTCAAACGACGCTGGCAGCGCTAATCCATTTTCCGGAAGAACTACAGCATGGTGAATGAGCGGGGACGCTCCATACCACCAACACAACCAACACATCCGTGGCGCCAAGACCGTCAACAAGAACCCAAGAACCCCAGGGCCACGAGTCAGGGCCCCATGGGGACGCTGATGGGCGCCAATATATCCTTGGTGGGTTGGCAACAGCATCAGGCGCGTGTTTGTGGGGCGTAGGCTGGGTAAGTATTGCCCGTGATAGATATGTAGAATGTAAGTATATATTGCCCGTGATAAATGTACTGCCCGTGATACATAGCAAGTATTGATAGACGGGATGGGTACCGCCCGTCGTCGTCGTAAGAAAAGATTTGGGACACGCGCTGTGTATGTACCGCGGATGAACGACGGAGTTGCATTCGGTTGAACGACGGGGTTTCCGTATCGTATATCTGTGGTACCTGGCATTGGCGGTGGCGGTGGCGTTCCATTTCGTATGGACGCCCAGTGCTATAGCATTTCGTATGGTGTGGACGCCAAGTATGTATGGACGCCAAGTGTGACAGTGTATGTATACCAAGGACTCGGAGCAACGTGGCGCGCGTAAGGTCCAGGACCAGGATGCGTGTCGTGTCACCGCGCAGAGGACCAGGATGCGTGTCAGGGGGTGGCAACCGTTAATGACTCTGAGCGACGACAGGCGACGGACAGACATCAGATTGTGTCCGCGAATCATGAATGCGCGACGGACGATAGAGAGCGACGACAGGATTTGTCCGTATCCCGCACAGCCGTCCGCACAGCCTGAGCGAGATCAGGCAACCGCGATCAATTCTCCGCATTCCGTGGAAGGACCTGTTCGCGTTACGCGCCCGTTCTTATCTCTCGCAGCACCAGTACTTGGCAAAGAAAGACGTATACAGTGACCTTGGACTTGGGGCGTCATGCAGTCGTTCATGAGAACAGATTGCAGGGCGCGTCATACCAAGGGACGTGGGATGCCGGCCATCACGCCGGATTGGGACTTGGTTCCGCACAACCATGTCAAGGCGCGGCTTGGGCAGTTACGCCCATCGAGGGCCGGCTGTATACCCATGGAGCCCCGGACTTACACCCATTCAGCCTCCAGCGCGCAGTACCGGGGCTATGCATCTCCATTACCTCCGTTATACTTTGCCTTCCTACCCCCACCTCCACGTATTTGGTATTTGAGATCCGCTGGCGTTGGTGCTGCACGTTCCTTTTTCCCCCACTACGTCGACTAAGAGTGACACGTCCATTCCTTGCTTTTGTTCTCTATTCGTTGCCGCTGGACTTGGACGCTAGACACAGAAAGACTTGGCGCTAAGGACAACCCGTGCGTCGGCTTTTTTTGATTGGGGTGTTCGTTGCTAACCTAGCAGAGACAGTCGACACCGACACGGGTCCAACCATTCGGCACAACACGGTTTGACCATTCGTGCGTTGCCCAACACTCGATGGATGCTTCCTTCGTTAAACTAACCACAGGCGCCCCGACCAGTCAACACAATTCTCCAGCACTCGACACGTTCCGATCACTGCCCTGCCATCCCAGTCGACACGACACGTCCGTTTTCCAGATACCGACTACCGACAATAGACTCGACGTCGTTCCACCCCACCCCCTCCACCCCTCCCCCCTCTCTTCCTCTCCCCACACCCCACACCCCCCCCCACCCCACAATGCCCCTCCCCCTCCTCCCCCCCTCCCACATCTCAGCCCTAATATCCGCCGGGCACACCATCATCATCTACGAGGGCTTCGCCCTAAAACTGGATAACTGGGTGGGGAGGCACCCCGGGGGCGAGCTGGTGTTGAGGCATATGGTTGGGAGGGACGCGGGGGATGAGGTTGATGTGTGAGTGGTTTGGTTTTGGGTTTTGGTCTTCTTTTGTGCGAGGAGGACGCTATGCGAGAATCCCCCCCTCCCCCAATGTGTGCTAACGCACTTGCAGATACCACTCCCCCCAGACGCGCACGACGATGCGGCGGTTCCGGATCGGGCGCGTCGCGCTCCCGTGGGCGAACCTCGTGCCGCCGATTCGGCAGGAGCACGACGAAGACGTTGAAGTTCAGGAGACGAGCGTGTCCGGCAGGGGGGTGCCGAGAATCCGCGTCACCAGTACGGAGGGGGACGGGAATGTGAGGAGGAGACGCCCCGCCCCCACCGATTTCTTTGAGGGGGAAGAGTCGGATTCCGAGGACGACACCTCCTCCGAATCCAGCACGTGGAGCGCACGGCAGGACGTGTCCTCGGCGTCGAGCGCGGTGGGGGATTCGCCGACGCCGGAGGAGGCGGGGGTGCCGGCGTTCGTTAAGGCTTCCCCGGGGTTCGACAACGCTTCCAGCACGGGGCTCGCTTCCACCCCCACCCCGGGGCTCGGTAAACCTCGCCCTCACCCCACCCCCGCCCTATACACCGCCCTCCTCGAACGCACCGCGCTCTCCTCCCAACTGCACGCCTACCCCTCCCTCGACATGCCCACCCAACAGGCCATCCGCCAGGAATACCGCGCCCTCCACAAGGCGGTCGAGGAACGCGGGTTGTACGAGTGTAATTACCGCGAGTATGCAAAGGAGTGTGTACGGTACGCGGTGCTTTTTGGGGCGTTTTGGTATTGCTTGGGGAGGGGGTGGTGGGTGGTCAGTGCGGTTTTTTTGGGGATGTTTTGGGTGAGCTCCCTTCCTCCTTCTCCTCTCCTTCGTTACTGATGGGTGGGCAGCAACAAATCATGTTCGTAGCACACGACGCCGGACACCGCGCCATCAGCGGCAACCTCACTTTCGACACCCTCCTCGGGGCGTTCATCGCCGACTTCTGCTGCGGGCTCTCCATCGGGTGGTGGAAGTCCTCGCACAACGTGCACCACCTCATCACCAACCACCCCGCGCACGACCCCGACGTGCAGAACCTCCCCCTCTTCGCCATCTCCCCCGCGTTTTTCGCGTCTGTGGAGAGCACGTACTATAGGGGATGGAAGATGAGGTGGGATAGGGCGTGTGAGGTGCTGGTCCCCTGGCAGAGGTGGACGTATTACCCGATTATGGCGTTGGCGAGGTTTAACCTGTATATGCTGAGCTGGGCGCACCTCCTCTCCCCGCGCGCGCGCTCCCCGCTCGCGTGGTGGTCCAGGCCCGTCGAGATCGCGTTCATGCTGTGCTTTTGGTTCTTGTTCGGGTACCTCCTCGTGCTGCGCACGCTTCCGACCTGGGGCGTGAGGGTGGCGTTTGTGATGACGAGCCACGCGGTGACGATGCTCCTGCATGTGCAGATCACGCTGAGCCACTGGGGGATGCCCACCACCTCCCTCGGGCCCACGGAGAGCTTCGCGCAGCATCAGCTCCGCACTACTATGGACGTGGACTGCCCGCCGTGGTTGGACTTCTTACACGGCGGCCTGCAGTTCCAGGCCGTGCACCACCTCTTCCCGCGCGTCCCCCGGCATAACCTGCGCACCGTCCAAACCCTCGTCAAGGAGTTTTGTAGGAAGACGGAGATAGAGTACAAGATCCACGGGTTCGTGGAGGGGAACGGCGTGGTGCTGGGGCGGCTGGGCGAGGTGGGGCGGATGGTGGGCGTGCTGGTGGAGTGTCAGAGGTATATGGCGGAGACGGGGGAGAGTGGGTTGCATTGACCGGAGACCGGAGCTTTAGCGACGGGCGGAGGGGAGTGTTGGCGCTGGTCAGGGGGTGAGGTTCGGCGAGCCCGGGGGATGGAGGCGCGGGGGGGAGGGGTGGCAGCCTCGAAGAGGGGAATGGCGGGGCGAGGGGGAGGGGTTCGCCACCCGAGTAGGGCACGGACCAGGCTCCTCCTCCGTGTCATCCCTCACACACGGACACACGGATTGGACCTTATTTCACTCATTTCTTTACTTATTCGCTTTTGGTTATCGAGGTCGTGGAATCGGGTTGGATACATACATACACACATACGTACATACATACGTACATATACTGACTAATTCTGAGGGTGTCGCGTTTACGCGTTATCTAGGAGGGGGACTGCTGTTCGCCGTGGTGTGAGAGGGGGGAGTTGCGCTTGCCCGTCGTGGGGGGAGGTGTGGATCTTCCTTGTGTTGTTGGTTGCGCTTGCCGTCATGGTTGTGTCCTCCCCGTAAGTGTGAGGCGTCCCCCCCTAGTCCGTTGCTGTGTTGTGTCGTGGCTCCCAAGCACACAACAGGGTGATGGCCGTACTTTCCATACCAGCTGAGGTGTTTCCATACATCCGAGCTGAGGCTGTAGTGTGGCCGGAGCGCTCAGAGTCATTACCTCCCGCAGTACCTTGCGAGTGAATCAAGGGGGGATCGTTCTGGGTGCAGAAAATGAAATGGGGTGCTGTAGAGAAAAGAGAAACGAAAATTTTCACGGAGAGCTTGGGAGGAAGTAGTGAAAAATAACGAAACCCGTCCCGCTGCGTGTGAAAAAGCCATCTGCTACGAAGCGGCCGTCCACCGTCCACTGGGAGTGAATTCGTTCCTCAGCTGTATGAACTTACCCTTGATCCAACGGGCCTTCGAAGTCGTCGTCACATAGGGGAATGGACAACAAAAAACATTGCCGGATTCGAGTGACGTGGGGCAGCGCGGGAGGAGGGCGGTTGGGAGAATGCAGTAGAGAATAGCGCCGATGCTGCGAGGAGTGTAACGAATGTGACGCGAAGCTTACCTCATGGCACAGCACCCGCCCCGAGTCAGCGCCAGTCAGCGCGTCGAAGGTTGTAGAAGAGGGTAGATGGGTCTGAAAGAGGCGCGTAGTGCGACGCGTCAACGGCATTAGCACTGCCATGGAAGGAATGACTCAAGCATAGCCACATGGATAGTATTTAAATAGTGTACCGATGTATGAGTGCGGGGACGAACAACGATAACATATCCCACTCAAATAGACGGACTTCTCACAGATATTTCTCTTATTTCTATTATTTCTCTTATTTTCTATTTATTGCGTGGTAGCTTCGTGTCACCTCGGTCACGACAGCCCCACATATTTTTGAGTGGTCAGTTTATCAACAAACTAGACCCGACGAACCCTCCGCACCTATCTTGCTCGCTTGGACTACCCGGATTGATCACCCAGGAACCCCAGGCAGCTATTCTCCCATCACATATACCCGAAACCTCTTAGTAGGCTCTTACTCTTCATAGTACTTTTGACAAATATGAAACCGGCCTTTGGAAAGCGCGCCAAAGGCATCGAACCTGGAAAAGTCGGTATCGACAGTGATATCGCAAACAGTCGTCGCACTGTTGACAACGGACGTCGTTCCGTTCTGGACGATGAAGAGAGTCATCGTTCTTGGACTACTGTGGGCAGAGATCACAGTTGTTCTAGTCACGCAGGTGCCGCGAAAAGGGATAGCCTTGCGTTACGTCGTCAATCTATGTCAGGTAGAGATAGAAATAGTGTTTTTGATTCGGAACAAAACACCGAGATCGAATTGGCCAGCACAGACGATGAGGATTGCCACGATGCAATCAGAGTATCCGTCGCGATACCCGACGAACCTGCTAGTGTCTCAAGAAAAGACATTAAGCAGCACATCAGAGATATTGTGCACAGCCGAGGTCGGCAGCATAAGAAGTCGCGAAAGTCTCGCGATAGCTCAGATGAAAGCGAGTCCGAAGTACGGGACAAACATAGACAAACCCAGACGAACCCCAGACGAACCCGAAAGAAGAAGTCCAGACATCGCATGTTGCTGAAACCAGTTGCGCCGGAGCCGTATGATGGTTCCACGGACGCGCAAGCCTTCATGAAGTTCTTGATGGATGGCAGCGCTTATGTCCGTGAGGGGCGCGTGGCAAAGAAGGACCGTGTCTTGAAACTGTCGCGTTTCTTGACCGGTAGTGCATACGATTTCTACGTGTCGACAGTATCCGAGAACCCAAAGAAGTGGAAATTGAAACAATTCTTTATTGAACTGTACAACTACTGTTTTCCGTTAGATTATCGTATTCAGCAGCGAAGAAAGCTTGAACTCACCGAACAAGGGGACATGAAAGTACGGCAATACACCGCAAAGCTGCACCAGCTATTCAATACAGTTGGAATCCTAGATGAACGTGAGAAAGTCCACAAGCTGTGGGACGGATTCAACACTTACATTCAGAGAGAGCTCTGGAGAGCCTCGTTGGACCCAGAGGTATCATCATATCAGGAGGTCGAAAGAAAGGCCGAGCTGATTGAGTCAATTGAAGGCGTCGTGTCGAGTAAGAACTCAGGCAACGATGAGCCTGAATCCGGAAAGAAAGCATATCAAGAGCTCAAAGTTCCTAGCGTTTATGGCGCTAGTCAGCCGAGTGATGACAGAACAGAATCTGGATCGGAATCAGATGAAGATCAGAAAGATTCGGATACAGAAACAGAACGTACAGACCACGATACAGTTACCGACGAAGACCAGCAAGCTTCAACCAGTGAGGCAGAAAGCACCGATGACGATGAAGCTAGAAGTGACATATCAGAGTCAGACTCATCCGAGAACAGTCGCTCCAGGGATGTCAACCCTTCCCGTGCAGTTAGAGAGCGTCCTCTCGTTCGCATACTCTCGGATCAGAAACGCCAGGAGTACATGTCAGCGGGCAGGTGCTTCCAATGCCGAGAACGCGGACACATCGCTAGAGACTGTCCTCAGCTGAAACCAGCTGTAATTGATGAAGAAGATGTACCAGATGATGACGAGATCAACGACGCGATGAACCAAATCGACGACGACACGTACTACAAACTTACTAGAGACGTATCAGCAATCAGAATATGTTCAATGCTGTTTGACGAAGAAGGGCTCACCATTGATGACCTAGCTGTGACCCTAGAAGACAGCCCGGAAGAAACTGATGAAGGAATTGCGCAAGAGACGCGACGAGTTGACACCGTGATCGACACTCCGCTTGGTCTAACCGAGGATCTCGTAGAGCAAGCACACTCTGCAGGATCGACGGGCGGAGGCAGTCCATTGGGGTCGAATAACGCGTCGCGTTTACCTTTACGCAGCTCGAACATCAAAGAACTACTAGGATGACCTGGATCAAATAAAGATCAGATCCGAGAAGAACAATGATAGTATCCAGACGTACCTTGACCACGAAAACGCGCGAGGGAATGATCTCGTCGCGTTCGGACTGGATGCATGCGGAATAGAAGTATCGGCTGTTCAAGATGAGCAGGGGATAACACACGGAAAACAGTCAACATACCCGCATGCATCACGCGTCCTGCGTGGTGGAGCGAGAATGCGTGAACGTTCGGCACACGGGTCGGACATTGAAATTTCCCGTCCCTTGATACTTGCGCCTGGTTATCTTGACTCTTTCTTACCTTCATCATAACATGGAAGACGACGACCAGGCGCCGTTGCTTGAGACCAGGAGAATGTACAAAGCCTGGACCCGGAACGAAGCCGCATCCAACCTTACGCAATCATTAGGTGCGGTTTCATACCCCCCCGAAGTCATGACAGACTTCTTACCCATCCAGACTCATCTATGGCGTGTTTACATTCAACGTAAGCCCCCCTGCCAGTGCTCAGATCGCTTTAGCTACAACCTCGCTGGGTGTTGTATCTCGGCCCCCCCGGAACCTCCTACTAGTAATGGGATGCTTAGTACGATGATATGCCCATCGTTTCGTCACGGTGGGCTCTCCTGTACTCCTCTGACACTGGGGTGGTGGGTCCGCTTAAGACGGTGAATGCGATGTCTGTTAGTGCGGTGCGGGTGTCAATACCAGGACGCTCGTATTCTCCGCTTCGGCGGCGCGGACATGGAGTGCGCAAGCGTCCATATCATTCCCCAGACTTTGGTGTATACGTACCTTCATCCTCGGTTCGTGCCCAGGCTGATTATGTCCTCAGGATCGCTCGTCGCCCTACCTCAACTTTGCGCATCTAGCTGTGACCTTACTACGATGACAGACTGGCCTCCTTCTCGGCGTGTCATACCTATCGCTGTCCTTATCTTTTTATGTGCGCATTCTTGCTTCTTTCATACGGACGGTCCAGGGAGTCGTTGCTGCACACGCACGGCTCGCCTGCCGGGTGGATTATTTCTCTTCTAGCCTCAGCGTTCACCCTCCGTCTCGACTACCTGCCGCTCGAGGACAGTGGACCTGGGGACGGTCACGGCATATGGTCGCCATTCTCAGCCACGTTCCGCACCGGTGGCCGGAACACGTCGCTCCGAGTCGTCATAGCGCTTTTCCTATACTCCATCTCGCAGGTAAGGTAGCTCATTCACATCTCGCAGCCGCTATTTTGTTGACTCGTGCAGCGTTTTGAGACTTTCATCCTGATCAGATCAGAAAGCGCTGTATGTCTCCCTGGTTTTCCTAGCACAACACAACTCATCTGGCAAACCCCCCGAGCACCTCTTCCTCTACCTATTCGGTGCACTCATCATCGTTCTGCCGTGTCTTTTGTTTCATCTTCATTTCCAAACCCCATTCTCATGTGATATCCCAGGCGTCTTCACAAACGCCACCGCAGTTTCACAGGATACCGCTTCGCACGAGGCGTCGTTCTTTGGGGTCTAACTTCTGACATCCTCTCAGCCGGCACCGTGCTAGGAATGGCTATGACATCCGACGTATCTCGTTCTCTATTACTCTTCGCCCTTGGCACAATGCCACCGGCGTTCTATACGCTCGTATCCAGCGCACAGATCTTTGCCGGGGTTCTGTTTTTTCAAAGCGTTGGTAGCCAGCTCTCGGTATGTTGACTAATTCTAGCTGTTCATTGTGTTGATGGTGTATTGTAGGACGAGATCCTACAACTGTGGCACCTCAATCCCGACAAGGACATGTCGTCGTTCCGCGGTATCGTTCTTGCGTTATTGATAAAATCTGCGGTCGTCGTGGCAATGGGACATGTGGGAGTGACTGCTAGTGCGGTGGGAGGAGATCTGGAAGAAGGGGAGACGTCTGCGCTTGCGCCTGCTGATGGGAATGAGGTCGGTACTAGTACCTGAAGAATTCTGCACTACTTAGCGACCTCGGAGGCGTTGTACAGTATTCTCATGAATCAAAACAACTATACCTTTGAGCAGCGAGATGGCGCGCTACCACCAGTGAAGCGAGCTACAAAGGATTCTGAATGACATAGATCAAACGGTCGCGGCGGTTCTTTTCAGCTCAACGCGCAATCTTCCGAGTCTCGTTCGCAGGTCTGAAGCACACCCAACGAGCGCGCCGGTCTCGTCAGTGGTAATGAGGAAGCGATCATTCATATCCCGGAGGGAGCGAATACGGGAACGTGCTAGACTCATCAAGACGAATGCCGGATTTTGGTTAGCTGCAAGACATCTACCTGCACGACGAGTTAGTGATGAAAGTCGCCATACATACACTGCGCCATGCATAACTTGGGCAACGTGTTGAGGAAGAGTTGCCTTTGAGCTAGAGATTGCAAGCACGAGACCGGGATAACGGAGGGAATGATACTTTTCAAATCATATACAATCTCTTGAGAACTAGAATCTCCTGACACAGAGTACCCGAGGCAGATATATGACGACTGGAATGTAAGCGGGCAAGAAGTGCACTGGTGCCCATGTGCGGGACTCGTGAAGTTGCGTGTTTCTCTACGCTCAAAGAGCGCACGGATAAGGTTGTCGGGGCAGCGTAGGGGAGAAATATGTCGTTCCGATGTAAGATGCTGGCCTTTGCGCGAAAATGAAAAAGTCGCCGTCTCGGGCGATGGACTTCGGCTTAGGAGATAGTTGATACGGGAGTTCGCTGGGGAGGGTACTTCGTTGCTCGCCAAGAGGTTGTCAAGTTGCCCCTGTTGAGAACGGCGGCGTCAGCGTAAGGAGTTGTTATCGAAAACGTGAACGTTATCGGCCCGCGCCAGATTGGCGAGCTAGAAACGCCGACGTTAGCAGAAAGGAACCGATGAAGGCAGGGTAGGATACACACCAAAAACCGCTCCGGCGGGTAGCAGTATCTGCTCTCGAGCGTGGAATAGAGCGTGTTCGGCAGACATATAAGTCAAGCTGGAGTGATGAAAGATGTGTCGGAGATGATGATCGTAGGAGGCAAGGAGCAAAGATCGGTGCTGCCGGATGAGGGACGGCACGGACCGGTATCCCGCACGTGAAATGCCGACAGCCCGTCGACACCGCGACAGAGGATGGGGCATTTGCGTGCCGCCATTGTATACACGCGCCGTTGTCCGTGTTTAACGCGCCGCGTCGTCGTCCATATGCTTGATTGTAAGGACGTGAGAAGCTTCAGTGCAGGGTCCAGCTCACGAGCGACTGTGTGTTCACATTGAAGTTGATCCTGCCCACACAGGTACAATCATCCAGTTTGGCTGTGCGGTAACGGGTGCGGTTGTTCTTGCCTTCCACACTCATCGTCTCAGCCTTTCCTGAAGCCTTTGCCACACAATCCTGCTTGTTACTCTCTGATCTTACAATGCCTACAATCACTGAAGTCTATGAGCTCGACGATGCCCCCGCGCGAGGCCCCCGTACGCCGTCTCCGAGGATCGTGCCCTTTCCGCCGTCCCCGAGGAACATTCCCCTTCCGCCGTCCCCGTCCGCTTCCTCGAATGCGACAGATTGGGTCGCGGCTGGTTGTGAGCCTGATTCCCATAGCGCATCCTCGGCCGAGGACGGTGATGGCGACGGCTCGGTCAATGAGGGAGACGGAGAAGCCATACATCTCGCTCCTGACGTTGAATCGAGGCGCGGTCGCCGCAAGGAGAAACTGTTTGGGATATCCGTTGAAAGAGGATCAGCAAAGCGTGAGTCTTCTCCAATGCATTGTCAATCCTTGTGCTTACTACCTGACAGTTATTGACCCCTTTGGCTATGAACAGAAGTATCCCCCGGATGCCATCTATGAGGAGACCGGGCCAAATGCCCGTGTATGGCGGATGTGTCTTGATGAGTTTGCCATCTTTGATGCAGATCTGGCTGAGGATTTCCGTGATACTGTGGATGTACTTCTTGTCTTTGTATGTCTTTTTCTGTTGCATCAAGCTGCTAACTCACACAACTCAGGCTGGTCTCTTCTCTGCTGTTGTCACCACGTTCCTTGTACAGGTTTCTGAACAACTCTCCCCTGATTATCTGGAAATTTCCGCCTCCATTCTTTATGAAATTCTTCTTGTTCAACGTGCTATTGGCAATGGCACAGCTGTATCATTGCATACTAATGTGCCATCACCTGCCAGTACCAGTACATCATTTGTGCCAATAACTCCAATTATATGGGTCAATGGTCTCTGGTATGCCAGTCTATCACTTAGTCTGATTACTGCCCTTGTGGCAGTACTGGCAAAGCAATGGCTTCATCAATATATGTCTGCTACAACTGGTACACCCAGAGACCGCAGCTATATCCGCCAATACCGTTATAATGGTTTGGTCAAGTGGGATGTTCCAGTCATTATTGGAATTCTTCCTGTTTTTATGCATATTGCACTGGGCATCTTCTTTCTTGGTCTCACTATATACTTGGTGGATCAGTATATACAATTTGCATATGTTGTAGGCTCATTGGCTGGATTCACATATCTGGGATATTTCACAAGTCACATTTTATCTGCCATGAATTCTCAGTGTCCATATAAGACTCCACTGTCAGGATTGCTATTTGTGATATTTCAAAGGATTTATGAGTATTCAATTACTAAAGTGCAAGACTTCTGTATGCACATGCTTCAGGTTTCCTTTCTAGCTGAAAGTCTGCATTCAATATTCTTGTGGATAAAAGATGAAGTTGAAAAGAAACATTTGTATGAATTCAACTTTGGAAAGTATTATTTTCTACGTGATGTCGAACGAGAAATTGTGATGAAAGCTCCTTCATTTCGGACTTTTGGAGTGGAGGTGTTGAATTGGGTGTTGACAACAAGCTCTAATCCTACGGCCAAAAATCTGGTTATTTATGCACTTGGAGGATTTCCTACTCAGTTCAGTCGACTTATCAAACAGAATTTTGAGCCATTTCCTGATTTTAGAGCTCAAGCTCCTAGTATTGTGTCATTTTTGAAACAAGAACATCAAAAAGGAAATAATATAGTCTCTCAGTATGAATCTATTATAAGAACTTGTGTTCAAGTTGACCCATGGAAACTTGAGCTTTGTGATATTGAGCTGAAAGCTGTTTCAGATCCAAGAGTTTATGCTACATTGAGTATTACTCAAATTCTTCAATATTGCAGTAAACAAAGTATACTGTATGAGGAAACTCAAGTCTTTTCACTTTTCCAAGATAAAACACTTTGCTTACATGCAAACATATGGATAACATTAGTAGAAGTGATAATAGCTCCCAGATACTGGAATGCATCTCAGCTTCACTTGCCATTTACTGAGCAAGCTTTACGTCTGTGTATTGGTGAAAGTTCAATTTTAAAAACTTTTGAATATCCAATTATGAACAATTATAGACATTTCTTCAATGTTGATCATGTATCCATGTCTTATGATGAAGTATTGACTCTATCCTCATTTCAAACTGCAATTCAAGAACAACTAGACAGAAGATTGTCTATATGTTATCCATCATTTATATTCCCTCTTACTCAAAACTTGAAGAAAAATTCTTTATTTTGCTTCCACGCTGCTTTTATCAATATTTATTGTGAAATTGTTGTTGGAAATATTGTTCAAGATTTTGAAGATCAGAAATCACAAGAACTTCTAGAAATATTAGTATTTGAGATTTTACAATCTTTGAATAATCCAAATTTGATTCAATCAACCCCTGATACTGTGTATGTGACTGAGCTGATTCAATATTTATACATGACAATAAATAATGCTATTCATACTCATAAAAGAAGTAGACTTTCAATACTAGCATTTCAAATCTTAGCTAAATATAGTAAGTAGTTAACAGTTTGGTTTATACAATGTATGTAAATAGTTCAAAATGTGAGAAAGATAATTATTCCTGAGTAAGAAGGGCTGCATTCAACAAACAGTGTAGCTAAGAATTGTCATAATTTGATCTCAATATGCTGTCCATACCCAGCTGCATTGGACGCACCTGCAACTCTCCATTCACAAATGAATGCCACTACGAGAACTGCCAAAATCTATATTAAAAAGTTAGCAGTTTGAACCTCTGCAATAACAGAGCCGGAACCACAGAGTCCCACCCCTGGCTGGCCCTTCTACCTCTCCAGAGACCACAAGATGATGTAGGGGTAATACATTACTTGTGCTAATGGCCTACAGGACGATGATGTATTTTCCTCGCTAATCACCACGGGGTTAATACATTTCTTATGGCAACTGTAGCTAGAGTCCCCAACAAGTATATACCCGGGTATTGCAATACACCACCCTACGCTGTACCCGTAATATAATACTAGCCCTATTAAAGAAGGCATCATATTACATTAAGACCTGTAACATACAGGCCCGTAACTACAAGCTTGTATTATAATACAAGCCCTCTCCCCGCCCTCAGGAAACAATACCAAATTGGGTAAGGGTGCGCGCGCCGTGTAGCAGCCCACACAGCACCCGGATATAGCCGCAAACCAGCCGATCCAATGACATCACGGATGTCGGGAGCGGTGATGCGCGGGCGGGTAGCAGCGCCACGCGGGCGGCACGTCTCTAAAAGGTTTAGAGCACCTCCAGGATGCGAGGCAAATCTTAAAAGGTGATGGGGGGACGGTAGGCAGTGTGCATAGGGTGGAAGGGAGTGGGGTATGGCTAGGTTGCGGGGGTCGGTGGGGATGCGGGGGACCCATTTATTCCATCGGAGGCGCGGAGCACTCAATTGAGCGAGCCACATACCCACGATGAATGGGAATCGGTGGTCGGGGCAGGTGCGGGGGGATGAGGGGGATGGGTCCGGGGTGGTGGGTCTGCTGCTATTGTGCGCGGTAGTGCAGGGCATGGGTAGCTCGAATGTCGACCGGGACGGCGAGATTGGTGGCGGCGTGTGTTGATGGTAGGGCTGAGCGACGCATTGGGGTTGGTGCGCGGTCGAAAGGGGGAGGGGGGGCCAATCGGTCGCGACCGAGGGCAGGGATGGGGACGGGGGGGGGGCTGTAAAACGCTCAGGCGTCATCAGAAACAAACAAGGCAATGAAGAAAAACATACCTGATTGGCTGAGGTGGATGGAATTATACATATAGAACACTGCATTGACCAAAATGTCAGCAACGCCCGTGTTCTCGTTCACACGACAACATTGACGAGGCTGGTGCAATTGCAGTACGGTGAGTCGGACCGGCATCCGAATGCTGGTTTGGATTTGTTTCTCTTGCTTGTACCGCCACGAGCTTTTGCCATCCAGCCTCGGGCACCTGCCTGAGGCTGGATGGACCTTTTCTATTGCAACTGCCGCCGTCACCGTCGCCATCCGAGGTCTCCACGGCTACCAACAGCCGTGGATGACGTTCCACATCCAGCAATCGCGCATTGCGTCAATTTGCCGACGCTCGGGGACCTGTAAGCCCTGCGATGCAGGCATCTGCTGACTGAAGATCTGGATCGGCAGTTCACGAGCTGCCGCCCCGCAGAGGCGACTGCCTGCGGGGCAAATGTGTTGGATGACTATGGGCATCGACCGGACGTCCGCCGACGTTCCAGTCAATGGGGTATGTTTCTCTACATTTTCTATTCTCTTCTAATTGTGTTTGAACGCTTACAGCCCCGTCACCGCTGTCAGCTGCACTCGCCCATACCCCATCCTCTCTCCTCGCAGCACTTCATCACCCCCGGCGTACCGTCCAGCCTGCACTACCACACCCCGTTACTGGCTCAGCCGTTTTCTACGCGCTGATGTGCAGTGTGATAAAGCGGCGTGAAATAACCACTACTAAACCAACAACAAATCTACTTGTACTTAGGTAGGAAACGAATTGGTCGAAATAAGGGGTTGGAGATTGGTTCACGGATAACTGGCTTGTTAAGGCTTAGCAGGACTATACGTCCGTTTTATATGCACGAATGCAAGTTTGAAAGAGGTTATGAGCGAATAGGATCTCCGCGTTGCACTTAGTCGAATAAAGGTTCGTAGCCAGATAGAGCTAAACAGTAAGACGCGCGACTAGGTCGGGAACGCTCACAGATAGGTATCTTATGTGTTTGGTCTGCTTTGACGGACAACTGTTACTAACAAGCTATCACGCGTAGAGTCCTTCAACACCCAACTAAATCCTCTACTTTAGTACAACTCGATCGTCTTCAGGGTCTATCAGATACTGTGCCTACAAGAAACGGAATCGGCTACTTAACGTTGCACCAGTTAAGCTAACTAAGCTTCCTTTTTACAGGCGGTTGTCTCTGGGGAGACGATTGCTGCTAATTGGATTTGTGCGGTATCTCTGGGGAGAGGTCCGTACTCACGAAAGTTACTGGGTACTGAAACGCTAAGGTTCTGCGTGTCTTCAAAGTTCTTAGGTCTTAGGTATCTAGCCACTTAGGCTTCTTAGGACTCTTTACTCTGCTTGGGTACTTGGATTCTTGATGACTTGGAATCGTTTGCAATCTTTAATTGAACTTCTTAATTGGGCTATAAAACCGGAGTTACGGCTAGGTACAGATAAACACTTTGTGGGCTTTTTACTGCGGGGCGCTAAACTAACTTATTACACCGTCTTCGTCCTACTTATATACTGCTACGAATACGGCTAGGTAAGCTACATTACTACTACACGGTTATTGGTCGGTCCGTCCGGACCTTCATCGTTAATCAGCACACACAAGAAAAGTCACAAGACTAGCCTCGTTCTGCGTATAAGCCAGTTTACTCTCTGTATAGATGTTGCATAGATTACTCGTGAAGCTCCGGCATGCACAACTGCACGCCTTCAGATAAGCAATCCTAGCCTTGGCGTTCCGACTTAGAACGCTGTCTTTAACTAGCCCGATGCTTTGTATAGGCGTGAGCCCATTCAAATTACACCGACATATGTTACACATATGTTACTTAGCCAGTTGCTATGGTAGGGCTTATTTCCCTCGGGACCCACAATGAACTTGGACCACGATTGGCTTGGCATTATGATTCATCATTCCGCTCGCATTGTGGATGTCGGCCGAGGTTTACTTGATAGTTTCCACCAATGATATGGCGAGAACACCAGCTTGTGATTTGACCGTTAAGTCGCTTGTTCTTCTTGCGGGGATATCTGGTGTTACGAATATATCTCGCATTATTCTCATTGTATTGACCGTATTTGGTAATGAACGCTAGGTTCCGGTACATCGCGATTGGACTTCCGTCTTGGGGTACTGATGTCTAGCCTGTTAAGTAAACCGTCTGCACTCGGTGTCTTATACTTGACTGATAATGAGTGTGTCACAGCTTAGCTCTTAAAGATATTGAGTACCTCCTAAAGGAGGGGACAACTTGAGTGGGGATATTCAGCCCTGGATGACCTATTACGGTCTGATGTTCCATGCTAGGAGCGCTTTCCTTGTCCTAGAAAGCGGCTCCGTGTTGTCTTTAAGTAGCTCGATCTGTTCTTGGCTTGCTGCATATTGTGGACATAGGCTATATAGAAATCGCAAAATCTGGGCTTTCTAGCCATGTAATTCCATCATGCATATCAGTGCTGCGTTGTTGTCCCTGTCGCCGCCGTCCTTGCCCCACCGCGCACTACCGATCCCACCCACTGCCGCACCACCCGCCCCGCGCCGTCACACCACCCTCAACCCCCTATATCACGCTTTTGGCGCCCAGTCGCGCGACGCTCCGCCTCTCCTCTATCTCCGCCACCGCTGGCCGCCCCCGCCCCCGCCCCCGCCCCGGCCAATCCCCCAACCACCTCACTACCGCCACACCCGTTTGTTGCGGGTATGTGGCTCGCTCAGTTGAGCGTTCCGCGCCCCCAATGGAAAGAAAGGGCCCCCCCTCCCCGGTATGCCTGCCCCCCGTGCCCCAGCCACATTCACCCCCACCTCCCATTTACTCCCACCGCTTCCCCTTTACATAATTCAATATACCCGCATGGCCTCTCGGCGGTGAGCTAATCCTTGCAACACTGTGCCGCACGCATGGCGCTGCAGCCCGCCCCGCATCACCCCTCCCGACATTTGTGATGTCATCGGATCGGATTGTTCACGGCTAGATCCGGGTGCCGTGTGGGCTGCCACACAGCGGGCGCACCCCCTACCCATTCAGGAATTCATTCCTGATGGCGGGAGAGGGCCCGTATCATAATACAAGCCTGTAGTTACGGACTTGTATCTTACAGCACTTAATGTAATACGATGCCTTGTATTACATTACAGGTACTGCATAGCGTGAATACACTACTTGCTGGGTGTTCAGTCATGAGAAGTCTGGCCCAATCCATACGCCTTACCCAAGTATCACATGAGCGGGTACGAGTATCTAACGGGTTACTTGCTGTTACCACCTGATCCCGCCGTGATAGAGACTTGCTTACGGTGGGACACCTCTGTGGCCCAACCATAGCTTTCCTGCGGGCCCAACACGTACACCTGTTTGCAGTGCTTGTCCAACCATCCAATGGTAGACGTGAGGTCCTTCGACGTCCGCACGCCAGGATCTCCGGGGGGCGTCCCTCTCTTCAAGAGGTTGGCCGGGACAATCCAAGAGTTGTCGAAGGGAGACATGGGTAAGTCCTATCGGGGAAGGTTCAGAGTATCCGGCAACGGGGTTGGGGAAGGAGACTGAATAAGGACAAAGTCTGGGTAGTTACTACACGTCGCCCGAGTATTTATACGGAAATCTATAGAAACTGGAGAGCAATCCAGAAACCCTGCAACCGCGCGCCCAGTACGTCGGGGCCAACACGGTGGCTGCGGATTGATGCATATCCCGCCGCCGTCCTAGAACACCCGCCCAATCGCAGAACGCTCATTGGTTTGGGAGGGCGGGATTCGGCGGGATGGAGCGGGACAGGGCGGGACCCGCTTCAAACTGACTCCCAAGACCTAAGTATAGCTTCCTCGAGTCATGCTCCACATGGGCGCGCTCCAGAGCTCTACCGATGAGTGGGAGGGGCCCAACGGAGGCGGGATGGGTATGCATAATAGAATCCGGAGCCGGGATCAAACTTCCAACCCCAATGAGGAAACTTGGCAACTCCCGGTGTGGCGCTAGTTTGAGAGGCTCATTGAGATGCCGTCTTCCGGAGAGAAGTAGCAGGAGAAAACAGCGAGGAGAGGGGCTTGCATGAGTGTAGCGTAGGCGCCTCATAACACTCGCATCATTGTTCATTCTAAAATCATCTAATATTTTCCACTGACCCTCCAGTGAACACCAACCCTGTCATGATTGGATGACGCGTGGCCTCATCTCTTGGCTCTTAACATGACGGCACAACATGCGCAACATGCCATCCAGCCCCAGGCTTTGCCTGGGGCTTCTCTTACATATTTTCTTTCTTTTCCAACGCTCACCCACCCTAGATCAACACCCCACGGCTTACAACAGCCGTGAATGACGTTGGCACAAGGACACATGTCAATAGTCATCACAACGACCCAGGCAGTGCTTAAGCCCTGCCAACGCAGGCAGCCAACAAGCAGGAGATCCAAATTGGGCACCCAAGAGCCCAATGCCTCGCAGATGGGACTGCCTGCAAGGCACACGATGAGATGTGGTGCAGAACTGGCTGGATGTCTGTGGATGTTCCAGTCAGTTTGGTATGTTCTATTACAATATCCAATGCACTACTAACAACTATGGGACACTTTGCAGCCACCGTTGCCGCCCTCAGCGCCGCCATCACCGCCATTGGCCGTGTTCCCACATCCTCATCCGCGGTATCCCCACAATCACACCCTGCCATAGACATGATCATGAGTGTCTATTCGGATGTATCCGACATCCAAACCATGAATATCTGCACACCAAATCCAGATATTTGTATTTGGATGGATATCCAACATTCCATCCGAGATAAATGTGCGACATCCAAATATTTTTGAATATTCATTCAATATTCATATGTATTAAGCTATTATGATATCAATAGTAGTCTAAAACTCTATGTACTATGAAGTTATGACACTAAACCATGTATAAATGTCAATTAGAGTCACATAGCTACCATATAACACTCTTATATTACAATCAATAGCATCATGCCTCAGATGTTTGTTCAGCAAGTGGACATCCGACATCCAAGTGGCATCCGACGTCCAAGGGGTATCCAACATCCGACATCCAAATATTCTCGGATGTCGGATACAAATATAATTGAAATATCCAAAAATATCCGACATTTGTGCTCATGTCTACCCTGCCACCTGTGCCGCCATCGTACTCGCCCATCTATGCCTCCATCACCTCTTCACTTTTCCTATCATCACTACCCCTTTGTTGTGGGTATGTGGATTGCTCCCTTGAGCGGTCTGTGCCCCCAATGAAATGAACGGGTTTCTCAGCTCAGTCACTCTCCCTTTGTCCCACTTGCAGCCACAGGGCATGATTGAGTATCTGGTAAGCTGAGGCCTTGGCCCAGTACTTACCCAATACTTGAGTAATGCATGATACCCGGGTAGTGCATACCTGAGTTCCGGGGCACTGCTAAGTGACCTGGTTGTCATAGGCTAAAGTTTTGCCAAAATTCCCCCGTCTGCAGGCACGCTTGTTGCGTGGCAGCAGCAACTACGTGGCTGGTTTCTTTGGTTCAAAATTCCAATATTACTAATCCTAATCCAGTCTCCATTCCACTTTGACTTGGACCGTCCAACTCATCACATGCATATACCAACATTGCCATGTTTGTGAGCACTGTCATGATCCCCTCTGCAATGATGAGTGAGTTCACAACAGTTGAGGGAGTTTGCAACAGGTCACGGGAGTTTGCAACAGGTCAAAAGAGTTTGTAACAGTGTAAGCAGTGTCCCGGATTCTGTCACACAAGGTGGTGACCCATACTGTTCATAAGGGTCTACTTGGAGACCATGCCTGAAATGGTAAATGGTTCCATGAAACAAGATCATTTTGATGTCCAGATCAAGTTGGAGGTATAGGCTACTGTTGTCAGTGCATTAAATGCCCTTGTTGCATGTACATATGTATGCTCTTTATTCTCTGCCAAAAATCTACATCATGTCTCTGCAGATGATTTTGCAAGGCTACTGTAGCGTTTTGACCAAGTCTTTGCATAACACATAACGGGCCCTTGTGAAGTGAAGACTTAGTGCTTCCATAACGGACCCATTTTCGTGGTGTTTGAGGCTCGCCTTATGGCAGACATACCAAATAAGGCAATTACCCTGTGAAGACTTGGTTGAAACACTACAGTATACACAGTGTGCTTCAGTGGAGGGGCAGACACCATGTTCCGATAAGGGTAATTGGGCCAGCATCCTTTCTTTCCACGACCTGTCTTGCCTAGATCATTCATTCAATATCATGTTGTCATTGAATCCTCGTGGCACTTCACAATAGATGAGCAAACATGCATGTACATAGATTTCCAGCATTCTGTGTCCTTTTGACAATGGAAGATTGTGTACATCTCTGTTGGGACCCAGTCAAGTATAATACACTTCCTTCCTGCCTTCCTTCCATGCACACATTTGATGTGGGTGTTGCAATCCTTCAAGTTGTGCATGAAGTCTTTCCATTTTTGCATGAAAAATGTGAGAGGAAATTGATTTTTTGGTTACGCCTCAAAAAATGATCAAAGTTGCGACGTGATGTGGACACACCACTTTCCGGGAAATGATTTAAAGAACAGTCGCTTGACTGGGTATCAAGAACAGTCGCTTGACTGGGTATCGCGGGCCGTGATGGAGACTTATTTTCCGTCCGCAGTCAAAGCCTTTTGCAAATCCACAACACTTTGACTGCACAGACTCTTATCGAAACCTGGTAATCTTATGCCTGTCGCATGAGGAAGGAAAAATGAGGGTTGCATTCGGAGTACAGTAGGGATACATGAATCCACGGTCGATATCTGATAGCGATAACTGAGTGCATGCATAGATGAAAGCCGCCGCTGTCAATCGGCGGAGTTCACGCCTTATCGAGATCACTCAGAGTCATACGATGCGCCGCCAGGATCCCGCGCGCGTAGCTATGCATCGCCGATACTTAGGCCTAGCCAAGCCGAGCCGAGCCATCCAAGGGTTCATTCCATTCGTCTGCAACAACCGGGATGACAGCGCGGTATGTTCCGGAGAGACGGATACACGGACAAAAAGAAGAGCAGGCGATAGAAGGGGACGAGGGAAAGCTATAGATGGGAAGGTGGGGAAGGGGTGCGGAGGATGGACAGGCGTTACGTCCGCTCAACCTCCACCCGACGTACGCAAAACGACGAGGGCGGAGTCTCTCCTGGAAGGAAGGGGGTGCAATGGAGAGCAAGAACACAAACGGGGGATGAAGGAGAGGCGGGGTGGAGGAGGGGAGGGGAAGAGGGGGGGGGGAGGCGAGAGAGAGGGGAGAAGAATCGAAAGAGGAGATCTGTGCGGCACGGAGATATGAGGAGGACGGGGAGCAAGAAAGTGGTGGGTGCAGTGCGTGATGTCCTGTAAGGGAGGAGCACACCGAGCTGAGAGAAAATGCGAAATAGGAAGAAACAAAGGAGGGGGTGTGAATGAAGAAGGGGTTGAAGAGGGTGGAAGAGGGGGGGGAAGGGTGACGTGTGATGTGGACAAGCACTGGGGGAGGGGGTGTCAGTGTTATCTGCGACCAACCGCGAAGACGTAGGACAGTAATGACGCGCAAATCGGCAGAGAAGGCTTGCGTCCGGGCGGGGGTTCCAGCTAGGCGCTCGGGCGGTGTGCTTTACGTATTTTCTTGCGTCTGGGTGCAGAAACTCTGTTATAAACAGGGAAAATGACAATTCCAGTACTAAGCGCACCCGCAAATCATGTTTGACACTGCGACCCAACGAGTGATCTCGCATTCCAATGCTCTGCCGGCCGATCCCTGCGGTCATGCTGTTCCGTGGTGACGTTCGCATCCGGCGGCATGGTTCACGAGTCCGCCGTAGCAGATTGTCCAAGTTTCAAGGCGCAGTTCATGGTCTACCGAGCCAGCGAGAAACCCAAGAGATAAAGATGGTGAGAAGAACGAACGAGGGAATCAAAACGCGTACGCCATTGATCGCTGACTAATTGCCTTCCGCGCATTGCCGGCCGCATACACGGCTTGTCTTCTGCCTCCACGACACGATGTACATGTCTCCTCTGGAATTGCACGAGTCCGGCCCTATACCCGATCTTCGAATGGTCTACGAGAATGTCTTTGCTTGGAATAGGCCCACTGTGTTTCCAGGGCGCGTATATGCGCTCATCTGGCTGCGAAAACTCCCTCCGTGTCTTTATTACAGTAACAAGCCTTGCTTTCTGCCACTTTCTTTCTGAACTCTTGTCGCTGTATACTGCTCCTTTTGCGCGCCATCATGTAGGCTCACAAACGCGTATATACAGGGCATCACTGCATGGGTGCTTCAAGTACCCAGGAGTGTGGCGGAAACCTGGTTTCCGATTAGATAAAATTAGTCGGGTTCTTTGTCTCTTACCGTCATCCCGCTGTACTTAGGTCCGTCGTCACTTTAAATCGAACGAGGTACTACACAGCTTGGGTGATTTTAGAGGCAGAGGTTTTTTATACCATGCTATTTCTCCACTGTGCTCTGGTGCAGAAGCACAGGCAATAAGCGTTCAACCTTCTCTCGATGGTCGGTCGCCCAGTCTATTCCTTCGGCTGCGGATCGATTCTGGTAGCGCCCTCGCATTGCGGCCGAGTGGCGTATCGTGTGGCGGGTCCTGGATTGATATAAGCTGCCAGTTTGATACGCTGATCCTCCACAGTCACGATGTCGATCCTGTTTTTCCTACTTTTCCTCCCCTGCCCTTTGATCTTCCTCTTTCGTCGGGCTCTGGTTCGTGTTGTGCAAGGCCCCAAGTTACCCCCAGGACCCCGTAAGCTTCCGATCATTGGCAATCTGCTCGATATGCCCAAGACGCACGCGTGGGAGCAGTACGCGGACTGGGCTGCTGAATATGGTCGGTGTCGCTCTTTCTACCTCACTGTCATCATTCTTGCAATGGCCGTTCCTTCCTTCGCCTGTTTCTGTCTGATGATTCAGTGTTTACTCTCCAGACACGGATATCATTCATCTTTCCGTCATGGGTACGTCCATTGTCGTACTAAGCTCGGTAAAAGCCGCTACGGAACTTCTCGATGCGAGGTCGGCAAAGTACTCGGACCGGTATGGATACAAACCCACTCCCATTCTCGTCATTAATCTCGCAACCAGTCCCAGGGCGGTTATGGCGAATGAGCTAATGGGTTGGGATTTCATGTTCGGCTTCATGTCATACGGCGAGTCTTTTCCATGGGTGTACGTTGCGTGAAACTCACGGAGTACAGGCGACGAGTGGTAAACTCTACAATTACTAGTGTATGTTTTATTGACCCTCTCTGACGGTAGGCGGGCTTTGCGCCGTTTATTCACACAAGAGTTCCACCCCGCTGCTGCCGAACGTTACCGTCCAGTGATATTAACGTCTACGCATCAGTTTCTTGTTCGGATCCTCGACGAGCCCGAAGAATTCTATACACACATCCGCCAGTAAGCGGTCATGATTCACCTCTGTCGCGGCGCTTACACACCATCTCAGTCTGGCTGGCGCCACGATCCTCGGAATTGCGTACGGACTACCGGTCCGCCCCAAGAACGACCCGTACATCACTGTGGCGGAAACGGGGCTGCAGAGTCTCGCGGCTGCTGTCGTGCCTGGAGCATTCCTGGTAGACTCTATCCCTTGGTTGAAGTATCTCCCAGAATGGTTTCCCGGTTTGTTCTTCTTCATCCATTCGACCCAACTTGCGATTGACTTGGTTAGGCACCGGATTCAAGAAGAAGGCGCGCCTGTGGCGTCAGTACGCCATGACCATGCGTGAGATGCCTTGGATTGCCGCGAAGAAGCGCATTGTGAGTGTACATCTCCGAAGGAGTTGTTCAACTTGTTCATGTGCGTGTCACTAGGCCGAGGGTACTGCAGTCTCGTCTTATACGTCCTAAAGTCTCGACAAGCTTGATATGCCTCCCCTGTCGCCAGAAGATCGCGCAAAGGAGGAGAACAGAGTCCAATCCAATGCAGCTACGATGTACACCGGTTCGTCATATCTGCGTCAGTATACCTTTCCGTGACCACCTCTCTAGGTGGTACAGACTCTGTATGTTGTTTAGCAGATCTCGTTTTCTCAGCTTACACCGCTGTATAGACACTTTCCGTGGTGTGCACATTCATCCTCGCTATGCTTTTCAATCCCGTCGCTCAACAACTAGCCCATGATGAGCTTGACGCCGTTCTCCAGGGAGAACTTCCCACATTCGACGACTGGGATTCAGGAAGACTGCCGTACGTGAACGCTCTGGTCAAGGAGGTCTTTCGGTGGAAGAACGTTACGCCTCTAGGCAAGCTGCCCGACGTGAAACAACTCTCCGTAGCTTACTTTCATTACAAAGGCATCCCGCATATGACGAAGAGCGAAGACGTATACCGCGGTTACAGAATACCCAAAGGGTCCATCGTCATGGCCAATGCATGGTGCGTATTTTGTAAAGACGTATCTCCTGCTGCTGTTAAACACGCTTGCTTAGGGCAATGCTACACGATCCGCAAACCTACCCAAATCCGCACAACTTCGAACCCGAGCGGTTCCTAGGCCCGGATCCCCAATCAGACCCACAGCCACTCTTCGGATTCGGGCGTAGAGTCTGTCCCGGTCAACACATGGCATCAACAGCGATCTGGATCGCTATCGCCTCCCTTTTATCAGTGTTCCACATCGACAAGGCTCGAGACGAGCAGGGGGAGATCGTGGAGCCAACTTACGAGTTTGTGTCATCGTTAGCATCGTGAGTCGTACTTGCCACGGAACTAGATGTGTGGCGCTCACTGACACCGGTGCTGCTTCTAGCGTGCCAGTGCCGTTCGTATGCTCCATTAGACCACGAGATCCGGAGGTCGAAGCTCTCGTGCGGGGGTTGGTGTAGGGATTAGAGGAATAGCGTCGCATACCTAGGAAGAGGTTTGATAGTATATTTGCATTGTTGATACCTAAGTGGTGCAATAGATGGTAGAGATACTACAGTAGATAGTAAGACATACGGAGTTTCATAGAGTACATGTCCATAATTCATAGTCCACGAATATTAACCACAAGCAGATAGATCGCAGCAGCCAAACTACCCAGCAGCGCCACAACCAAAGCATAACACAGCGCATACCGACATCTCTGAATCCAGGGATCGATCATCCGCCTCCCAGTCTCGCCCCGCCCCTTCACATGCGCCAACTTCACACCATATAGCTGATCGAAGAACACCGTCGGAGCGCGCAAGAACCTTCTCACCATCCCACCACCCCCAGAGGCCGGAGGTGGTTTGGGCACAAACGGATACCCAAAAAGGAACCCCCGCCGCCTCATGGATCCCTTGCGATCATTCAACCGCGCCACCTGGTCATAATACTCCCTCTTCTCGTCGGCCCACTTTGGGAGCACCTGCCCCTTCCCACCCTTTTTCTTGTCCTGCCACCCCCGATGCCGCCTCCGACAACAGCAATACACCGCCCGCAAGTACCCCACGTTGCAGTAGTACTCCCAAAACCCCATCTTGGGCGGCTGCTCCCCGAACCGCGTGAAGTGCCACCCGCCGATGAGCCATAGAACCGGCAAGATGAACCCCAGCCAGAATGTCCAGAAGGCCGGTGTGAGGCTGGACTTGGACTTGGACTTGGTGGGAGGTGAGAATGGTGAGGAAGGACTGTAGAAGCCATAACGGTCCCAGCGCCGCGCGATGAAGGACTCGGAGACTGATGGTGGGGAACGTGGTTGATGCATGTCCTCTATCGACGGAAACTCGATCACGCTACGCCCGCGAATATGGCGTGTATCCACGTGTATCGGGGCTGGATGTTGAATTTGGATCGGGACGGGCAAGGGGAATTGCGCGAGGACATCATCGTCCTCTTCGTAGTCCTCGTACTCGTAGTCGTCTTCCCCAGAATCTTTGGCCTCGTCGTCTTTGACGTCCCCATGCAGCGAATCACTAGCGGTGAAAAAACTGTCCGCGTGGAGCGAAGCCAGCTCGCTCCCCACATACTCTTCCTCACTCCCTTCGATCGTCGGTAGACGCGCTAGCGGTCTCAGAGGCGGACCATCAACGTCGTAACTTGAGCTGGGATGCGGTCCTGGGAACGGTGGGCGCAGATCGAGAGGAGGTATGCTCGGCGGAGTCGTGGAGCGTGTGGACGATATATGCGTCTTCGAGGATGACTGGGAGACGGTGTGATTGAGGGTGCGGGATAGGAAGGGGCTGTGGAGTTGTGATAGCGGAGATGGACCTAAGGACGATCCGTGGGTAAGCAATCTTCATTTCGAAGTGATGCGCAAAGTAACACTCACGAGTAACGTCAAACCCGAGCGGTGTCTTCGTCGTAGGACTGGATACGGGCGTGTACTCCGAAGGCGAGGGTAGAAGTCTCGTGCGCCGCAACGAGTCCGGCGAGAAGTAGTCCCGCTCTACGATCGGCGAGAGTGGCTTGTGTGCACGCATACCAGCACGCGCATCCAAGCTCTGCGTGCTACGGGAGAAGCTTGAGTTCATTTGGAGTTTTGGACGGCCCGAAGACGAAGGTGTAGGGGTGTCAGATTGTGACGGAGAAGGGGTGGGGAGGGAGAAGGTGCGGATCATAGGTACGCTGTCGTGTATTGGGGGCGGGATGATGGGAAGCCTGGTGACGACGCGTTCGCCGTTTCCGTTTGGGACGCTCAACCACGCCAGGTTGGAGGGTCCTGGGCGGGGTTGGATAGGACTGATGCGTGAGTCGATAGATTCGACAGGTGCGGTCGAGGGACTGGAATCATCGCTGTGACTGGGCGTGTCCATCCCTGTCAGCGAAATGGGCGACATATGGTGTAGGATGGGGGCGCTGATGTTGAGATGTAAGGAACTCTTGTTCCATCGCACCTGGTCGAAGATCTTGCGCTCTTCATCGTCGTCGGACGGATGTCGCGACAGCCGAAGACGAGTGAGTAGTGAAGGCATCTAGTGCAGAAGAAGGGGGAGGAAGGTCCGTGGGCTATGAACGACGAGGTGATATATAGCAGGTAACCGATAACCCCGTGTCGCGATCATTCGATCTGGGGGCGTGCTCATCGTACAAAATAAGACGCAGAAGGGGTGATCATACGCGTATATGATCTCTGATCCACGGCCACATGGGCCAGATGAGAGGAAATGTGTTTCCTAGCGTCTATGCATACAAACTTCGCCATGAGCAGAAATAAAAAAACGAGTACAGTATATGACGCACCCTCAAACCATGCATCCGGCTGCAATCCACGTGACGAAAACTTGGTTCGATACATGCTATCGGGAAAGCTCCAGATACCAAGCCGCAGTTGATCGTTTACCGAACCAGGGAGAGAAATCCAGCCGAAGAGACAAGATGAAAAGGAATCAAAACGCGCACGCCATTGATCGCTGACAAATTACCTCCTGCCCATTGCCGGCCGCCACATGGCTTGTCTTCTGCTGTCACGACACGATCTTGCCTCTTTGTTCGTGCTCTCTGTTTGCTCTCTGTCTTGAAGCTGCATGAATCCGGCCCTGTACCGATCTTTGAATAGTCTGAGAAAATGCCTCCGGCTGGACGCAGCCCAAGGTATTTCCAGGGCGCTTATATGCGCTGATCTAGCTATGAAAACTCCTCCGTAAGTATACTTTTTATGCACGCCGCTGAGTACTACGCTATGACATTGACGTAACGCATTTTGCGTTCTGCCTTCGTCAAGCACCGGATTCAACTTGCATCTGAATCCTTGCCGTCGTATGTTACTTTTTTCGCGCGCCATTAATCTAAGCTCACAGCCGTCGTCAAGAAGCAAAAAAAGCTGGTATCGCTGCTTAACTGGAGGGTATCCGACGAAAGCTCGGGGTTGGCGCGAGTGAGCACATACGGGCCATCGTTGTGTGGCATAAACTTGGCAACGCGGCCTTTCTGACCGTTGACGTACTAGTCGCGACGACGAAAAGCAGTGGTGAGCCATACCTTGTCGCCGACGGAGATGTCGAAATCAGGGCGACGTTTCTAATTAGCATGATGAGCTTGGACCACTTTCGCGGCAAATAAGTAGTGCTAAGCCGGGATGGAGCGCAAGAAGGGAGGGCGATGCGCACCAGTCGAATTTAGTCATTTCGTGTCTCTTCCAGACTTCGACCATGCGGGGGCAATGTGTGAGTACAACCTGATGACTACGTTCTTTTCTGACGACGATTTCCCGGATGAACATGTACCAGGTTCATGACGCAATACGAGATGTAAGTAGAGAGAGAGCTACCGGTCGTCGTACCACATTTACTTAGTGTTTCGATAACCGAACAACTTCAGAACATTCCGCGCATCGGAAAAGTCCTCCAACGGTCCGGAATTGGTCTGGTTTCACGGTGATGGTCACTGTACAGCTTGGTCGCCTCGCGACCGCCCCAGCTGTAACTCGGGTTCCGCGAACCCTCGCGAGGAACACGCCACACTCGCGGACTCATCCATGTTCGCCGCGGCGTCCCAGATCCAGCCTATCGCTCATCGACGAACTCTTCACCATGTGGACGAGCTGCCTCATGCCACCGTACAACTCGGCCGAGGAGGAGGTCTCACCAATCAGGTCGTTCGCCGCGAGGACTTGCAACCGTTCAACCGACCATTTCACCTCTCGCGGACGTATGGATCATCCGCGCGGACAGTGCAGCATGGTTCGCGAGGCCAGAACCAGCTAAATGTTCAACCGCAACGAAGAGTATTTCCAACCAGGAGGCTTCAGGAGCCTCATGTTAGTACTTCCGCATTAGGTACTGTAGATAGTTCGGCCCGAGCCGTGTAGGTATACCAGAGCGCGCGAGAAATGAGGACTTCACTTTTGACCACCACTTCGTCTTGTGTGAATTTGCGGTTCGCGGTCTCCAGTCTACACTTGAAAGCTACGAGTGGTGCTCGTCGTTGTTCACATTTGTCTGTCTACCGTCGCGAAGCTACTACCTACGTTCGCGAAGTTCGCGCATTCATCCGCTACCACTGTCCATCGTCATCTCGCTGCTTGCGAAGCCTCCCTCGAAACCGCTGCGTTTGCAGTCATTTCTTGTCGAACTCGCCGGGTTGCGTACATCACCCTGAGTCAAGACACAGGAAAATACACCAGCCTCAAGAGACTTCACTATAGCCCATGCAATAGGTTGCGTGTCGAAGACGGTGGAACTTAGTTAATAGATCTTCCAGTCAGACTCTGCGTAAACCTATTGAGGAAGGGTGAAGTCAGATTCGCGTGTCATAAGCAAACTCTTGCACCATGTCGTGCGCAAGTACGGTTCCGAGGAGAACACCTGTGATGAATTATGGTATCTCACACGGCAACATTCTGTTTCTGTCAAGCGTCTAAACCTCAGGGCAGTGATTTCGGGAGACGTTGAGGGGCTGTTTATTGATGAACGTTCTCATGCCCTCCGCCGGGGTACGACGAACAATTTCTGAAGATACAAGCAGACACCGAAGGCATATCGTACAAGAGACAGTTCCGAGGCTTAGATATTCCCCGAGCGTCGATGTGCCCGATTTTGAAGCCAGGCAGGTCTTGCATCTTATTTTGATATTTACTCACTAGGAACTACAAGAACAAAATCCGTCGTTTTGCCAGCGTCACTCGGACTTCTGTATTCGACGCATGTAACCAGAGATACGATACTTATCTACATATTCTCGCGACCACCAACATCGAGCAGAATACACGCGTGAGGTCAGGAGATATCCAATCACCATAGGACATAAAGCGTCAAATGCTCAGATCAGATCTCGAAACAAATCCGCCGGGTTAACACAGAGCTGGCTCTCTGAATTTCCTTCCTCCTGCTGGTGCACCTCTGCAACCTCCCATGGGTAGCGCACATCATCGGAGGACACATAGGCAAATTGCTCCACCATCGAGTCGTCACCAACTCCAGAGATATCGGGATGAGCCTGCATACAATGCTCTTTTTCAACCTCTACTTTGGGATATGGTGCCCACTGAGGCGTCGTCTCCTTCTCCTTTTCCCCTGCTGACTCCTGCTGATCGACAGATTCTGTCAAGGCGACGGCTTTCTCCGGACCAGCGAGCGACGACGATGGAATTCCGAAAACCAACTGGTGTATATCCAATCCTGCGACCACTCCATCATCGCCTACGTTCTCTTCTGCAGGAGGAACGACCTCTTCGAGGAACATGTTAGCCTCGACGCTCTCTCTGTCACTTGCAGGTTCCATCACTGGCATGGGCGGCCCAGAAGGCTCCCAAAACGAAGAACTAAGACTCTGGCTCTCATTCGCCATGTACGCCGCCGCATCGTGCTGAGTTTTGGAATACAGGTCAAGGTATCCAGGTTGCGCAGACGAGGAAGGAAGAGTATCGCCGATGTAAGGCGTAGACGTCGCGGCGGGACCAGAGGAGGGAGGGAGATTCCCCGCATCATGGTACACCCCTCGCAGCCAGGGCATTTCGCTCACGCCATACGGCCCATATGAGGACCATTCCCCCTGCTGAGCGAGTTCTTCTCCCCCTTCGCGGGCCGAATAATCCGTGTGGGTAAGCGGCGCGTGCAGAGGTATCAATGAGTAGGACACCGATGTGGACGAAGATGGTCGTGGGAGCATAGATGGAGGCAGTGGTTGATGAAAGAGCGCATCGTGCGTGGGGCCTGGGATTGCCTCAGGCTCTGTCTTCTTACCGCCCCGCGTTCGAGTCTTTCTCTTCCCCTTCCTCACCCCGTCCTCCGTTTTCACATTTTCACGCACCCTACGACCCAGTTCCCACGCAGCCAACAAATCCTTCACACAACGGCACCACGAATGACGATCAGCATGGTGTGACCAAAGTTGCTGTAGGATGAAGCGCGTAAGACTCTCTTGCTCGTCAACCCCACCCTCGACGAACCCGCCCACCCATTTCTCAACGACAGGCCTGTTCACCACCACAAACGGCTTGGTACGTTTCTTCAACGGCTTTTTCCATTCCGGGACACTCTCTCGCACTCTCTTCGATTTCGATTTGAGCTGAGGTACGACGTAGTAGGTCGGCTCGACAGGCGGTGCAGTTAGCACAACCGTACGACTGACGGTGCTATCTTCAAGTGCTCAGTAGAGCGTCGATATAAGAAGAAAAAAGACATACACGTCAGAGAGAAATCGATCCATGATGCTCAGCTCGCCTTGGTTAGCTTCGAATTCGTCGTCGTCGTGGTGCCCGATAGGCAGAGCAGGTCGCACAATGCGCGGTCTAGGCCCCTCTTTCCAGATCTTCGTCTGAACAGTGGGAAGTTCGATGGCCGCTCTCTCAGATGACGCCGATGATGGACTGGTCGTCGGCTGTACCTCCCCCACTTCCTGATCATCCACGACCTCCTCCGCCCCGTCTTCGCCCGGCTGGGGTTGAACACTGTACCCTTCGATCCTCCTAGGTCTAATGGGAACGGGCCTAGGTGGGCGATCAGGCATACTGTGGTAGTCCTGCTGCGAAGTAAAAGAAGGAAGGAAGATTTGATGTGTCGGATTGATGGACGAATCGGTTCGAGGCCGCTGACGCGCATCCTGGGACGGCGATGTAGAGCATTCTCTCTTCCGACTCGTCCTCGACGAAAACTGTGGATGAGGAGCTATGGGCTGGAGGTGTTTGCTTGCATGCGAGAAATGAGTGGGTGGGCCACTCGGCGATACTTCACGAGACGAGAACGGATGGTCCTTGGTTTCTGGAGACGGCGCTGTGGGTCCAAGCGGTGGCGAATACAGATATCTTGTGATTCTCGTCAACTCGGGTAAATGCGAGGGAGATGGATGTGGACGTTTCCGCGGGTCGCGCGTATTTTGGGAGCTGCTCCTTGAATATGGTTAGCACGCGACAAATGACACGGATGGAAAGGTAGTGAGAGGGGAACGAAGGCCAAGAAACGACGGCAGGTAATGTAAAGGAATACGCACATTTCGTGCTGTATCCTCAATTCCGCCTACTCTCAATCTCCAATGCACGAGGAACAGGTAGCAGTGAGGGTGTATTATGAGGCTCCCTCCGATTGCTTTATTCCCTGCGTCCATTTTTTTGTCAGTGGGGAGTACATCAGAAAGCTAGTCCATTCCCAAGAGGAATCATCATAATGAGAGGATCCAGATTCCAGGCCTAAAAACAGTAAATCAAGATGCGCACCGTCCCAGAGAATGTTGTCGACGTACACTTTGACGGCATCAGAATGACAGCCCGACGTCGTTGCCAGATTTGGCTTGTAAGAAGTGGGAAGTGGGGATTGATTACTGTGGATCCGTTTCAGGTCGGTTTTCATTATGTTGAGATAATCCACTTGCCGTACGCGTGCGTCATCCGGATCGGTGAGCTTGCAGTCATGATCGATGAATTCTAGGCGCTCAGGTATTATGAACCCAAATCGCTCAACTTGAGTATTACCTGGTGCGCACCAAGGCCTGACACTTATGTGCCCCATGGCCATACCCTTCTAGCCTGACAATCAAAGTGCACACATTAGCATACGATTAAAAACATCCACTTCCGTGTACGATTGAGTGTGACAACGAATTACAATATATCATCTACTTATACTACACTTCAGGGCAACACTTAAGTGGCCCGACTCGAGTGCCGCGCCCCAAGTGTCAATCGCCAGCGCTCAAGTGTGGCAGCACTTGTATCGGATTAAGTGTGCGTGGACGCGCAGTCTTGAGTGTGCGTGGACGTGTAGACTTAAGTGGCCGAGCTCAATGACACGCGTGGTGGACCCGAATAAGCGGGCGAGGAATCCAGTGTATGCGGGAAGCGCGAACGTGTGCGGACCGCCACTTGAAATCGACCGGCTTTGACGAGAGTTCGCAGGAGACGGGTGCGTGGGAGGTCATACATGGACGCGGTCGTTGAGTGGCGATGGTGGTGGTTTGAGGAAAGAGCTGAAAGCAACACGTGGTCTGCGAGGCCCAAGCAAAGACCATCATGTGTTGTTGGTGGTAGTGCCTCAAGATAAGAAATTGATTGGGACACGTCCGACGCGTACAGGCAGTTTACACTCGACGTAGGTAGTCTATTACAGCGCGACAATCAGAACCGTCCATTAAGCTTTTTGCGTGGGCAAGGAACAGGTGGCTATGCATGCCTCTTCCAGCAACCGACTCATGCCATTCAACCGATACAGCCTTCCTTTCATTCGCTTGAGGATGGAGCTCACGCACTGTCGGTCGGACGCCGACTTCCTCGAGGTAGCCGGAAAGCGCCATGATTACCTCGCGCTGTTGTTCGGTGCGCTCATAGGCGGCGGTACGACGTTGCTCGCTATGTGCGCCATCTCACAAGATATGTGCCGCGCTGCAACAGTCGACATTGCCCTGCTGTCTTTCGGAATTGATTGCGCGGCGATAGCAGTGATCTTGGAGATTGCCACCAGCGCCTTTCTCCAGGATCCTCTCGCCACCAGCGCCATCTATCGACGTGGCCGCCGGTCTGCTCTCTTTTGCGTTTGGATGGATTTGCCTCGGACGATGTTCGAGGTTTCGGTTTTCTTGATCGCGCGTGAGTGGGCAACTTCTTTTCTCGAATGAACGGCACTTACCAGTCATGCTCAGTCTGGGCGCTGGCATTCACGGGAAGAAAAGTTCTCGCATCACCCATCTCTGTCCTCGTCTCCGTCGTATTGGTTGTTGGTCTGGGGAAGGTGATTGGTGCGTTTCTTCTCAATCTTCCTGTGGAACGTTTGTCTGAGAGATTTTATGATGTTCAGATCGTGTCTGGCCGTACCCCACAGACGACGACATAGAGCTGCCCTTCCGCGACGCCGCCCTCAACACGTCTGGCTGACGAACGACATTGCGTTTCATCTGCCGGAGGCCGCCACAGATCCTCACGAGAGAGAAGTCAGGCGTCCTCATCTACCGCGCGCTTGCCTTCTCGTCCCCAGCGCGGTCCCTTGCAATCCCTTACTTACGCACCATCGCACATACAAACCGTAGATATTACTTACAAGTTGTAGGACATTTTTTGGGAGACAATGTACATGAAGTCGGGAACGATATACGCGAATGGTATGCTATGCTGGACAACTATCAAGGGACAGTAAGCGCAGATCGGATAGGTTGGAGATGGACGTACACTATGCTCATCATGAATTCTTCCCATTCATTGTCGAGGACCACCTGCCCGTCCGCACCCTGCTTCGATCCCAGACTGGTACGCAGCATTTGCAACGCTGTTGAATACACATCCTGTCGCCACCCGTCCAGATACATCTCGTACTCTTTGGACTGCAGATACTCGATGGCGTCCTTTGCCTTCATCGCCTGTTCGCGGGCGTCGACTAATCGCGGACAGAACCTCTCGTCAAGTTGAGGGACTTCGCCCTCTCTTCTGGACATGTCTTTATCACCCTCCTGGCCCTTCGGTTGTGATCGCGTTTTCGCAGCGTCGACTATGCACAATCGTATGGAGTTGGCAAGTTCTGAGTAAAAGGAAGCTGTCTTGAGTGCTCGTTCTCGAAAGCCAGCTTCCTTGTCCCGATGGTTCTCGGCTAGCGCCGTCCAGATTTCGGAGTACTTCACGAAACCACATTCGGCTCGAATGGCTTGCGTCACTTTGGACTCGAACTGCTCTCGCCAACGAAGCATCTCTGCCTCTAGTCTGAACCAATGTGTACGGTCGCCTAAGTGTGTGTCTGTCAGACAATGATAGAGACTAGGACTAAAATGTTACCTTCCGTCTTCCATTCCTCTTCGTCTTCCTGCTCGTTGGGAAGCGCTTGCCAGAGCCGTCCGTCCGTGTTCGCTTTGACTTTCTTGGAAGTATCTAAGACGTCATGAAGCCTCCCCTTTGAAAGGCGTATGAAAGTCGGTCATACCGAGTCCCTCCTCGTTGTCAGCCTTCCGCTTCTTGGATCCTGCTTTTGGTCCCGGCCTGGCGCCTGCAACGAAATTAGCTCGACCCTACTTCCGGTGGCATGATACTCACCTGCGTTGTGCGCTATCTGAGTTCCTATCGCAGTTCGCGACTGCGAACCACTAGAGGTTCCCAGGCCGACATGACCAGCGTTGTCTTGGAAAGAGAACATTCGAGACTCGACCACTTTGCTGTCGTGAATCTGCCTCTTGTTCGCCACCGGCTTGCGATAACAATCGGCCTCGGTCAAGTCCCGCCACAACCCAGTAGTCTCCGTTGGATTGATTACCATTAAGATGTTGCGATGCAAGTTGTATCGCTTCAGAGCGTCCAGCAGCATGAACCGCATCTCCTGATCCCGCTTCCCGGATTGCGTTTTGGACTTCTGGTTGCGAAGAACCGCCGCGGCCTTCGTCACCTTGATCGATGCCATCGACCGGCTGATGTTTTGTAGCTCTTGGATGGTATCGTGTACTGCGCCTTGCCGCAGCTTGAACTCGAGCTCCACGAGGGTCTGGGTTATGGAAAGCTGTTGCCTCTCCTCAGGCGAGAAAGCCGAGGGTAGTTTGAGTTCCTCTTTTTCCGGAGTTGGAGCGTACTTGGCCGCATACACAGGTCGCTTATCGAAGGCCTCCGGCAGGACGAGACGATATGTCTTGAACCACTTGTTGATCTTGGTACGCAGCTGCTCTCTATCAGCCCGATACAAGGAATCCATGTTACCGCCGTCGGAAGTAAGCCGGTGTCTCAGAGTAGACCTATCCTCAGACTATGATTAGAGGTCCAGAATGTCAACTCGATGCCTTACTGTTCATTCTCCAAGTTGATGCCAGCATTGAGAAAGTTCGTCTCGTCGTCCTCTAGTTCCAGTTCAGCATTGGCCAAGCGTTTAGCGTTATCCGCTTTCAGCACGTCGTAAACAGCCTTCTGAGTTGGCACTGATTTCAGGTTAGACGTTGGTTCTGGACGGAAGGCAGGTAGATACTCACACAGCCGCGATCGCATTCGGTAGGGACTTTCTTCAAGCTGCGCCACCTTTCCCGGGCGATGAATGTTGTCCCGTCGGTTTGGATAGGCGGAATCCCAATCGACGACCTTGCCACGATTCATAGCCGAATTTGACAGAAAATCCATCAGCTTGATGGAGTAAAGCTCAAAGGATTCTCGTAGGTCTTTCTTGAGATGTACAGCTAGTCGCTCTATCAGGTCTTGCTCGGCGATAAGAAGAAGGCGACTTACAGACGGTGCAGTTCTTCTTGTAGTTCCAATCGTTGTGATGCACGGAGATGACTTCTTGTCTGTGCCCGTTCGTCATCTGCGTTGTCTGGGGGCCCAACTCGTTCGCAAATGGCCAATAGTGTTCCGCGGTCTCCCCGTGAAAGTGACCAATCCCCGGTGTATAGGCGCTCCCATAGAGATACAAGCACGCCTCCTGATGGCCTTGAACGTGCAAGTCGGGTACGATGTATACGATGTGCTTGAGGTAGGGCTTGAGAATCGCATATTCTTCTTCCGTTATGACGTTCCGAGCTCTCATATCCGCAAATCGACCCGGTATGTCGACATGATAAGCACAGTTGATGTCGTAGGAAGCCGTGCAGTCGATATGGAGGGGGTGCTTTCCATCCAGGCCGTGAATCAATTTGCGAACGGCGGTTAACCATGCAAAGTCAGCGTTGGCAAATCTGTGTCTGGTTGTTAATGAGCAGATCGTAGAACCACAGTTGCCACTTACTGTTCACCAAAGGGAAGGTCCACACTCGACACGACACAGACATGAGCGCACTGGCAGTTGACGACGCCCGTAACTTGCATATTCTTGAACTTCTTTCGATTCTGGTTGTTGAGCACTTTGAGATAGTGGCAGGTGGATTTCTGTGGATAGTCTTAGACACCAAGCGCACTCTGGGCAGGACGATCTTCGTACCGTCGCGCTTCCTTCGGGGTAGGACGCCAAAAAGTGATTGTATTGACGATCTTCTGGGAAGAACGCCGAGGCCCCGAAGCGAGAGATATCATCACCGTTGGTGTTCTTCGTGGCCTTGTTGAGATGATGATTCCCGTCGAAGGTATATTGAAGTTGGGTGAGATGACTGTTGAGAAAGATGGTTAGTGAATGACCAGGCAACATCGGTTCAAAGAACTCACCGCCACTTCCATTCGGTTGAGATCACGGGCTTGAGGATCATGTTGAAACTAGGTTCCGGACAAGCGATGCAGCGGACTGTTACATCACCAGGTGGACGATGCGAAAGTAGAGAATCGATGCCATGGGCATGACCAGCGAACATCTTCGTCTTCAAGACCCTATACAATCGCATGACGTCGGTGAAACCTTCGGTGATATCCTGAACGGCACGGGCGTTAGTCCATTAGAAACACTAGAGGGAGTTTCGCGTACAGGCGTTTCGCCAGGGAAGCGATTATCCATGAGGCGACGGATCGTCCGAATATACTGTCCTGCGGTCAACTTTCCCTCCATCTGCAGAATGTGGAACTCTTTGAGAGACGCCATCGCATACGCCGACCTGGGTTGCTTCACAGATCCAGGAAATAGTCGAGCTTGCATAAGTTGGCGAAGAGTGTTGAAATCGATGTCGTCGCCCCACCGCTCGCGATCCTTCTTCTTCTGTTCGAGGTTACAGTGACAGAAGGCCATTCGCGGTTTATGTATGCCGTTGGGGGTGAGGACCGTCCATGTCGAAGAATTGCCGTGGCTGGGACATGCTCTGCCGTTGTGACCGAGGTGGATGGAAAAGTTGGGATCCATCAGAGAGACGTCTGTCTTGATGAAAAAAGGCGCTTCGGAGGACCATGCCAACGCCCAATGGAAGTAATGATACTGTTGGTGTTGAGCGACGTAGCAGTTTAGGCAACATGCTCTATAGTCGGGGCAGTCGTAGCACTGATAGGTCACGACGCCCTTCTCGCAATCGCACCGAGTGCCCATACGAGCATCGCCTGATAGCTTCATCCAGCACTCAAACCAAAAGGGTTCCAACTTGAACAGCTCGTCCAATTCCGCGATGCGCTGGAGGGTAACTTGTCAACGAGACTGTCGACTGAGGAGGGCAAGCCTACCTTTCCTGATTGCGCCTTTGCCTGTGGAAGAGCACCTTCCGGTTCACCAGTCTGAGACGATTTGAGTAATGAGTGGAGGACGCGTACGAGGAATCCAGCTTACCTCGTTTGGTTGAGAGTTCGGGGCAGCATCGCCTTTATCGGATGGGTAAAGTGAGTGATACGAGCGAATGGCGTCTTCGGAGTCCAAGACGGCTTGGACGAGGGTAGCCTTCTTGCTTTTTGTGGAGCAGTTGACGTCCGCACTCTCGAGAATTCCTAGCAAGTCTGTCTTCTTCAGCTTGTTCAAGGCTGCGTGCAGCTTGAGGGATAATCAGTATCGCCTTGAGTCGAGCAAGTAGGCGGAGCTACCTCTGCGTGGTCCTTCTCCGGAGTCTGACTAGGCTTATCCTCGTCCGATGGTAATGTAGCTCCGACGGGTGAGGCTATGGCATCGGGGTGGTGTCTATGCACGTTCGGGGCAGTAGGGAGAGGGCTCTGATTGGATCCGGCTGGCGGTGTGGAGGTGACATGTCCGTCCACCCGAAGACTGGAGTTTGCTATGCGGTCGGCGAGGCTTTGTCCTTTGCCAGCGTTTCTGGTCTTGGGAGGCATCGTTGGCGATGAGATGGAAGATGGATACGGCAGAACTCACTGAGGGCCGAAATCTATTGTTCTCCCTTTTGATAATTCGGTCGACAGAATCTTTTGTTCAGGCAGTCGGCCCTGGTAGCAGGAGGGAAAGGGGAGAAGGCGTGGGAACGTGTCGGCACGATATGGAAATCCCTGAAATGTTGTGCCCGGTACTGCCAATGTTGTGTCCAGTACTGCCTCGGGCATTTCCCCGTGCTGTATTGAACGATGCAAATGTGATCACAGTACATGTACAATTGTTATTCGTATAAGATTGCATCTAAATAAGAAGTGCTGGATATTGAACTGGCAAATCCAGAGATTCGTGTAGTGTAGTAATAATTTCCCTTCCATTGACGCAAGTGCCAAAGTCTAAACCCTCCTCGACGATGATGATGATGCTACCGTGAACACCGTAGCTCAGCGCTCGATCGAGAGCGACTAATTCACGCGGCGCAACGGCATACATCTCCCAGTTTCGCCCCAGCTCATTGAGTTCTTCCACTTCCGATGGTCGGAAGCATCCTTTGTGCACGGTCGTGAAGACCGTGATCCCCGCGGTATTTTCTTCCTGCGCAACATCAGAAGAAGATCCTCGAGTACAGCTACAATCACGTACCGTAAAGATGTAAACGATCACCTCCCGATCAAAAGACGGTTTCTGTGGTTTCTCGTCTGAAACAAACCGATGTCAATCTCATGACTTAGGCAATGAAGCGTACTCACTTTCTGCGAGGGAGCTCCATGTTGACCTTGCTTTCAATGGGGACGATCTGTGCTGAGATGAAGAGCCCGATGAACGCCCTTGGCGAGAGGCAGCGCCCCAGGATGGAGAGGACAACGAAGGAGAGGAGGCTGAATGACCGTGAGACGACGCGGTGTGGGAGGAAGTTTGGGGAGAAGAGTCAAAGCGCCTCTTCTTTGTTTGCCGATCTTCGCGAATATCTCGGTCTTGGTATCTGGTGTCTGCAAGAGCGTGTTGCAACTCCCGTCGCTGGCGCTCTGGCAAACGATAGACCTGCTTACCCTCGGGGAAGCATCGGCGGCACTAGCAAACATGAGATATAGTCAAATGAAAGTCACTTGAACTCACGCTCACGGTGACCTCCCCGAGGCGGCGAGGATCGCCGTGGCCTGGCGCAATGAGCGGTCCAGTCACTCTGTGGTGATAATCACATTGAGTGAAGACCGTGTCGATGTCAGGAATGAAAGGGTCGATGGCTTTACGCGCTATCTCGTGGCGGTATTCCGTCCGTTCACGGATAAGTGCATCGGGAAGAGGAGCCATTGGAGTTGGGAACTCGGTGAGAGGGTCGTATATATACCGTTCTCACAAACAAAGTCTCCTAATGCTCTCGAACAATGCCATCCAACAAATACCACGCTTTGTTCAGTCACAATGTACATTGATTCAAGCTACATCAATTGTCTGCAGGTTCGTCATCCATCGCATTGAGTAGATCATCCCACTTCTTCAACAACGGATTTACGGGCTCGTCCTGCCTGGAGAGCGCCGAGCCTTCAGCCATGCGTTCAAGCTCCTCGTCCAGTCGAATAGGGTAGTTACTTACCAAAAACTCCTTGTCAGATATATCCGAGACGTCCTCTAGAGGGGGCATGTCGTCGTCGTCGTCGTTGTCAGACGTTCCATCCTCATCACCAACCTGCTTGACGGCGCTGTCAACAGTCATGCCATCGGTCTCCTCGTTGGCGTTTATCTTGTACCTCCGGCCAAGGTGATGGTTTCCATCGAGTGTGAGTGCGAGAGACGGCAACTGGGAGATGGTTTGGAGCGTCAGATGCGTAGAACTCGGACGTGACGAAGAACTCACCGCCTGAAATGAAGGCCAAAAGTTTTCCGTTACCTCGCCGTAACAATGGTAAGGACATCCTTCCTATCACCAGTCAGTCTACGGTTACACCAGTGGAAGTTCACGTACGTCGTACGAGGTCATGATGTGGAGGTTTCCAGTGCGAGAAGCTGTAGCCAGTACCTCATCAGAGGATGGTTTGTCTGGAGATGGTGCTTGGGACATTGGGTGAGTTCGATGCGTAGAAAATCGGAGGTCTTCGCGTTTTGAAGGGCCCAAATAATAGCGCGCTTGGACACATAACAATAGAGACAAGACAATAACACTGAGACAAGAGATTTTCAGAGGTACACGCGACTTATTGTGTGTGTATTACGGGGGTACAATATGATCATCAAGGGAGGTCAAGATAAGGGAAGACGTCTTCTATCCAGGTAGGGTTGAGCTTCTCTTTTGTGGCGTGGATGAAGACAGGTCGGCCGTCAGTCGGAACATCAATCCAATCCCACCACCCAAAGTAGCGCCACCAGCACATGGCGCCTTCGA
The DNA here is from genome assembly GCA_019915145.1 of Strobilurus orientalis. Taxonomy (NCBI): domain Eukaryota; kingdom Fungi; phylum Basidiomycota; class Agaricomycetes; order Agaricales; family Physalacriaceae; genus Strobilurus; species Strobilurus orientalis. The sequence goes on from JAHLML010000010.1 coordinate 2,160,693, forward strand.
AGCAAACCACGCGATTGTGAGGACGGCTAAGGATGCCGTAGTCCTCGAGTAGATCGCTATGATCTCCGAGGCGCATGCGTACACCTCCTTCATGGAAAACGGTTACGTCGATCTTCACGCCACCCTATGGAATATAAGCGTTCTATCCAAAGGCGGGGTACTGATGCCTACCGGACGATAAAAGATGATATCCACGAATCGAGGATTAGTCTGGCGGGGAGGGTACCCGTGCCGGATGCGAGGGAAGATGCTGTCGATGCGCGGCTGCATGACTGCGTCTGGGGTAACGATTAGAAAGGTCGGGAACGATAGGTGAGCAAACAGAAACGAACCTTTTTATGTTGCGCGCTTTGCCCTCCACCTGGACCTTTGCACGATTCTGAGCGACCGTTGTCCTCGCATTGATCAAGTTTATGATATTCGTTCATGTGCTTTTGGTCTACAGCCGATGTGAAGATAAACGTACAAGTTCGTGGTCTACAATTACCTTTAACAAGAAAGAATCCTACGCTACAGTTACAAAGTCATTATGATTCGTATTCACTACTTCTTAGCTCTAGAAAGACGTTCAACACCTTGGTAGATTCTTGCCCGCAGACCTGCGTTGTTGGCCTTCTCCTTTGCAGGCTCCCATGCCATCACTAGTTCAGAGAGCCGGACGTTAAACTCTGGCCCCTTCTCGAGATCCTGCTGGTCCTCGCGCGGTTGTATGACCGTGACCTTGTACGAACGTTCCACGTCTTCTCCGATTGGTTTGAGAAGTTTGACGGGACGTACGACTGACCCTTTCCGAGGACCTTTAGCGACAACCAGGCGACCAACGGCATGATTCGTGGCATGGATCTGGTGGAACTCGACAGTGTCCGGTGAAACATCGACCATGCTCTTATAGTGCCGCCGCCTGAGAGTGATGCGGCCATCCTGAAGCTCTGTTTGAACGCAGTGATCCCGGCTACCAATCTTTACGCAGAACTGGACACCGAGGAATGCAGGATCGAGGACCCAATGAAGCGGTTCTTGTGGAGCGGAGGAGGGAGCCATCTGCGACGAGTTTGTGACTGGAACGGGCAAGGGCGCGGCACTCAGAGGGTCCCAAGCAGGGGAAATGTCTGTGCTTGAAGATGCGGGCGGGTCGGGAGGAGGAGGGGGGGTGGGTGGACGCGGAGGCGGCGATGGCGATGATCGATAACCTGGGAGGGGTGGTTTGACCAAATACGCCGGGCACGTTTCATGAAACGGTATCCAAATCGATCTGAAGGGCTGGCTGGGGTCATATGTCTGTAGGCGCAGGAGAAAGCTTGTGTCGTTCTCGTTTACAACCTCCCCACGATGACCTTTGTGTACTCCTTTCGTGATGGCATACATCTGGCCGATACGACCACGCCCAACGATCTTTCGGGTCATTGCGATGTTTCGAGTTGTTTGAATTGGGTCGTTTTCCGCGTCCAGTAGAGCTCCGGATTCGCTTGCCTGTGCAAAAGGGATTGACTGTTTGGGTATCATTTGCAATATGTTGGAATGCACTTCGAAAGTCTACCAGAAATGAGTAAATGGCGGTACTTCCAGAAGAAATACGCACCTCTTCTTGTTCATGCATGAAAACTGATACCATCTCGTCTGTCATTGAGGAGATGAGTCCCGTCTTGCCGTAATTTGGTCCTCCGAGGCAGTCCACCCAATCCCCGATGCAGAAAGCCTTGCGAAGTTCGCGCCAGTGAAATGTATGGCAGCGGTCATCACAGGCCAGGACAACATCCGCGCTGAGACGGGTCTCATCCACCTGGACGATGGTGCCACGAAGAGTACTTTCTCCAGCAACATATACACGATCGTCCGCGCGAAAATGCCATTCCATCGGGATTGGGAGGGCAGAATAGTCAAGTAGAGGGTGCTGGGAGGTTCTGAAGAGATGGACGGTGACTGCATTGATGCGAGTCGCGAGCGAAACGAAGTTTGAGGGCAATTCGAGAACGTGGAGACCATGTTCAAAGGACCGGCGACCGCATTGAACGCGATGCTGGTCGATGACCGATGGCTGCCCAAGATGCGTATACAGAGGGGGAGAGTACAGACGCTGTGGTAGGATGCGATGCCGTTTCCGTTTCTGCCTGTCTTGCTTTAGCTCCTCAGAGTGCTCAGTGTCGTCGAGCAGCCGGGGAGCCACGAGCACATGCAGCTTTCCGACATCCCCTTCGTCTATGACGAATCCCACATCGCCCTTGTATCTGCCCGGGACGTTCAGGTAGACCCAATTCCCCAAGGTGAGCGGCGAGTCAGCGGCTTGAGTCAGGCAGCGTAGCCAATCTGCCCAAGGGACAGCTGAAAAGATGGCACGGCGACTTCGCACCATGACACCCGAGATGGATGTGAGGAGAGCTTGCCATTCTGGCGACGAAGGATTGCCAGTTTCGATGTAGACGGAAGTGCGATCGGTCGCATGGGCGAATGAGGAGGCGATGTGAAGGGCTGGGTGATTAGGCGCCAAGCGATAGATATTGAGGAGGACGTCCGTTTGGTCGCGCGGCTGAGCAGGACATGAGAGACCATCACTTTGATGATAGCAAAGGGAAAACGTACCCAACATTTGACTCTACAGATCGTGTTATCCGTGTCGGTAGGGGCGATTCTCAGATCGAGATTGAAATCTCCGGGAGTGTGTGCACGTCGATGAGCGCGTTCTACTAACGCGTCGAAGTCGTCGTCGAGTGAAGAGTTTGGGTCTGGAGTAGGTCGGTGGATTGGGCGCGAGATATTATCCGTTGGGATGCTGTTATCGTCAATGAAATTTTCAGCTGGGAAGAGAAATCATAAGTTCTTTCACAATAGCAACGGCCGTAAATCGTACCTTCTTCTTCGGTGACAGAGCCGTCTGAGGCTTCAGCATCGTCCACAGTCGCTTCCAAGTCGAGGAGTCGACAACGCTTGCGATTGCTGGGAGACATACGGGCGACCGAGGGGGGGGAGCCAAAACGATTCGTGTCTCGCTAATGCCATAGAAGGGCCGTCAACCATCGCTTTGTCCACAATGAGACGACCCAGCGCATCGCGAGCATTTGCGATGAGGGACGGAGGCAAAGTGAAAAGGGTCCGTCCGCAGCCCCTGAGTCTGACTAAGTCCAGCAAATGTTGTCGCCGGTGAGTCCACTGTTGTCGCCGGTGCTGCCCCCGAAGAGTAGGGTATCCATCGGTGATCACCGAAGTCGCACGCCCTCCCGCTCTCTTCCTGCACTCATGAGCTATGCATGTTGCGCCCACCGACGCGCTTATCAAATCCATATATGGGAGTCCGTCGTCAATGGCGCCATCGATTGGCTTTGGATAGGCCTGTAGCCCTTTGTCTCTCCGAATGGTCAAAGTGGTCGGACAATGCGACGAAGACCTATGCCTCATAAATCATATACGCCGCATGAATCGGTATCTGCCCTTCCTGTCCTTTCCTCTCTTGTAACTGACCATGCCCAAATCGAAAGACTTGTGGGACCCATTCCCGTCCGGACATGTCCTCCAGCAAGGAGGCACTTACCAACTCGAGAAGGAGGAATTGGTCAAGGTCGCACAGGACATGGACGCCTACAAGCTCTTGCTACGCAAGCATAATCCTCATCGTATTCTCATCAGTGGGCTCGCCAAAGCGCCTATCGAAATATTACTGAACGCTCGCAACGGCTTTGTCAATACCTGGCTCGACTTTACGACCGTCAAGAATTCCATCGGCTGCAGCTCAGACAAGCGAACCAAGTCTAGCTGGCGTGCGGTGCGTTTGGTTACCGATATTGACTGTAACCCGTACTGACACTTCACGTAGAATCTCGAGAAGCGTCTCACAAATCTTCACCCTAAAAACGCCAGCTCTGCCTCTGCGCCACCAGCCTCTCTGCGACGCGACCAGGCTGACGCCGTGTTGGCGTTCTGCATGCAGTATACCGTCAACACGGGGCGGAAGCTTCACGCCCGAGAGAATAACTCCCTCATTAAGCTCCTGGCGAACGAGCTGCTCGAGAAGGGCGATGTTGCTGGGAATAACGTCGGGGGCGCCTGGAAGAAAGCCGAGTCCCAGCTATGGAACGCGCTGTCCGACACGGAACAAGAGCTTTTTAACCAGAAGGCCGAAGATAGCAAGCAAATGCCCAAGCTGTACGCAACGAAATCGTTCATGTGTGACCTACACTAACCTAGTTTCTGCAGATCGCGCCAAGAACTGCTCGTCATTGGCGCGGAAATAATACAAACTTTGTCTGAACTATGCGAGGGCGATACAAGTTTCATGATTCTATCTGCGTGGCGAGAATCGGACAATGAAGGTGGATCATACATGTACATTAATCGTCTCTGTTCTGGCACCCGCTGATTTTTCATAGGGTTGAATCGGCACCACTTACCTTGCGCGACGAGCGAATGCTCATCAGCACGGCTCTTTCAGGTGTAATGCCGGCTGAAACGACCCTCGTCTCATTCGTGTCTTCATTCGCAAAGGAGCGTTTCCCTTGTGAGCACATCGTCTCAGTGCTATTGCGTCCCACATCCTCATCGTCACCAGCGGCCATTCCTGCAGACAATACCACACTACGAAACTCTGAACCCCCCAGGTTTCTTTCTGATGATGAACTCGAAGGCGAAGAGCTCCAGAAGAAGGTCGCTCAATATATGGTTGCGCTGTTTGGTACGTCTAGTTCTTTCGATTCTGGACTTGGCATTGATTGCTTCAATAGCATGGGCACGACCGGGCAGCGAATCAGTTCCCTGGGATGAGATTGCCCGGAACCCCACTAAGTTTTACAACACGACCCTCTGGCCCGATTTGAAGCCCGAGCTGCTTGTCAACCCTTATTCTCTGAAGCAGAGAAAACTCTTTGATCTCGTCAGAGTTCTCGAAGACATTTCGGGACCCAGCGCGCAGAGTCCTTTCCAATTCCTGGTCGACGACGATCACGATCATTTCAACACGGGTGCACTCACCGCTCCACCGCCAGCAGATCAGTCTACAGCGCGACACTCTCCTGTCGCGCAGCCTTCCGCGCCGCATGTTGAGGGCTTAACCGCACCACTTGCGGCACCGCCTCCGCCTCCGCCTCCGCCTCCGCCTCCGCCTCCGCCAGCGTCTCGTCCTGCTGACATAGCTCCTCCAACACCGCCACCTCGAACACCGCCACCCTTGACGCTTGTAGATTCATCCCCTAGTACACCTTTAGCAATGGGCGGATTCCCAGCTTCTCTCAACGCGCTCACCCCCCAAGGTCACGCAGAAGCTGACGGTCCTTCGTCTCCGACTCCATCTCTTCCGTTATCCCCAACCCAGGATGGTTTCAATGGCGAGAGTCCGTTAACGTCACCAGCGCCAGCGGACGCGCGCGAGGACGAGCTGGGGGGGCTGGATTCCACGTACCGGGACGAGGAAGAATTGTTTAGCAGTGCCGGTGTGTACTTGCATGGGCACGACCAATCCGACTCTGGAGAGAGAAGCGAGCCAGATGTTGACGAGATCGGTGATGCTGTACCTCGTGGGCGCGGGCGGGGAAGAGGAAGAGGGCGCGGGCGCGGGCGTGGGCGCGGGCGTGGTGCTGGGCACGGTGCTGGGCGTGGTGTCGGGCGAGGTCAGCCCAGAGGCGGAGGAGGTGGACAACGGGGTGGGCGCAGTCGAGATAACGAACATAGGTAATGGTGCAACTTCATGGCCAATGATAAGTCTAACAGAGGGTACTCCCAGCACTCTCGGCAAAAAACGCAAACACAACGAAGCTCCATATCTTGACCAGCAAGAGTCGAAGAAACGGTAAGCACGTTGTCGTCTTCCAATGGTATTCGCCCCTCCTCAACTTGTGCACAGAAAGACGATGGATTTCCCCGCGGGCCCGTCAACGTCCTCGACAGGCAAGGACAGGCTGAAGCCGTACGTGTTGATATTGTTACTTTCGTGGGCACCGCTGATTGTCTTCCAGGAGTTATGAATACAGATTTGTGAAAGTTATCAATCCGTTGTCGCCGAGCCCGCGCAAGAGTCGAACGAGATCCAACAAACCTCTTCCTGGCCGACAAGCAGACGACGCCAACAATTAACATGCTTCAGGCACTCGAATGACGAATGTATATTATTACTTACGCGAACAATAAGAACAATAGATTCACGTAGTATTGAAGTTTGGACCAACATTCTTTATTGTTTCGTATAAGATATAAGGCGAAATGAGAGTACTGGGGGCATCTCGTTCGTGATGCCCAATCCCAATTTTCGTACTTGGGCTACAAACCGCACCTCTCAATACCAGGCTCTCGAAGACGTCGTTTTTCAAAGATATTACGCGGTTCCCAAGACTAAAACATGCTCAAAGGGCTGCCAATGCCATGGCAGTATATGTATGGGGCAGAAGTCGAAAGCAGCATTCGGCGAGGTCTCCTACTACGTGCGTCGGCGATACATTTTCTCATGATCTCCTCTTTTCACTTACCGAGTTTAGTGTACAGTTCATGAGCACTGTGGTGGCAGAGAACTGTACCGACCAACTCCAGACATACGCGAGAGCATGCGCGCTGAATGGGCGGACTTGCTGAAGGAGCGAGGTATGACTTTGATCACTTTCTTCTCGTGGCAGGGCCTCCTGACTTTGGGCGTCTTAGGTCTACAGCCGAAGTCCCGCGACATGGTTGTTCCCCTGCTCGCCAACGGATCGAACGATGATCCTCGCGATGCGCGAAAAGTGGGACAAAGTGAAGAACTCCAGGACTCCACCGGCGTGGCAGTTACTTTCTATACATCAGTGAGCGAACCTGGATCTCTATATGACGGACACCCTGACGTTTCATGCATAGAGCTATGACCGGAGGAAATTCACCTTTGACGGTCCACTGTGCTTCCCAAGCGGCCTCGCCGGCCTCGCCAGCTTCCCGGAACTCTGTTACTACTTTCCGTCGGTTCGGCAATTTCTGGTGAAGTCCAGGGATGACGCGTTCTTGGTCGATGGGGATGTTCTGGTCTGTATGAGACGCAGTGTCGTACCGGAGGAGTGTTATGGGCTGCAGACTTTGTTGGACAGAGCACACAAGACGGCCTCATTCGAAGTGGCGCCACTCCAAGTAACTTTCGAACCGGGAGTCATTGACTTGTCGGACTCCTCAGGAGACGTAGGGGAAGCTTTGGCGCGAGCAGACAAGGTCCATGGAAAGAGAAAGCGAGCGGATTTTTAGTCAGACTAGTAGTAAGAGGGACTCATTCTAGTATAGCCTTTCAAAGTGTCTTTAACTAGCTGGATGAGGACTTTACGCGTCAAACATGCTCAACATGAGATCAGATACCTTCAATTGCGCCGTAGCTGATATATTGCTCATTGCACGCGTTCGAAGTCGCATCTATTGTCGGTAGAGCCAAGGGTGGCGCGTCGAAACCACGTGGTTGGCGCCGGGGTTCCGCCATGAACAACATTTTCGGTACTTGTAGGATTGAAAGAACACACGTGACGGGATGTTTCTTTCTCTCTTACCACCACCACACACGACTCGTCGCTGCGCGTTGACATGGACAACCCACCGCCCACCGCCACCTTTCCCGCCCTACCATTCAGCATTCGATTAGTGGACCGTTCTTTCAAGAGAAAGCCCTACTTTTCATCCTGGCCGACGAGGTTCTATATTGCCTCGAGATTGAGCAAGCTGCCCCGAACGAAACAACGACAAGCCAACTCGCACGCCGACACATAATGATCGGGATGCGACGCGATTGCGGTGCCGCATCCAGCGGGACAAGCGGGTCCAGGGGGAGGGTTGTACTGAAGACAACATTCAGAGTACATGTCTGATACGGATGAACACACGTGATGGTATGTTTCTCTCTTTCATACCACAATGAGCCACTTAACCGGTGATGTATAGGGCCCAGATCACAGTTCGACTCGCGGACGTTGCAGATGGGCACGGACAGCTAGTATTGGTGCCTTGTAGGACCCGGAATGAGCTGCTGTGCTCTCCAGGATGTGGACGTCGAAGCGCGCAACTTCGGGGTGCAACACTTCCAGCCTCAGCGCTCCCATGCGCACTTGAGCGCGGAGCTCATGGGCTAGCACGTAAGTGGACACTAACCAGTCAAGATCAAGTGTACACTTGAGTGTACGCCAAGTGTCATGCACGTAAGTGCATCGGACTTACATGCACACTTCCGAAGTGTATGACTGAGTCTACACTTAAGTGCATGACGCAAGTGAGGGCACTGGCGGGTGCACTTTAGTGTTCGGATAGTACTTAGATACTGCATATGTTGTTATTTCTCTATCAATCGCAAAGTCATCTTTCAAGCGGAACAGACAAGTGTGAATGGAAGTGTACTCTTGATCGTGAGGTTATACAGGTTAAGTGGTTCGACGATTAAGTATGAGCATCAGGTAATACTCAAGTTGGGCGATTAGGTTATTGAGGTATTCCTTCACACATTCCTATGGCTTACATACACACATTGAACGACAACGATGATTCTCATTTCAAAATGTGATACATGTCGCGCCAAAAATGCAGAGGTCCATAGATGTACGCCAGCGAGCGCCGTCTATATCCTGGGATATGGATGAGAGAATGGCAACAGGAATCATAAGGTAGCGCTTACCAACGACGACCTTGTGTGATACCGCAAGCCAAATGCGTCTATACGAATCGAGTGTGGTCAGCATGATAAGAAGATGGGAATTTCGGATACGCGTACTAGTTGCCTCGTTTGGGTAAGGGTTGGCGTGTTCGATAGTACGTTCGAAAATCGCTGTCATTAGGCGCGCGCAACAGATCTCAAGCTGTGTGTACGATGATTTCGTCCTGCTCGACGAATCTGAGACCGTTGACTTGTTTGAGTCCGCTAACCAAAGATCGCGTTCGAAGAGGAGCGACGTTAATGACGAGCAGATGATACATAGACCCTATTACGAAGCCTACTAGAATAAGTTCTGGCAGCTAAGGAGCAACGACGCAAAGACGAAGACGGGCGCTTATATCGTCCCTGGGAGAGTAGTCAGCGATGGGGGTGTGCAGACCGGTCAAACGCACCTAGGAACAGCAGGGAGAGAGAGAAAAGCCCTTCCGGCTCGGAAACGCTCCGGCGTCCTCCCGATGTCGCCGTCTCTCTCTCTCTGCGCGACAAAGTCAGCTCTTCGTCTAGGCAATGCCGACTGTGAGAGCGATGCCACGATCTTGGGGCCCAGTGCAGCAATGCACGTCCGGTCACTGCCGGAGGTCTCTACCGTGCTGCCATCGTGCACGCAGAATTGAACGCCAAATCTGGAAGAATAACATTCGCGACCGAAATGCCTGCGTGCTGCACAAATGGCGCGTCAACTCGCGCACGCCGCACAGACGTTGGGTGACCACAAGGCATAATACAGTGCATCTAGGAAATGGGAAATAGCCTGTCCGACAAAGTGAGTGTCGCAGTGACTCACTTGAGAAGGGACAGCGGCGACAGCATAGCGAGGGTGTATATGGTAACATAAGACAGGACGTAGGCGACGTCTCCCTTGGGTCTCTTGCCGACAAGAGGTGGTGGTGGTGGATGTATGTCGCGGATGCTCGGTGAGACTAGTGTCTTCCGGATAACCGGAGGTACGAGGGTATGAATGCAATGACGCTCGTCGCGTTTGCCGCCACTTCTCCCGACCATGCGCATGCCGACTCGATACGAGAACAAAGTGTTGGGTCCGGGCACCATATCCGCGCCACTATGAGGTATCGAGTCAGAGCTTTAAAAAAGACGAGAAACGGCGCACTTGAATCCTCCACATTGATGCCACGGGCCATTCAGTAATCCTCCTACATCGCGCTAGGTCTAAGGTGAGAGCGTTTGAGGGTAAAACATGATGATATGTGGCTGTGTACACGTTTGCACAATCAAACACACTGCCGAGTTCGGCAAGCGATCCCGCCACCGTATTCGAGCAGATTTTACCAATCTTTTCTGTGTACAGAATGCGGTATCTATCTCCATACTTCTGCGGCGACCGTCAACCCCAAAGTCTTCTCCACCGCTGTGCCCACTGTTATTTGCAGGAATACTTCTGCTTCGCCGCGTCCTCTATCAGGGCCCAGGGGCAGAGGCGGTTATGTACTGATTCCTCGTGGCGCTCGTAGACCTCGATGAATCCCTTTTCCGCGACAGATGTTGCAAGAGCTATTGAGCCGAAAAAATGGGGTCAAGACTCAAGCTTATTCGTGGCTGCTAGCAAGCCAATTGCCTCAGAGATCATCCCGGAGCCGCCCAGCAGCAACGCCCGCGAGATAGCCGCCCATGGACATGTTTAGCTCACACAGTTGAACGAATATTCATTCCTATACTGCGACGAGTCTCCAGTCACCAGTCCTTGGACGCGTTTCGGGCGTTATATTTGAGGCGTATTACTTCCGTTCCCTTGCAGAGCCGCTGTGACCCAAGGACTCGGAGGGCGGTATGATATCGCCTTGAGAACCGGCTCTGATATGTTTCCAGCCGTCGCGTTGGGACTTTATGCAACCGCCGGATGTTGTATGCGAGACCACGTACCACAAAAAAAAGAGTGTCCTCAGGGCTTACACGTCACGGGGGCTGACGAGATGTGGCGTGGCGTTGCGGATTAAGCTTATGGCCGTATCTTGAGTTGTACTCAGAAGGGGTGATTGGAGAGCACTCGACGTTTGCAATACTGCATACAAGAGAGGTGGATGGGCATCCCCCATGCGGCAGGGGTCGAATCGTGTGGTCATCCGATATGCGTTTTGCACTCATTCGCTTGTTAGTCGTGGTTCTTGAAATACGGACCTTGGATCAGATTGACGACGCATCAACGGGATGACGTTTCACCTTCCCAGGGCACAGTCGGAGAGCGAGCTTGGTATGCTTGACTCCAGCATACGCTCCGAAGAATATGACCCAGACCTCTAGAACGCTTGTCGCCATTATGATAGTTGTGAGTCATTTTCTAGGGACTGGCCCGAGGCACTTTTGTCGACATGATGAACAGAAGGAAAGAGATGAGCTTAGCTAAGGCTACGCAACTCCGATTGCGTCGAGCTCTCTGCTTGCTTTTCTTGCATACGGCCATCACGGACTATTCTCCATTTCCTGACTCTAGCCGACAACTGTGGACGCACACCTCGGCTATGATCATCGACCACACGCGCTCGGTCAAGGATGCCGCCAAATCCCCGCCGTCGCTGACCTAGTACTAAGTAGGTGCTTGTAGGCGGCGGTGCCTCGTGTTGTCCATGAACTGAACTAGAATACTACGGTTTCCGTCGTAGTCTACATCGGTCTGTCCTCCCAACTTCACCTGCCCCTTAATCTGGTGTGTGTACACCGCCCTGCGAACATCAGTATACCGGCGCTTAACTCGAGATCTGGACGGACTCATGTACCTTTCATGGCTCTCATTCTGCATTTTGTTGCTCTTTTAGCATTGCTCTCATCACTTTCCATATACGACCAAACGATATGGAAGCGCGCCGGAATATGTAGTGCCACCGCCAAGGATATCCTGATTAAAGTGTATTGCTCCTTTTTGCTGACTTCCTTTCGCAGCGCATACTATGTGGACTCTGTGTCGCATACTTTCTACCCAAGAGGAGTACCGCGACATCGTACGAGCATTCGCGCACGACGTCATCATTGGTCAGGTCCTCTGGAGATTCCATTCCTTTTGCGAAATCGGCGGACGCCCGCTTAGCCGATACCTTCATCTTCGATCAATGCACCGTGTACGCGCTGCTCAGTGGATCCATCAATATGCATTATGACTCAGGCTTTACCATACGCGTCCGCTTTGAACACCGTTCCCAGCGCCAGAATTGGCTCCGGCCGACGTCAGGGCGTTGGAAGTCGCGATGAGATAAATTTGGGTCAACTCATGACATCGACAGCGGACTTCAGCTCAGGTATTATAGTCTTTCTCTTGTATGCGACGAAGTACGGAGCAACTTCACGCTCCTGCCATGGGCTCCCTTCTACATATCTGATCAGGCAGAAAAGTGATCGATCTATGGCATCAGTAGATCCATATCAGCTAGAGTGGGTGCTTGTGGATCAACGCGATCCAAGCTACCGAATCTGGTCATGCGAGTGAGGCATAAGCAAAAACCGTCGCGTGCAATCAAAATGGAAAGGACGCCATGCTTATAGCTACCCACAGTCGGTCCGTCGAGGCGGTTTGTGCTATATATTGGTGTGCTTCAAGCGAAAGACATGACATCGCTCATCTACCTCGTCAGCCGCGAGTCATCTTATTGTCTTACTTTTGAGCACTCGACACACACACCAGAGCATCATGATGAAGGCGAACTACAAGCAGCAGGTGAAGTGGATGCCTGGGCTCGGGCCGTCCAACTTCCATCTTCGCTACCCCAACAAGCCAGATGATGGGTCCTCGGGGTCTAGCCCACCGTCGTCCTCACCCCCACAGCCCCGTATGTCCAGAAATTAACCATCAATAGCATTCAATCTCACATCGTGCAGCGGCTTCAATGCCCTCGGGCCAAAACCTTCCCAAACCTACTTCGCCTTCTTCTACGTTATCCGGCGCATATGATTACACCACGGGAGAGTTCCTCGGATACTATCCGCCCAATCCAGATGACATGAATCCGTCCCCTGCTGTCAACCACACTGCAAACTCGAAAGGTATATCTCGCTGAGTCTGTTCTAGATGGTTTCTGATCGCTCTCACTAGGGACTATCTCGCGGCATGACTAGAAGATGTACTGCATCTCGTAGCCGCAATTTGAAGTAAATAGAACAATGGACTAGTGTCATCGAAAGACGTCAGACCACAGCGTATACAATATGGTTGGAGACCGGCATGTCAGCGTCTCTCGAGCCATCTTCGAACGTTGTAATCAGACATTGAACGAAACTGACCTCCACCTACGAAAGAGACAACCAGGTAGGCCGGAACAACGTGCTACGTCATGCTTTGCTTCATCGCCGAAACAAAAAGATCTTAGCTTAGTCTGGGCCCTTTAATTGTATCAGCGCCATCACCCGCCCAAACGAAATCTGTCAACGTACGGGCATTCTTTCACAACTATGACAATGCGACTCGCAAACAGATGTCGATTTCTAGGCGACACTGTGATGTACTCATTACACGCTGGACGCCTGTGCATCATCACCACAATCTCATCACGGTAGCTAGTGCAACACCGCTCCCTTGATACGCAAGTCAGCTTGAGCTCGACACGAAGAAATGAGGGTTGGCGGTGAAGTGAACATATAATTCGCGTCAAGTAGAAGCCGGAAGTTCGCCATCAAACCGAACTGTCTGCTGAAAGACCCTCGTGGACCCCGATTCTGGACCATCCGGAAAAGAGCGAAGGTGGGACGGGGAGTTGTACGCAGAATCCTCGTCGGAATCCTGTATGTAATGGAGATAGAGAAAGACATACTGATCTCTAGCGAAAACGCACCGCCAGTCGCTGCGGTTTGGGCAACGGTCACCAGATTCCAAAGAACGTTTCGCAGAAAGAAAAGCGTGTATTAGGCGTGCACGGTCTTAGTAAAGAACGTCGTGGCAATGTCGGTTCTACAGAACTAGGATTAGTTTCACCGGTAGTCACTTCGGATAAAAGAGGCGGGGACGGGTGGAGTCCCTGTCATATTCACTGCTTCGTCGTCGTAAGACAGTCCAACCCAAGGGTAAAAGGACGGGATTGGGAAGGGAGAGATAGGTGGAGTTTGGACCGTCGACAAAATAATGCGGATTCGGGTCGCTTCAACAATCTCGTGGTATTCGAGGCAGAAACATGGCAACATAAAATTTTACAAAGTGGGACAGCGGAGAACGAGGGATGGCGTGGCCAGAAAATCATGCACGATAGGTGGCGATGTATTAAACTCGTGAAGCCAATCCGGGCCGGCGTTTCTCTACACTTGATGTGAAAATTGTTGGCCTAGGGCAGAAGAATGTCCGATATAGCATGCGTGAGGGACTCTCGAGTCACCATCTCGGATTTGTCAAGCAATCGGCGTCTGCGTGGGGACTGCCTATCGGAAGCGTCAGTCGTCTGACACAGGCGCTCGTTAGGATGGTATTGCGTTGCTGGCACAAAATCGTCAATCCGCGCCCGTGCGAGGATGGGGGTTCCTGGGCGCGCTGGGACCGCGGATGTCGGCAAGAGGCAACGGAGACATACATGGTACACGCCTGGAGCCGCTGTGCTCCGCACAGTATCTGCCCTCGTGTGGTTGACAACAGCTGAGCAGAACAGTGTCGATGATGAGGTAGGCGATGATGGTAGGAAGCGAAGATCGAGAGGTGCCGATTATTCCGGCATCGTGCATGTGAAATGCCGACCGCCCGTCTTCGCCCCCGACCAGCCTCCGACACCGGCGCTTGACAGTATCAGAGCGGCGCCTTAGACCGCCACTGATCGTCCTCCATGCGCCATGTGGTCCATCAGCAAGGCTGTCAACACGTCAGTGCAGGGTCCAGCTCACGAGCGAGCGCATGTCCACCTTCACTGGGACGGGGTGAGAGAAACGTTCCAGACCTTCCGAATCAGAGAGAAATTCGCCGTCCACATGAGCCGTTGACGTGCCGTTCCCTCGAAGGCGATGCTGTCCACACAGGTACAGCAGTCTGGCTGTGCCGTAACGGCTGTGGTACTTTTTGCCTTCCACGCTCATCGTCTCAGCCTTCAAAAACTTTATCGCATCAACCTGCCTTTTTGCTCACCGAATCAACAATGCCTAGCATCACCGAAGTCTATGAGTCCGACGATGCCACCGCTCGTGGCACCCGCGCTCCGTCCCCAAGGAACGTGCCCATTCCGCCGTCCCCGCCGTTTTCCCTGCATGCAACAGCCCCCGTCGCGGCAGGTCGCGAGCCCGACTCTGACAGCGCATTCTCTGCAGACGAAGACGACTACGACGAAACCGAAGGCTCGGTGCAGGGAGGAAACGGACATGCTGTAAGCTTTGCTCCCGGTACTCGCTCGAGGCGCGGTAGCCGCAAGAAAAAACTGTTCGGAATGTCCGGAGGAGGAGGAGGAGGATCGGCGAAGCGTGAGTCTTTTCCGATGTACTGATGACTTTCAAGCTCACTCTGATACCTGCTAGTCATTGATCCCTTCGACTATGAACAGAAGTATCCCCCGGATGCCATTTATGAGGAGACCGGGCCTAACGCCCGTGTGTGGCGGATGTGTCTCGACGAATTTGCCATCTTCGATGCCGATCTGGCTGAAGATTTCCGTGATACTGTCGATATACTTCTTGTCTTTGTGGGTTCCTACATTGATGTATGGGGCTGTTGACTCACACTCAAACTAGGCTGGTCTTTTCTCTGCTGTCGTCACTACATTCCTGGTACAGGTCTCTGAGCAGCTGTCACCAGACTATCTGGAAATCTCTGCAACCATTGTCTATGAGATCCTCCTAGTTCAACGTGCCATTGGTAATGGCACAGCTGTTTCCTTGCATCCTGTTGCATCATCTCCATCAGACATAGCATTTGTACCGCAAACCTCAATTGTCTGGGTCAATGGTCTTTGGTATGCCAGCCTATCCCTCAGTTTAATCACTGCTTTGGTTGCTGTGCTTGCAAAGCAGTGGTTGCATCAATTCATGATTACAACAACTGGTACCCCCAGGGATAGAAGCTTCATACGTCAGTTTCGATATAATGGTTGGATCAAATGGGGTGTTCCAGTTATTATTGGAATTCTTCCTGTGTTTATGCACATAGCTCTCGGAGTTTTCTTTCTTGGTCTTGCTATATATCTTATGGGCCAACATCCTTTATTTGCATATGTTGTAGGATCTTTGGCAGGTCTGACATATGTGGCATATTTTATCAGCCATTTTCTTTCTGCTATAAATGCTCAATGTCCTTATAAGACACCCTTGTCAGGCTTGTTATTTGTACTCTTTCGAAGAATCTATGAATATAGCACACAACAAATTGATGCTCTTATTGTATACATACTCACTATTTCTAAACTACCACAACGTATTCGTTCAATTTTTACTAGAATTCAAGCAGAAGAGTCCTATAAGTTTACAGGATATGTGTGGGGAGTACATTTCTCACTACGAGATCTTGAGCGTGATATAGTCACAAGGGCACCCTCATTCCAAAGCTTTGGAGTTGAAGTATTGAATTGGGTATTTGAAATGAGTTCAAATCCTACTGCTAAAAGTCTTTTACTTTATTCTTTTGGTGGCTTTCCTCCAGAATTTGCTCCAGTTCTAGGATCAACATTAAAGTTTTCTGAGATTTCATTGCAGCTTGAGAATATAACTACTCGTTTAAAACAGCAACATCAGAAAGGGGATGATATTTCAAGCCAGTATGAATGTATCATTCGCACATGTTTGAATGCTTCTCCTCCAAGCTTGATTCTTTGTGATATTGAAGTTTCATTTACATCAAAAATAGAGCATAATGCTGCTATGACAATTCTTCTCATTTTGAAATCTCGCTCTCAAAATATAAATACTATTCAAATTCAAGATCCCTTAACAATACTGGAAGATAAGACTATCTTTCTACATTTGAATATATGGATTACATTGGTTACAGTCACACTGAGTAAGAATCGATGGAAAGATTATAAATTCTATCGTTCACCCATTGAGCCAGTTTTACGACTTTGTATTGGAGAACACTCAGTACTAAAAACATTTCAATCTGTTAAATCTGAAAATCTACAACAAAACAATAACATTGATCATGTATCGGTATCATATAAGGAAGCACAGACTAATACACTTTTTCAAAATGCTGTGAGTGTTAACTTGGATGCAAGATTATTTGATTTTTATCCAATCCATATTTTTTCATCACCTTATCAAATTGCTCTTGAGAATCCATTGTTCTACTTTCAAGCATCTTTCATCAATATATATTGCGAGCTTATCATGGGCAATACTGTCTCACATTTTGAAAATAAGGAATCTCATCATTTATTATATATTTTGATATGTGAGAGTTTACAACAAATCAAGGAACAAGTATCATCAGAACAGCATGATGATGAGTATTCAACATATGTAGTGGAGTTAATGAGATTTTTTATTGAAAGCTTATCTAAAAGAAAAAAGATTGAATCCTGCAATACTGATGATCTTTTTGAAAATGTTACTCAATTATTAGTTTTATGTACAGTATGATACAAATGAATATGTCAATTCTGCTATTGATTCTACTTTCTGATTATGATAAGATATGTCATGTAAGTGAGACTTAACAGGTAAGACTGGCTAACCAAATTTAAAAAATTCAAACAGCAAATATTCAGATCACTATAGACACAATCTCTAAAATAGGAAAATGACACCTAATACGAACCAGAATTTCTAATAAGTATACATTTGAGAATCACTGAATCGGAATACCCTACTCAAGCCCTAGACCAATTCACACCTGTTACTCAAAAAACACTACTTGAGAGAGTGCAAGTATAGGTATGACATAGGTATCTTTAGAGCCAGATTCATACATGATAAAACCCTCTGAGCAATTGTGTAGAGAGCCTTGGCCAAGCATGAGAATATAGTGATGAGTACAAGAGGGACACCTCTACCTCACGTAACCTATAGACAGGGGACCTGCCAGCCCCCCCCCTGGCAGGCCTGGAGACCTGAGTTTACGCTAACTCTGACATTGCCAATAAAAAGCGGCGCGAGCGTCTCAACTTACCAATAACTACACTAAGTCCCATGCCGCAAGCTCTGAGTTTGAGTATCACGGCTGACATTGCTTCAACATCACGAAATGGACTTTGTCATTGCTCTCACATGCCCGGGAACGCATGCCCAACCCCACGTGTTCTTCAATTTCCCAACGACACCTTCATCAATTGCCCAACCGTCATTCTGCCTTTCCAAGTAAGTATGGCATATTTTTCAGGTTGCATCCAAGTATGACATTATATCAAAATATGATAGTTGCTGTCAGCACTGACTTAACCACAGGGCTAAACCAGGCACCACACAGTCAATCTAACTAAGGATGAGCGAAGAGCAAGTTGAGAAGTCTGGCCAGGCCAGGTATATAGACGAGATCAAAGCTACAGACTACGCTGTAATCTACTTGCTTATATACATAATTGCTACTGACTACCCTTTGCCCTAACCCCTTGTCCAAACCTGTTTCCTCCAGGGATATTAAAGCACTGCCTTGGTTCTATGACGCTCCAGATTCCCTCCTTGTGTCCTGTGCATGGTAGTGACCTGCTAACCATGAGGCATGATGTCAGACCATGCTGTCGACATGTTGTGTGTCAAGGAGTATGAATGATGTCACTAGGGGGCGTCTTTGAGACACGGATAAGGGATAAGATATGATGAAGAGATATGATAGGTGATAAGATGTGATAGATAAGATGAAAAGATGGTTCATTCGTAACAGTTGCCCTACTACAACAAAATAGAATCCACTACTCAAATGAATGTGAACTACACATTCTGCTCATGATGCCCAACCAGTGATCATGAACACCGTTGACGGAAGACGTCTGATGGAGAGTGGCAACCTTGGGGAAGTGGCCCGGGTCGGGAGAGAGCAGGTCAATGTTGGGGAGGGTTGCCTACACATCAGGGTTTGCAGCGCAAACATGCTAGCTATCCCATTTGACAGGTGCGACACTTGTAACTGCAGCACATTCTTTGTTGTGGAGGTCGTCCAGAGCAGTGAATGCAAGCTTGGAAGTGGCGGGAGCAGCAAGCTGGAACAGGAGATACTGCAAAGAACGGTAAATGGGATGATGCAGTAGTGTGATACTGCCTTCGAAGCAAAGTGATGCCAGTGTGATAGGCGGGAGCCTTGTATAGGAGCAAATGTGTGTCTTTAAGTGCAAGGATAGGTCGGCCTGGTTGACCTGCTCACTGTGGCCCACGGCTCAACTCCGTCCGTGAAGTTGCTCTACTGTTTGGGCACGGTAGTTGCCCCGGCGCTGGAAGAACTGCACTGGGATGGGACAGATGTCACTGCAGATTCCCAGATGCCCTCCCAAGGTGTTAGCAGGAGGGTGTTGGCTGTGTTTGCATCTCTAAACGCGTAGACATGGCGGTTTTGTGAGAGCTGGAGATGTGACTTACTGTGACACAGATGGAATTTGGCGCAGTGCTGAAAAGCCGGAGTCACAGTGCCCGCTCATTGACCGCCGTATTGACTGCAAGGATGGCCTCTAACACATTAGCAAACATCACAGCAAGAAGAAATATGAAGTACTCTACATATCCTGATCTTTACTAAGTGAATGGCAAACATTTTCCAAAGAATTTACAGACTGCAAGTGTATTCACTTACAACTTAACGGAGTCGCAACGGCTCATGTCTCGACTACTTCCTAGCTTCTTGCTTGATACTGCCACCTCCAAATCTGATTACTTACTCATCTGACAATCCATACAAAGTATTCTTAGACCAAGCCAGCCAGCAACCATGTCAGAAATTCAAACAAGGCCAACCTCAAAGAGATTATACTCATATCATTGTCTGTCATTGGTCTAAGTCTTCCATTCAAGAGTTTGATTGACAGATCTATGTGAACTACTTATTTCTAATTGTAGCAAGGATTACCAGACAGGCATCACCAGTGTCAGACTCAAAGAGCATGCACAGATATTACCGTTGATTAAAGTCGCCAAGCGGTCTCATTGCGTCAAATCTCGATCTACTTGGTCGAGGAGGGCAGATGTGCTGCAGTAGGTTAGCAAGCACAGTGTGTAGTGACGGTGTCATTTGACGCTGTCGAAATAGTCACATACTTTTCCAAAGCCCCATCCCAATACCATCCTACGCGCCCGGAAAGTTGCATCTGCGGCGCATCTAGCCCCCCCCACACACTGCTGAGTACTATTGGCGTCGTCGTCCGTGAGTGTGGAGGCCTCGCATCGAGGGCTTACACAAATGGCTGCATCATCAAACAACGGCTTATACAATGACACAAAGTCCAATGTCATCTGCGTCATTTGCGAGGCGTGGAGACATCGGCGGCGTCCAAATTGGCCGGCATTCGGTGTCGGTGGGTCCAGAAAGGGCAGGGAAAGAGTTTGGCGGCTGGATGGCAGCTCGTTGTTGAGCTGCCATTGTGGTAAGTGGCAAGAGACAATGTTGAACGTCATCCGATCACGTTCCGGCACTTGCCGGATTGCGTTCGGACTCGTTCGGATCGCATTTGGACCATATTTGCCTTTGTTCTCAGCAACGACGACGGCTTCGGGGCTCATTGTAATTCATTAGATGAGCACCATGTAACCTTGAAAATGATTTTAATACTGACTGCAAAAGTGCGAGTATACTTGTTAATTACCCGTACCCGTACCCGCTCAAGTGGTACTCGGGTAACGGGTATGGATTGGGCCGGACCCCATGTGAGTGAACACCTGGCCGGTAGGGTATCCGGATACCCGGGTATTTACTTGTGGGGACTTTAGTGAGAGCAATGGCAAGGGTGATCAGACTCTCTGAAGGCCCCATTGTCATTGTTGGTCATTTGCTGCCCTGTTGCGGGGGCTTACACATTGTGTTGCTAAGGCTGCAATGTCCTAGCAACAGGCTTCCACATGTTATTCTTTGGCATCTCAGACTCAATACCAGCTGACGAGATTGTCAGGCTGACAGAGTTGATAATTGTCAAGCCCCAGATGGTGGTGGTGGGAGGAAAGGGCATTGATCAATGATCAGGTTCCAAATGGGTGGCCAGAGACAATGTTGCAGTCAGCCTCTAAGAAGAAAGTGGTGGCATTCTTGAGAATCTGATGGTAGATCAAAATGGCAAGAAGACAAGCTCAGTGCATGGAAATCAAGGCACATGATGATGTTCACATACAGCAAGCACCTTGATGAGCTTCTTTACAATCCTCCACTCTTGATCTGATAATTTATATTCATGCAGCTCAACAACCCGGTTGGCTGTAAACTTGGATACTGCTGTCTCCAGGTTGATGAATGTCTTCAATATATTCCAGGTCAAATTTTACTGGGTTGCAACATCACATGAGATGACTCCATAGTCAACACCCATGGACTCAAGGAGCACACGCCAGTAGAGAAGGAGAATACTGCTAGAGTTGACAATTTTGCTGGATAGACGGCGAGTGTATAGACGGCAACACTCGCAAAAGTGTGACGTTCACACAAGACTTTTTAACAAACTTTGAGCAAGGCTAAGCATACTGGTAGAATAGACTGCAACTATGCTTTATTCTACTCATCTGTCATGCCCAAGAGACCTTTAATCACGCCATCCGTATCATCTGCATTAGAAATACCATTAACCTGAATATCTGCCACATGTGCCTTGGCCTCATCCCACTCAATATTGGTCGCTGCTTTGACAATTACTTCCTTTAGTGATGAGAGCTTTTTTTTCTTACAGTCTTTGTCCTTCTTTTCTTTTGGTATCTTAAACTGCTTTAGTGTGCTTTGTGCAATGAGATTGACCGTGTGTGCAAAATATCAGACTTGATATCCGCATTCATCAAAGTTGGGCAACAGCATTTATCTTTGATCAAGACTTGATACTGACATATCTTGTCTGCAATTCTGTAGTCTAGTCTTCAACAACATGCAAAAACATCTTTTCCATGGCTTTGCCACAGTGGGACCAGGGGGCTATTCGGTAGTTACCACGGTGTGTCATCAATAAAGCTCAGACCTCCGAAAGCTCAACAAAATCCAGGAGAACCAATATATGCTTGTCATTCTGAATACTTCATGTTATATCCACCGACGGAACATGGATTGGTGCAGTCCATGCATCGAGGATAAAGCTCAGGTCACTCTCATACTCCTACTCAAACATTGTCAACCCTTTTGAGAGTAGAGCAACAGGATAATGTACCTGTAACTTGCATGCAAGATACTCCCTTATATGTGCCATCATGTTTTTAACATTCTTTGCAATCATAGTTGAATGGGGGATGTAGTAAGAAGGGTGTCCCATCTTCATCAGCCATTTGTTGGAGGTTGAGTTCACAGCCACGGACAAGTGAACCCGGCAGCCAATGGTGTGCTTGCTATGTGGGCTGTCGCCGTAGTTTACATTACTCATTCTGTACTTTCTTCCCTACCATTTGCAACAACCACTGCCTGGCTCTGCAAAGGTCTTGTCTCATACCTCCCTGGGCTGCTCTTTCCTTGGTATGTATCTATCACAAACGGTCTACCCCAGCTGAGGGAATTCAGCTTGCTTCAGCCCCATTACCGGCTCCCAAAGGTCATCGCTGTGTGCCAGTCCCAAACTAAACATTGCTGTAGACAGCCCTAAAACCACCCACATCACACATCATCTTCCCACTATTCTCACCATCATGGCTAAGGGGAAATTCATCATTCTCACGTCCAACGACAATCTCAACAACTTGATTGTCACAAATCGCCTCCATTTTACTTCTTCCATCACATGCTTCCCTCGCCCCTTGTCATTGCTACTTTCTTCCAACACTGTGTTCACGGCCATGTTCACAGTTAATGTGATCATACAAGTAGGACATTCCTACTTGTCATGTGACTAGTTCACAGTACTTCCCAATCCGGATGTTCACACCTTCCCGTTCCGGATGTTCACACTTTCCAACCGTGAATGTTCACACTTTCCAACAGTGAATGCTCACATGTTCACAGCCAACCCGGACAGCTGTTCACACCCGCTCTGGCCCCCATAATTCACATGTTCACAGCACCTTATGATACCTGTTATTTATCCTATGATAGCCTGTACCTCACAGTATATATCGCACAGTCTCTCTAGCTAGTTCCCCAGTTTATCAACTTTGTCTACTCACTGTTTGGTCGCACCCTGCACTGTAGTAGCATTGCTCTCTCACCGCTATCATCTATCTTATTTTCTCTGCTCTCTATCTCGTTCCTGTCTATGTGACTTAGGTGGTTGTTTGGTTACGCTGGACGCCTTTTCTCACATTGATCTACACTCTGCGTGCACATCTTTGTGGCAAGGGCCTCTAGATCATTGTCGATGGCACACGTGCCACTCCAGTCGGTAATACCAACATTTGGGCAGACAAGGCCCAGTGCTCTACTGCTGCCAGCATCATCATTGACCGTGTTGCCCGCAACCAGCTGGCTCATATCCGCCAATTTGATGACGACCCCAAGGGAATGTGGGATTGCCTCGTTGCCACACCAAACTCTGGAAGCAGTTCGACAAAATCACCCTCAAACCCACCGTCACTATGGCCAATCACATCAATCTCTTGCAAACAAGTACCAGCACCAGAATTGGAAGAGGAAGGTGTCATGATCCAGACTCAGAGACTACCCCTTGCGGACGACCACAGTGCCCTGTCTACGCTTCAGAAGGCCATCACCTCAAAAACACCCCAAGTTAGCGCAACCGCTGTGTCACAACCTCATTATCCGATCGCCAATCTGGTTCCGCCACACAACTATTATCCTTGGCAGCATTTCCCATACACCCTCCCTCCTTCCCACAAACCAACCGACCCTCCCCTTGCGGGTTGCGATCAAACCCTTCCACACGTCTCCCGACGACACTCGCCACATCCCATTCTGAACTAAACGCCTACATATGAGCGGATCACTTAGCCCGGACTCACCATCCTACAAGCGCCACAGAAACCCATCACATCCTTTGCCAGAGATGTGCCTCCAGGACAAACCACCGCAGAGAACACAACGACTTCAAAGTCAGGACAGGGTCCGACATAGTCACAACCCCGCAAAGCCCGACAGGCCCTGCCGGCCAAACACCGTACTGATTGCGCGCCTTATCGCGCCCGCCTTTGCTGTTCCATGCTAATGGAACCTCTACTCCATGTGCTCCCGACTGCGGAAGCGCCTATCGCGCCCATTGCCATCGGTCTCACCGCGTCCCATGTTGACATATCCAATACTCCCGTCGGCATCCCCTACCGCCGTGATCATTGGCGTATATTCACCCGCAATCACGCGCTCCGCCAACATCCCGACGTTCCAGATGTTGGGCGCTGATGTGCAGTGTGATAAAGCGGCGTGAAATAACCACTACTAAACCAACAACAAATCTACTTGTACTTAGGTAGGAAACGAATTGGTCGAGATAAGGGGTAGGATATTGATTCACGGATAACGGGCTTGTTAAAGCTTAGCAGGACTATACGTCCGTTTTATATGCACAAATGCAAGTTTGAAGGGGGTTATGAGCGAATAGGATCTCCGCATCGCACTTAGTCGAATAAAGGTTCGTAGCCAAATAGAGCTAAACAGTAAGACGCGCGACTAGGTCGGGAACGCTCACAGATAGGTATCTTATGTGTTTGGTCTGCTTTGACGGACAACTGTTACTAACAAGCTATCACGCGTAGAGTCCTTCAACACCCAACTAAATCCTCTACTTTAGTACAACTCGATCGTCTTCAGAGTCTATCAGATACTGTGCCTACAAGAAACGGAATCGGCTACTTAACGTCGCACCAGTTAGGCTAACTAAGCTTCCTTTTTACAGGCGGTTGTCTCTGGGGAGACGATTGCTGCTAATTGGATTCGTGCGGTATCTCTGGGGAGAAGTCCGTATTCACGAAGGTTACTGGGTACTGAAACGCTAAGGTTCTGTGCGTCTTCGAAGTTCTTAGGTCTTAGGTATCTAGCCACTTAGGCTTCTTAGGACTCTTTACTCTGCTTGGTTACTTGGGTTCTTGGTGACTTGGAATTGTTCGCAATCTTTGATTGAACTTCTTAATTGGGCTATAAAACCCGAGTTACGGCTAGGTACAGATAAACGCTTTGTGGGCTTTTTACTGCGGGGCACTAAACTACCTTATTACACTGTCTTTGTCCTACTTATATACTGCTACAAATACGGCTAGGTAAGCTACATTACTACTACACGGTTATTGGTCGGTCCGTTCGGACCTTCATCGTTAATCAGCACACACGAGAAAAGTCACAAGACTAGCCTCGTTCTGTGTATAAGCCAGTTTACTCTCTGTTTAGACGTTGCATAGATTACTTGTGAAGCTCCGGCACACACAACTGCACGCCTTCGGATAAGCAATCCTAGCCTTGGCGTTCCGACTTAGAACGCTGTCTTAACTAGCCCAGTGCTTTGTATAGGCGTGAGCCCACTCAAATTACACCGACATATGTTACGCATATGTTACTTAGCCAGTTGCTATGGTAGGGTTTATTTCCCTCGGGACCCACAATGAACTTGGACCAGGATCGGCTTGGCATTATGATTCATCATTCCGTTCGCATTGTGGATGTCGGCCGAAGTTTACTTGATAGTTTCCACCAATGATATGGCGAGCACACTAGCTTGTGATTTGACCGTTAAGTCGCTTGTTCTTCTTGCGGGGATATCTGGTGTTACGAATATATCTCGCATTATTCTTATGTGTCACGTCGAGATTCATTGTATTGACCGTATTTGGTAATGAACGCTAGGTTCCGGTACATCGCGATTGGACTCCCGTCTTGGGATACTGATGTCTAGCCTGTTAAGTAGATCGGCTGCACTCGGTGTCTTATACTTGACTGATAATGAGTGTGTCACAGCTTAGCTCTTAAAGATATTGAGTTCCTCCTAAAGGAGGGGACAACTTGAGTGGGGATATTCAGCCCTGGATGACCTATTACGGTCTGATGTTCCATGCTAGGAGCGCTTTCCTTGTCCTAGAAAGCGGCTCCGTGTTGTCTTTAAGTAGCTCGATCTGTTCTTGGCTTGCTGCATATTGTGGACATAGGCTATATAGAAATCGCAAAATCTGGGCTTTCTAGCCATGTAATTCCATCATGCATATCAGCGCCCTTCCAACCTTGAGTTATGAATAGTATATTTAGCTCAGAGGCGGGATATCCAGATCCCGCTGCCCGCCGTATAAATATGCCCTCATAACCTTTGTATTTTCTAGAGTGGACTTTACGTTGAACTACCCGTTTTACTCCAATCCTTGCGAGACGCCCTATCGCTTCCCTCTCCTTAAACCTCAACATAGTCATTGTCCAAGTACTCCCTTAGTGCCAGGCCTATTGACCGACACCTGTCCCTTCTTTCATCCCGCTTATTGCGAGTCTCCCGTCCTGCCAGCGGGTGTTATTGACTTATCCCCCGCGCCACACTAAACTCTCAAGGGTACTAAGACAGACGCTGACAGAAGGACAAGAAGACACTTGAAGAGGAGGATGATGAGGATGAGAAGGAAAAGACAAGAGACGCTGCCTTACTCACACAGGTTGCAAACCTTGTTGCAATGGTCTCAGCGGATGGGGAGAAGGATCCAGAGGAGGTGCAATGCAGAAGTCTTTGTCGGGCAAGATCATGTTCTGCAACTGCAGTGGACGCAGACACTACAAGTTGGAGTGTTCCAGTGAGGCTGGCGCTGCTGCTGCCGCTTTTGGTCACAACTTGGACAAGGAGGATGTTGCTCCTGCATGCTAGTGACAACAAGGATGGGGACTATGACTGGGAGGCAAACTGTGTCAATGTTATGATGTGTCACCGGATCCGGGATCCTCTCTGCGGAGGGACCGACAATTATGAGTGGGGCGCCACCTCTTGTCGTAGGGATGCCAAAACTGGCCATCACGGGAGTCGCCAATGCCTGTACTGGATACTAGGATCAGGCCTTGCAAGTCTCCCAACCGCCGTCCCACCCACGTTGGGTTTCTTCAACCAACGGGAGAACACTCGCGCGCGCCCACATGGCCGTATGACACGACCCGACTATTATTAGATCAGGAAGTGCTCATTGGGAGTCGGGCGCCACCCAATCCCTCCCTCTCCTCGCTCGTGCGCCAATCAGACAACACCTTACTGGGCAGGTACTTGTCGGGGACGGCGGAAGGTGCCTCCTCCTTGGCGACTGATCGCTCCCGACACATCGGTCGGTCCAATGGTTGGACCTGTTGGGGGATGCGCATAGGAGGCATTGAGCGAGTATAAATACGGGATCCATATGTGGTAGTTACTCAGACTTTGGCCTTATCTAGTTTCTTTCCCAATTTTTGTGCGGATACTCTGAGACCTCCCCGACAAGGACCCCCTCCCATGTCTCCCTTCGACTTCTCCGCGCCTCGCCCGGCTGCCCCTAGAGTTGAGCAACCTCCCCCCAACCGCCAGCGTCGAGGACATGGCTCGTCGAAGGTCCCCACCGCTAGTCTGGGACAGTGGGGGGAATTCCCTGGAGCGATATGCATGTTGTGCCCGCAGGAAAACCACCAGCGAGTTGGCCCCCCGGACTGCTGGCGGTTGGTCCCTGTCTCGGTGGGATCAGGTCATAACAGTCAATGTGGCAGTTTGATTCATGGGGTTGTTGGAAGTCGAGTTCATGGCCGCAGACAAGCGGACCCAGCGGCCAATAATGTGCTTGCCCTGTGGGCTGTTGCCGTAGTTTACGTGACTTGTTCTGTACTTTCTTCTCTACTGTTTGCAATGACCACTACCTGGCTCTGCAAAGATTCCTTGGTCTGTATCTATGATGGGTGGTGGTTGAGAATATACCAGATGGCCAATCACTTTTTATATATCACCTTGTAAATAGGAATGTGTATGCTGATGGCTATCCAGACCAGTGACCATCTGGCGGGGACCGCAGCTATGGCATCTCAATATCTCGGAGGTAGGCTCTTTATCCTCCACAATACATTCGAAGGATGCTTCACTTTTGATGACCCCAAGTAGATATAGATCTGCTTTGGAACCTTGATTCTATCATACATCCTATTAAAGTAGATTAGTACAATATACATTACAACTTCAGACTCATGAATACTTGATTGCTGTGTGAAATAGCGCAGATGGGTAGTGGGTACCCGCTGAGCCTGGCAAGTTGTGGTGGTACTCGGACTCACACACCCAGGTTGTAACCCAGGTGGGTATGGGTAAAGATCAGATCTCTCTATCTCACGTATACACGTACTTTCCCTGATTAGCTCAGGGTTGGGTGTGTGTCACTAGACCTACATCTGCACCTGACCCGTGCTATTCACCACTATCTTAATGAAGATTCATTCAATGTCTTCTTTTAAGCATCTTGGCTCGAATTTAGTGTTCAAATATCCTTGACAAGATAGATTAATCATCATCTGAATACATTGTTTCAATTTATATGATATTATTAACAATCACCAGGATGTAATAATTTTACTATAATAGATTTTATAGTGATTACTTCTTCTGTTTAGCCTTCTTAGCTTCAGCAGCCTTTTCAGCTGCTTTTCTGCGTCTTTCTTGTTCATCAAGTTCCTAATATACAAATTCACATTTTAATGAGAGATATATTGAATAATCATTGTGACTATGACTTACATTTATTGCAACTTGTGCAACTTTTTCTTTAGTGTCTTCTGTCCATTCATGTACATTGTTCACTGTAAGATTTGAGTCATTAAATTAGATAGAAGAGATAGATATAGTAATACCATAAACAGCATAGGCAGTCTTTTCATTTGGTGCTTTACCTACTTTTATAGATTCAATTCGAATATCTTTATTGAGGTATTCTGATGCATAGTTGAATAAAAGTCAATAAGCAAAAAAAAAACATGAAGTAAATGCTTACTGTCTCCAAGCTTTTCAACCGCTAGTATAAGTCTTAGTAGATGGTATCTTCTATATACAAATGATACTTTCCTGTTGTCATGATATCAATGGTTTGAAGTATGGTTATGTTGTATGAATAATTGAATCCAGCTTGGTTGCAACTTTTATATATGTACAAGGCATATAGTTATCATGCAATGAAAAGAAATTTTCATTCTCTAGAGATCAAAATGGTGGATTCTACAATATTGATATCAGCAAGAATGAAAGTGTTAGAAAACTAGAATATGTATACTGGCTTCAACACAATATTAGATTCAAATTGAGATCTAGAATGATGTGTGCATATTCTGCAGCTTGAATGCTCCAACTCAAGAGTCACAGTCGTGTATTGATCATTCTCTGTATATGCTTTACAGTATTTTCCATCATTTGTTCACATTGGCTGTCTGCTTTCATTCTGTCATGCACACTTTTCCAAGTGCTTGAAGTTAGGTTTTCAAAAAAAAACCTATCATACAGTGAGGCACAGTAATGGCCAAGCTGCTATGCCTGCCTGTTCATTGTACACTATATCACTGATTCATTATCCAACATTCTACTTGCTCTCAATTCTCCTCAAAGCCCATTCAAATATGATCCTCCAAATCTCCATACTACTCGTGTCTCCAGCTCTACAACTGTACATCATGTCACAATGTTTCTATGCACTTTCATAGGCTGTACTAGTCCATTTGTCATTTGTCGGTCAGGCAAAATTTGGAGACAGGAATGTATATATAAGGCAGCAACCACGTCTGTATTCAGTCTAAATGTCCATTGCCGACCAAATAATGGAAGATCCCATCATATTTAAAACACTGTCAGAAGCATTTCGCTGTTGTGTTGTGATACGGAGCAATGGACAGAACAAAATGCAACAGATAGGTCTGCCGTGAGAATAAGCTGCCTGTGCTGGTACAGCTCCAATCCTGCATTGTGTTTGTTATTGGTACTGTTCATGATGACAATGAGACAAACCCACACAACCGCCATCAGCAGAGCCACGTGAGAGCTTGATCCCGCCTTCAGCATTTTTGGGGTTTTGCTTTCCTCCGTGACGACGGCAACGCCTCCTCCATCCCCCGCATCCATGCTCCTTTCATTTGGCCTCGATCGACGATCGACGCTTGGACTTGCCACCATGTAGTGCCGATATGATGGGCAGAACGGTGCGTGTACATTCCTCGATCCCAGCGCTCCGACTTACGGTTGGGTGTTAGACCCTCTGCATACGTGTCGCCGCGTTTGCCTGTCCGCCTGCCTCCGACCCGTGTTATACCATCATCCCAACCATTCGGGCTTGGTTTCTGCCGCGTGCCTGTCCTCCACACCGGCCGAGCTCCTGCGCCCAGTCCACCTGCCTGCCTCCCCGGTATACAGCAAGGCTGGTGCGCTCCCACAGCTCGTGTAAACTTCCCGACGCCAAGTGTATCTGCAGCCTGGATTCGAGTTTACGTCATCCAATCCCTCGCGCCTCCAGGTCCACAACCGTGCGACGTCCCAGAGTTCTGATGGCCCCATCGCTGAGCGGGATTTTCATGCGCTGCCACAGGCCGTGTTGGCTCACTCCTCCCTCGTCAATCAGACCAGAATGTTCGCCCCGATCTGCATCGCACTTTGGCGTCGCCTAACGCGATATCTGCCTGGTATCGGTCCGAACCACGCGCTTTTCGCCCAGCGACATCGTATCTCAGCCACTCCCACAACCTGGCAGCTTTTACTCGACGATTATGCGCCGTTTGGGCGAGCCTCGTCGCGCTCGTGGGACGGTGATATCATCTCTATCCTTTGTGCGATCGCATTCACATGCCCGTGTCCTACGGCCTCTACCACTACACTACCTGAAATAATAATCTGTTTTGGGACTGTCTCATTCTTCTGGCGGAACACGCTAAGTGCCAGAATTCGAGGGATCCATTTAACGTGATGGCAATGCAGAGACGAGAATGTATGCGTGAGGCGGTGGTCCAATCCTCCTCGGCGTACGCGGCCGACAAATAATGGAAGAACACGTAGCATTCAACCATCGTCGGAGCATGATGCTGTTGTGTGGGATCGTGGACGTTGGGATGAACAGAATGCAATGCAATCCGCGAAGAGGCTATGGATTAGGGAAAGGGTCAGCGTGATTGGAATGCTAGCAGGGTGTGTGTAATGGATGGAACGAATCCACGAAGAGCCGGTGTCGAGTGTTGTGTCTTCGGTCTACACCCACGGTGGAATGCTTTCGCTAAGCATTTCATTATGCTGCACGGACGGACGCGGTCATCGCGGCTCGCCGTGTACCGGCGACGGAAAATGCTTTCACGTTGGAACGTAAAATGCACGAAAGACGGGGAATGATTACAATTCGCTGAGGGCTTTCCACAGAAGAAATGCATCGCTGTGATTCGTCTCGACGTCGAAATGCATGCAATCTCAAGGCGGGGTGCTCTTCATGGAGAATAACCAACGAAGTCTGATGCGAATCACCATCTCCAGTTGCATGCTCCTCGTATTGGAGGCGAAAATGGACGCGTATGAGATGCTGAGCATCTACATAGCAGCATCCGGCAACGTTGGGATGATTCAAATGTACACGTGGAGCAGTTGATCCGCTTTTTGCGTCTTGCCTTCGTTCAGCCACGTCCTGCTCCCCAGTCTTCGATTCACCAGTAACATCGCCGGAGTCCTGCTGTTTCCCGAGCTCGTACCCCTACTTTCCTACTAGCAGTGTCACTCAGGACTTGATTGACACGACTGCCACCCTTTCGATATGATTCTTACCCCTTATCGTTCTGCGTTGAAGTAGATACCAGGATTCTACCTGGCTATTCTCTAGTTCATTGCGCGCTCGGAGTCGTATAGTCTGTATCCTGTCAGAGCGCTCCTCCTCTGTGGTTGCACGCCACTCTCTCTACGATCTGGCAATGCTGGTACGTCCATTTCGCCGCCAGAGTTCTCTGATATAAGCCAACAATATACGTCGCTCTCTAGCTACTTCTGGACGGTGATCCGCTTCGCCAGCGCTGTATACAGCGTCAGTCTATGCTCGTCGTCTTCCGGATCGCTGTACCTTCAAGTGGCAGCTTCATCTCAACTTGAACTCCTCGTGGCGTTCTCATGTCCTGTACCTTCGATTGCGGGTTTCTCGCTTTCCACTTACAGGAGATTGTCTCCTTGAGAGAGTACGTTACCTCTAGAGTCGCCTTTCGTAATCCAGGACACGAAGCCACAGTCCCCTGTGCCTTGAACAGGCCATCCATCCTTCGGCTCTCACGATCTTCTCATAGGCGAGATATGAATGCGCGCGGTAGCAATATGCCCGCCTCTATGAGGCTGTTCCTTGTGGGTATTCTGTGTCTCCTTCCCTCCGTCCATCATGGCTGAAGCACTGACATTCGGAGCAGGAATCGCATCCTCGCTCATCACCCTCCTCGACACCTCCGTCAAAGCCGTCAACTACCTCAAGACATTCCGCGACGCTCCCGCGGAAGGCCGGGATGTCATTCGTGAGCTCAAGCTCGTCCAGCGAAACCTGGAGCAACTTCGGAAAGCCTCGCTGCATCGACCTGCGGGCGACCGTTGGCTCCAGGCGCTGCGAAGTGACGAGATCGATCTTCTCGCTAGCCAGATTGTGGGAAAGCTGGCGGTCATGGAGGCCAAGGGGAGAAGGGGTGGCAGGTCGCTATTCCGGAGGATGCAGTGGATTTTTCAAAAGGAGGAGATGCAGGGCATGCTTGGCTCTATACATCGAATGAACGTCTTGCTGCAGCAAGCGCTTTTGGTCGACACGTAGTAAGTAGTCATGACTATGTCCGCTGACAAGAGTTTGATCGCATTTTCAGCGAGCTGAACGTTGCGATCAAGAAGGACGTCGAGTCTGTCAGCGCCAGGCTGAAAGAGGTACAAAAGAAGCTGGAGGCCATAACGAGTGTCAAAAACGCGCCGTACAGTCGTGAGTTCAGCTTTCTGAACATTCGGTCAATGTGTTTACGACATACAATACAGGGAAAATAATGAACGATACGCGCCAGTCCCTTGTGACGCAGAATTCAACAGACCGTCTTGTTGTTCTGAGGACCAAATACCGCCGAGAAAGCTCGACTCGTACGACAAGCACCATCAGCTGCGGCAAACAAAAAAGCCTGGCCTCATCAGACACTCGAAAATAGCATGAGCGTCGTAGTTAAGCTTCCAGCCGGACGTGTAATAGGATCCAAGGACGAGAAGGTCGTTCAATGTGACGGGAAATGGTAATTTCATCCATAGTATGTTACTATGTATTAGTAAAGTTTATGGATCTCCGCCAAATATTGAAATATTGACCCCTCACCGGTTATCGTATAACTGTATTCCTGGTCGTCGGCCCGAGTCGTAGCCGCCCACGGACAATTAGAATGATATGGCGCGAGACAGCTCTTACGACGTTCTACCGTATGGCACATATAATGTAACAAAAGATTTTCCGCGCGCATCATATATGGCGCAGGCAATTCAGTGTAGCGGTGATGTCTAGCTGTGGTAAACGCAGCCCGGTTAGCGGGCGTGTCGCATGAAAGGCTCGCACACGTGCTACGACTCCCAGCAAACAACCGCCAACAAGGCTTTTTCTCTTTCACCATCATGACTAGAATTTCGGTAATTTGGACGCGCTTCTTTGAGCACATAAATTAGCGTGCATACATCCCAAAGTCTTGTGACTGGCTCCTCGCGTATGACGTGCTCTCACGAAGTGCTCACTTCGAAACGTTATCCCTACATGGCGCGTAGATCCTCTATTTGTTTGCCCCACACCTCAAAACCGACTTCCATACGCAGATACGAATGCCACGGTATATACGACTTCTCCCTGAGGACTCTTCATTGAGCACATGTTGTCTTGACATCTGAGCCTTGTGCTACGGCATCACATGATGCTAACTCTTTTTGTTCATCAGTGTCTTCTCAACGGCCGGTTCTCATCCACTCTCTGGCGAAGCCCTCAGCGGAGGATTGGCGCCTCATGGGATCCGTTATGAGCCTTCTGTGCTCTCGAGAGCAATATTGACCTTCGTATAAGACGCGTTAGTTGCTATTCAGCGGCATCAATCCTCAACGCGATGCAATTAACGATTTTCACAGGCATCGCTGTCTGGGCTCTTGCTTTTTCCGCACCTCTATTTGCTTCTGCAGCTCCTGCTGCCAGTTGCTTTCCCGCTCTGGGTTTCACCATGCCGAGCACGACCCCCAGCACTCTTACCGGATGGTGGTGTGACAAGAGCGACGAATACGCATTCGTCGGTTTCAGTTATGAGGTCACCGCTTGTGGGCAGGATTTTTCGTCATATATAGATACCGACCAACTGCTATCTTCTGTTTAGGTCAAAGCTTGACGACTCTTCGTCGCGAGTTCCTCGACATACGTAACAATTTTGCTGGACGTTATGTTCGCCTTTACGGATTTTGCGATCGTACAGGATTCTAGTAAGCACCCCTCGTTGTTGCCCAGCTTATGGGCTTATGCCCTCGCAGCGACAACATCGTCACTGCCGCATGGGAGGCGGGTCTCGGCGTACACGCTCTGATCTGGGTAGGGAATCATCGCTGTGCATCTCCTGACTACCTCTGACACATGTCGTACAGTTCGGCTTCGACGGTACAGACGAGTGGATTGGACGGCGTGACACTCTTCTTGCTGGATTGCACGCTAACCCGCGAGCCAAGTTTGTGACGCGTGTGTTACAATTTGGAAGCGAGCCGCTATACGATTGGGTTCTTGACCCGGACGACCTCGCTGCTCAAGTTGTTGCTGCGAAAGCAAACCTTTCAGACTTACATATCCCGGTGACAATCTCGGAAATGGCGTATGTCCTCAACTCATTCGAGCTTCACTCCTCGTTCTAACGCGTAACACAGTTATGGGTATCAGGCATGACCACTGTTGATCTTTTGGTGGTATCTCTAATGTGTCGTGGTATCGGTAGGAACACGGAGGCGCGCTTTCAGTCCTGAACGAGATAGACCTTATCGACGCGCACATGCTGCCATTCTTTTCCCAGACTGCCTCGACGGGTATGTGAGCTTGAACTATTTCGTGCGAACAGTGTCTGAGTTTCGAACAGCTAACAACTCCTGGCCGGACGTCACCAATGACCTCAACTGGTGCGTTTCTGTTCAGTCAAATGACCGCGATAAGTTATGTTCGATAGGTTCATCACCAACGGGCAAGGAAAGAAGATATATCTCAGCGAAGTTCGCAGTGTTTCTGCCCACCCCTCGCGTCGTCGCTGACGAGATGCACGTGTAGAACGGCTGGCCTTCGGTGACGTCCGACGGTGTACAACCCAACAGTCCCAACGCCGTGGCGAACGTCCAGAACGAAGCCGTACGTGACATACAGTATTTCCTCGGGCGTGGCATGACTGATGAAACCCAGGATTACTACACACTCCTCGATTCCAAGTGCTCTTTCTTCAAGACGGTTGCTGGTGGCGGGGTCGGGTGGTTCGCGCACATCTACTCCGACAACCAGGAGCCAGGATATGGCATTTATAACGCGCAGGGGAAGCTGAAGTTTGCCTTTAGTCCTAGGACGTCTTGTTGAATTTCCACCTATCTATACATTGATGAATACACGCCAAATAGCAGTACAACTTGACCCCGAAGTCCGAAGCAAGGATGTTCAATTGCAATGCTAGTGCCGACGTGTCTAGTGCGGATTTGTTATGCGCCGAGGGAAATTGGAACATAGACCACGCGTTAAACGCCTGATACCACAGTGGGAAAAGTAGGATGACCCATTAGATGACATGGGGCGGGCTTGAACTCGCGACGCATGAGAGAAAGACCGGTATTTCACATTGCCACTCTTGAACTCGGACCACGACACGCTATCATTGTTCAATGAGCAGACGCGTCTTCGCAGTCCCATATTGTCTACTTCGTTGCGTGAGTCAAGCCTTGCTTGGAAACAAAGCGACGAGAGTTTTCCGATGGCCTCTGTGCAAGACATTTCGAGATACTACGTCATCCCCGCTGAAAGCATGACTTCCACACAACAAGGTCCCAGGGCTCGTCAGTCAATCTGATTCGGTGGCAAACGTTCTCGCTCGTCTCCTCGTTCGATCTTACTCACGCACCATTTTGTATGGGCAAACAGATTTCAGCGCAATTCACCAGCGCACCGGTGCGCTGGTGCGCTGATGTGCTGCGCTGGTGCTTGCGCGAAGGAGGACCGGGGTAAGTGCGCTGGTGGTTCATCAAACACCTCACTAGATGCGGGACGCTCAAGAACCACCACAAATGCCGCGTTACAGTAGTAAGATGTAGTATGTAGTATATGCGAGGACTTGCTTTGTGAGAGGAAGCGAGAAAGACGCAGATATGATATCATACCGGATTTGGAAGTGGCCGGGCGGACATTCCGGCATCGAGAGACTCAGTATCTCAAGTACCTTTTTTGCCAGACATGGATGCGAGATTGGTTATAGCTTTGAAGTCATCTCTTGAGTGTTCAATGACGACTGTGTAGTGTTTTTGGAGCTTGTTGTGCGTGATCAGTGAGTCGACTTAGGTAGGATCGGATTAGTAACACCGTATACACGGACTGATATGTACGCTCCATTTCTCCATTTCTCCATTTCTCCCTTCACCTCACTCCAGATACAACGCCTCATAAGTTACGAATCTATCTCTATTGTACAATTACCTATTGTGGATGTGGTATAGGTGGGTAGGTAGGTAGATGACGGCACACTTACTTCAAGATGATCGTCTCAAGCCATCACCGACTCTTGGGTGCTGACCGTGCCGTTGACTTGCCTTTCACCATCATTGACTATCGCAAGTACCTTTGCACTGGTCTATTTAGGGCCCGCAGGAGGGTGCGCTGTCCGTTGCGCTGATTGTTGCGCTGATCGCGCTGGGTGCGCTGGCAGTGCGCTGGCAGTGCGCTGGTTGCGCTTGTCACATGTGACATGGCGCGCTGGTTGCGCGCTTGGGTGCGCTCACTAAAATGCTGCTCTGCTCACCATTAGAGGTGCATGAATGCATGCCAGAGTAGTCCAGTCGACGGTGAGGTGCTGATTCTCTCACACTACTGATCTTCGCTTTGATCACAGCATTGCCATTGTCAGCTCCTTCATCTCGCGCCTCAACTTGACATGGTCGATTGCCTTTGAAGGAATAGACAGCTCGATAGTAAAGCTTCTGGAGTGCAGTAGCTTCCCGGTAAGTGATCATGTCTATCCAGCGAGGACATCGATATTGTGTACTTAGTGTTTGATCCTTATTCAGTTTCTTCAAAATCATATCTCTCGATTGAAGATAGACTTCATCCAATTGTTGTCGTACTGCTGTGACCGACACTAGTCAGCCGCAAATCTTGCTTGTGGCTGGACTAAAGAGCGATCTTGGAACCGAGTATTGAGTGGGACTTGACCCTGCTCACACCCCACCACGCTCAGCTGTGTTGTCTTAGAAAATGGCAGTCAAGATAAGCCCGAGATGTGAGAGATTCAACCGATGACAGCCCATGTATCCGAGAGTTGAATGCGTGACGGTACAGGGATGAGTGTCTACGGCAGTTCTGCATCGGCGCTGCGCGCTTGGACCTAGGTAAGTGTGCGCTGATCTGTCACGCATGATGCGCGCTGGCGCGCTGGGTGGTGCGCTGAATTCTTAGTGCCCATTTTGTATCAACTCAAGGTCCACTCTAAGGAATTTGTGCGACTTGTATGTATGTTCATATGCATCTATGTGGCGGACACGCTATCGACGGTTTCCAAATCAATAGGGATGCTGGGATGGTTACACCTAGAACCCGAGGACACAGACCTACTTGAACGGTTCGAATCTCGTGGCGGCGCCTATTTGATAATCATCGATTCTGGCATCGTGTTTGATTGGGGAGTCGCGTGCGCTATTTATACGATGACAGCCGTACAGCATAGACGCCTCATCTTGCCTCTGCCCATGATGTCACTCAACAGCACTTTCCAAGCGAGAAACAGCAGCTACGAGGACCTTCTCTCCGCTAGCGATACTAGCGACAGCGATACCTCCGAATCTGCCTCGCCTGCTGCCGACCTTTTCAGCATCGCTCCGGAAGTCCCAGTCAACGAGGAGAATACCCGGGTACAATGCGATAACTACCTGCGCGTATACCGATGCTGGTCCCCGAAGCAGTGCACCTGGATTCCCTTCGATCCGACCACAATGCCCCCACCAAAGCTGCAGGAGAAACAGGACCTACGCAACTACTTCCACGAGGAGTTGCGCTATGCGCGTCCTGGTTTCAGCCCTGCCACCTGGAGCCCTGGAGTCTTTGGTAATATCAAGGACGACGAGGACATCGCAAGCTGGGTTCCGGTCATAGTGCTTACTCGCTGGAGCGACATCCTCTTGTCATTTCTCAGGTTAGCCTTCTCGTATCATCGACTCAGCAGACCGCTCATATGATTATCCCTCCTCGATAGGAAGACCGTCGGCGACAACTTTTTTGTTCAGACGCCAGAGTGTGGACCCGAGAAACTGTTTCCCTTTCTCACCGCCATGCAGCGGAAGCTGAAGGATGCGTATCAGCTTACTGCAACAGCTGATACGAAGACGGAGACAGAGTGCCTGGAGTGCATCAAACAGATTGCCGGGACTGTTAACCTGAAGGGAGGTTCGTGCGCATTGCAGCCTTTCTGCATGTTTCGTGCTCAATGTTTCTGTCAATCAGATATGTCGCGCGAAGCTATGATCGCATATACCGACAACATGATCCCTCAAGTCGTTGCGCTGATTGAATACCTCAGCAAAGAATTCAAGCCCATGTAAGTCCCCTATGCCACTCATTTACATCGTCTGATGATACGTCTACAGTGCCGAGAAGCTTGCTCTAATCAAGGACTATGGGCACGTCGAGTATGATCTGTACGTCTTCGGCCGTTTCTTCAGGGGAGAGAAGCTGATGTTTAAGTGTAGGCTGGAGTACTTCTTCGACGTCGATCAAGAAGTCGTGTTCGATTCGTTCAAGGACGACATGAGCGTGGAGAAGATCGCATACATCGTCTCGCGAGTGCATTTGAACAGGTCGGTAGTTTTGACTTTTGCTCTCATCGTGCGTATTCATACTGATGCTGCCAACAGCAGAGACAATCAAGTTGTTGTCACTGGATACAATTACGTCTGGAACGGCGAGGACTATGAGCGATTCACCTATAGTCAGGCCATTCCCCGATTCGAGGCAGATCTATTCGTTGAGATGTTACGCCACGCTAATGGTGACTCCAGGGAACAAGGGAAGCATCTGAGCTTCCGGTTGTACATCTCACGGCCGAGAGAAAGACCGAACTCCTGGGTAATCACTATTTTCCTTGACATGGTATCGTCTGAAGCTTGTATAAAGAACGCGGTCGTCTTTACACAAGTTTCTCCGGCATTTTCCACCGACTCTGTAAGCATGTCTCCCGCTCATATTTCTTAACTTGACACACTCTCGTTGTCACTTATCCTCAGACGATGGGGTACGTGCAGATCGCCACTACTCCTCTGTTTTTCACTGAATCTCACACCTTCTATAGCACCGGGTCGTCATCGACGAAGAACAGTACCGCAACCCTACTTACTTGATGTCCGCCATCCCACCCTCTCCAGTGCCCATGCAAGGCCGGGTTGCTCCTCGACAGGTCTCGCAATGGCCTAATGCACAACAGCCTAACTACGACAATGATGATTATTTCTGGGCGCACGTCTAGTCAGCCCTTTTCACCCGAGCCTTGTAGTCGCGACTAACCTCGTTGTATTCAGCGAGACACTGCCATCCATCCCTGAAGACAAACTGCACCTTCTCCCTGCACACGTCAATGGATTTGATCTCCAGAGAAAGATCTGGGTGAGATGTCCTGTTGAGAAAGTCGAGGAGATCAAGTTTGACGACAAGGCCTGGGACCACCTCGTGTTGGACTGGAAGACCAAGGTCAGTTCGTTGGTGTTGGGCGCATATATTGAGAAAAAACTGATGAACTCTCGCATATAGAAACTGATTAAGGGCCTGGTGACGGTAACGACCAAGCGAAACATGTCGGAGAAGATCATCTCAGATGTCATCGCTTCAAAGGGTGGCGGCTTGGTACGCACTGTGTTTATTCTTGTACGGCTGGACTCGTCCGAAAAGTATCTTGTAGCTTGCTGTATTGCATGGACCTCCCGGAACAGGAAAGACATTGACCGCCGAAGCCATTGCTGAGCATCTCAAGAGGCCCATCTACGTCGTCGGAAATGCCGAACTGCCCACCAATGCCGGAGGTCTCGAATCCAGCTTGCGTAACATTCTTGAGCTTTCAACCCGCTGGGACGCCGTGGTCCTCATCGATGAAGCTGACGTACGGGCTCCCTTTCGCCTGTATCATAGTCTGACCTACGACCTCCCTTAGGTATTCTTGGAGAAACGAAGCCTCCACGAGGTACGTACATACGCCTTCGCCTTGACACCACTCTCACCCGTCTCATGTAGATTGACCGTAACGCTTTAGTCTCTGTTGCGCTCCGCGTCCTTGAATATCATCGTGGTGTCATCTTCCTGACCACTAACCGTGTCACCTCCTTTGACGACGCTTTCTTGTCTCGCTTCTCCATCGGTGGGTCCGACGTCTTCTACGTCTGTCCCAGTACTCACAGCCTTCGAGCAATTCACTACCCGGATCTTGACCAGACTGGTCGACACGCCATTTGGAGTAAATTTTTCGAGCTTGCCGGGTGTCGCATTGTCACCAAGTACGATGCTGTCACTCCGCAAGAGAGCATCATCACAAAGGGCGATGTGGAGCGTCTCGCAGACAAGAGTCTCAATGGTAGGTTCCTCCCGCGCTCACAGCGTATGTGTGCTAAATCATGACTCTTAGGCCGAACGATCAAGAACATTGTGAGCTGATCACCTGTCGCCGTATCAAGGATACCATTAACGTATTTCCCCAAGGTTCGGACAGCGCAGGCCCTCGCCCTCGCCGAGTAAGTCACTTGATCTTCATTCTACACACCCTCTGAAAGTCGCTTCGCAGAGAGGAGCCTTTTGGCATTGAGCATGTAGAGGTGGTCCTGTCGGCCCAAGAGAAGTTCTTGACTGAGTTTGCCTCGTGATTGAATTGACTCGGCTCGCTCGCTGTACTATGTAACTGTATTCCTCTGTTTCTGTCTGCTGATATCGGATCGTTGACTATTATGAAACCGCGGAGCGCCGGAGCCTATACTGTAGTATCAAGGTTTTTAAGTCGTGATACTGACGGAGATAGCGGGGATAACGGCAATCAAAAGAACTTGGCGTCCGTCCATGGTAAATGCACACTTTACATAGGTCTCTT
Organism: Strobilurus orientalis; assembly: GCA_019915145.1. Lineage (NCBI taxonomy): Eukaryota > Fungi > Basidiomycota > Agaricomycetes > Agaricales > Physalacriaceae > Strobilurus > Strobilurus orientalis. Next base: position 2,201,480 of record JAHLML010000010.1, read on the forward strand.
TTCAACTGGTCTGTCCACCGTATACCATTGCTTCAAAATGTTTACTGTCACCGCGAAGAGTGGCCTGCCATACGTCTTCTCAGAACTCTCCCGGCAAGGTTCTCCAGCTCATCGTCTACAAGCCCTCAATCCCCATTCCGGTGGTAGGAACTCATAATCTGATGCTCGTTTATCTACCTTTGCTTCACCCCATTCTCAAGCAGCAGCGGCGGCGGCGGCGGCGCCCCGAAACCCTATCTCGATGACTCTTTCGCTTTTCATCGACGACACATCGTCCGATTTGTCGACGCAGTGGAAAGGCAAGGGCACGTTGACTAGTACTGTGATCTTTCGTATCGACCTCTATGAAACCATATGCGGCCTATCACACGTGCTTACAATCCTTCGTCATTTGTCTCTTCGATGGGCCATCGACCAGATCCTTTGGCCTTGGGTCCTACCTGTCGAGTTCGCAAGACGGCGTACATCATGTGGACGAGATAGGACCAGACTGATGTTACTGAAGCCAGGGTCAAGAAAGAATCTGAGCGGCTGAAGCACACGAGGGAAAAATTGAGGCGGAACTGTTCTCTCGTTCGTTGCCAGGCCCGGCATGGCGAGGAACGCGTAGATGTGAGCGACTGCAGGGAGCTATTGTTCCTTTGTTACTATCCATAGATGAAGCGTCACGAGTTCATGCTCATCTCGCGGCCGTTTCTCGCGCTAAACACCCTCCCGTTAACCTTTGCGATCAAGTGACTGAGCCGTCTGTGGGGTTGATACTCCATCCATCAACGGGAGCTCCAGTCAAATGTTCGCGGCAGACTGTTGATGATGTACTACACGAAAACCCTTCCTCCATCGCTTGCGATCTACATCAGACTGTCGTGGTTTGATTCCGCACTAAACGTTTACAATGTACAGAGCCATTACTTATCCCATTTACAACTACCCAGCATACAAAAAAGCGACGTAATATCATTTTCCCAGAGAGCGTCTCGCTCGTAAATTCGCGTACCCGCCTATGTGGCCAGCTTCCCGGTCGAGGGATAGAAGCCTTGATAGAGAGCGTGAGTGGCTTGTCGACAGAGCATCAGAAAGTGACATACATCGCTCGACCGAGTCAGGATTGTTACCCCACCATGGTGGCATGGTAACAACCTTCGCCGCGCTGAAGGCGATGAAGATGATGAGCATGTTGCTACGACGGTATAGGTCAGTGGGAGATGCGATACGGATCAGCAATGTACGTACAAGTTATAGCCTGTATCGGCGGCAGCTCCGGCAATATACGCGTACTTCTTCCAGAAGTTGTACCTGTCTGTCGAGGGAAAGTCAGTCGCTGTAGAGCGCGTGTGAGTCAGACAAGAAGACATACATCGCTTGAAATACAGGTTGTTGATCGTCCCGAGAATGAACCAAGTGAAGAAGAAGTTGCTGATGTATATGTAGCTATCGGGGAATCCTGTATCAGTAGACACTCCAGTTGTGAGAAGCAGACTCACAGGTTCTCAAAGGTGTCGGCGAAGATCGGCACGCTGACACGGTTGAAGCCCCACTTCGGTCGGAGGCGGTGACCGATGTAAAGCAGAACTGGCGCCACGGCGCCGACCAAGAAACCATACAGCTGCAGACATTCCACTTGAGTACGACAACCTCGAACGACGGAAGGATGAGACCCACCATAGGCGAGTAAATGGGATCGTTGAATAGTCGCTTCGGTCCGACCAGAGCGAAGGAGATGCTCTGGTTGTTCAACGAGATGACGGTAGAGCCGGTCCACTGATTGTTGGGGTCCGTCTCCGCTCCGGTGAGAATGGCGCCCTTCGTGTTGCAGACCCATAAAATGGTAGCATAACTGAAGCAGGTGACTGGGTCAAACACTGGGCGGATGAGTGGAAGCAGGCACATACTTGACAGGAACGCCGACAAGAATACCCCAAATTTGGGCCAGTAGGACAGACCGCGGAGGGATATGGTAGTAGTGGCCACTGCATAAAGCGTTGAGCATGCCATTATCATGTCAAGTGAGGAAAGCAACTCACAGTTTCATATCGGAAAGCATGGATTGGGCCTCATACCAGCCTACGCCGAAGATGAGCTCCGGAACACGGTGAAAGAGCGAACGAGACGTACACTGTCCAGAGATGACGCGATAACTGAGTGCTCCGATAGGATGACGAGAACCGCCGGCGTTTATGGCATAACCGTAGAACAATTCGTTGAAGTATCCAACCGACATTCCGTAGCCAGACACGGCGTAGATGTATCCTACGGAAAAAATGACTGTCAGATCACCCGGCCGTCTTGACTAGACGTGCGTAGTTACCCATGGGTATGACAATGATAGCACCGATAGCTATGCCGATGAAGAGCATGTAGATAGGCATGTACACTAGCACGAGCATCGATCAGCGCCGGGAACAAGCAAATAGCGGGAGGTGGCTCACAAACACCCTTCGCAGTCAAGATGATGAGGATGACGAACGAGGGGAGGAACAGCGCGACGTTCCACCACAGGGGAATTTGAGGGTAGCGTCGGATGATTTGCGTGAGCTGAGCCACAGATATTATGAGAATGAAGAATAACAGAAAATGATCGATGCGAATCACCTTATCGTTGTGGACTGTCTTCGACTTGTACTGAGCACGGAAAGTCCTCCAAATGGTGGGACCCTGGAACAGTGCGCACCCGACGAAAGAACCGACATACGCGACGTAGGAGAAAAAGTCTAAAAAAGTTCAGAATGGGTTGAAGAACACCGTGAAATGAGACCCACAAGTCCATCGGAGCTGCGCGCTCATCATCGGGGGACCGATTTGGTCAAACATGGTGACATTCAACGTATAGTCGGGGTTCATGAGCTGGGCCGTCGGGTACCTACTTCCGTTCCTCAGCATAAGAGCCTGACTCTGCATTGGGTAGATGTCAGACTCCCAAATGCCAGTGAGGTGGCCGACCGGTACGAGGATCCATGCGCCGATGACACCGGCCACGAAGATGTTGATCTGCGTCCAGTAGGGATAGTAGACAAAGGTCGAGCCAATGTTGGACCAGTCAAGGGTGAAATTGAGAATGCCGGCACCGCCAAGACCAGAACCGAGGAATTGGGCGGTGGGGTTTTTCGTGAACCAGCAGAGAAGGGCAAGTGATGACGTGAACGGAAAGACATACTATCGAGAGCGTTAGTCACTGGGTCAGTGGCGATGAGTATGAAGGGCACCTCAGGAAGGAACTGCCACACGAAGACGATCAGAATGCCGTACCAAAAGACGCGCATCTGGTTGGCCGATGTCTTTGTGCCAGATGTCAGCGTGCCGCGCATGGCCTTGAAGACGGCGGCTTGCTGCAAGGCTATGTGCTTGTCAAAACGGCGAACAACAAGCGAAATCCAATGAACGCACTCAATGGAAACATCGTGGTCGGGTTTTCGATCAAGAATGTCCTTGCGATAGAGGCGAAAGAGAAGCCCAAGAAGACGGCAGACCACATGAAAAGCAGAGCGAGCCATCCGTTCATAGGCGCATCGTAAAAGACCTGGAGGGGAGCGAGGACGTAGTCACCCAGGTTGTTCGTGGCCCCGGTGTTCGCCCTGTATTCAAACAATCAGAAGTGTGTAAAGCGGGTCAAGAGGATTGATACATACGCGAGAACAATGGCGATGTGCTCTTTGACGTTGAATTCACCAGGGTTAAGCTGGAACGTGAAGCGACCGAAACCAATCTCTTTTTCTGGCAAGGTCCTCGCGAGAAGACGACCCAGATAAAGGGTTGCAATCTGGACGAAGTAGACTGTCAAAATGTCAGCCTGATGTACAAAGATGGTGTGTGTGTAAAAACGTACTCGAGTAGGGAATGTAGGTCGTCTGGTATCAAAAGGCCAACGTCAGCACGACCAGCGGATGAGGACATAGTTCGGAGCACGCACGCGGAAGAATCCCATTTGAGTAAGCCAAGCACCAAGAGCGGTGAAAACACTTGACAAGAGGAAGAAGCGCCATGTCAGAACGGGCAGGGTGGGATCATCGTCAAAGTCGCAGATCTCGCGAACGATCTGAGGCAGGACGCTGTACGCAGGATCATCGTCGTCTCCTAAGAGCACGTCTGTCAACAACGACTGCGTTTGGAGAAGACGGAGGGTGACAAACCCTTGACATCCAAGTCCTGGTCATCAAACTCGTCATCGGGCGACGACCTCTTCTCCTTGCTGTGACTGTCGCCAGAGTCCTCGACGTCGACCTTGTCGTCGGACGATGACTTCTCGTTGACGTACACATCCTTGAGCATGGACGGAGCAACATAGGCATCATCAGCGAGAACGGGGCTCGGGCCTTCAGCACGGTAGTGCAGTTCCGCCGCCATGTCGCGAGAGGGAGTCGCAGTGAGGGATCCCGGGTCTCCGAAGAACAGGAGAGCGGTCGTTTAAGTATTCCTGCTGCGACATGTGTACCATATGGCGATCAGTTCCAGCGTACCGGAGCATGTTGCCTATCATACCTTAGTTGTATGGCGATGTCCAGGTCCGCGATAGCAGCGTGGAGTGAACGCGATATCGGATAAGTCGCAATCAAAGTGTTCGTCTCGCGTGGGCGGGAATCATTTGGTCTGGACTCTGTACAATACATACCTGGACAGCCTGATTGCTCGCCGCTCAAAGATGGACACACTGCCATGCTTCTCTGTTGAGGAGTCGGAGAACACTGTCGCGGTTTCTGTGGGAAGACGTAGGGTTACAAAAGAAGCACCTCGGAGAAACGAATTTCGAAATACACAGCCACCGATCACATTAGTTCCTGAAATGAATACCCTAAAGTAATTCGAGTTTGCTGAGTTTGCTGTACCCCCGATAACGATAAACAGTGCCCATGGCTGGTCGCTGGTGTGGTCAAGGTGAGGTAGGAGCAGATGTAGCTAGAATACAGTGTTCCTGATGTGGTGGCGGAAACTTGTGGGTAGCACGCCACATGATGTGTCCCTGAAGTGACATTTCCTGACGGTATGGCGTAGGATAGCGATATCAAGCGATATCTTCGGTCAGCGTGTGCATCTTCATTATTCAAAGCTATTGCGCGCGGAAGGGCACCGATTTGAAACCGGCCGTGCAATTATAGATTTAGGCACCAGGTCGAGCGGACCTTCCAGGAGAGCATCTTGGCGCGGGTATACAAAAGTACATAGAATACAACAGCGAATAAGTTAGCGAAATAAATATAAACGACAAAATCAAGCGACCGGCGAATCGAGCTTTGGTTTCTGCAAGTCCCGCCACAATCCATCAATGAGGTGCTCGTACGAACCAACTTGGTCCTTCAGCGTCTTGTTCTCCTGTGTAACCTGATCTAGCTGTGCTCGCAGCTCATCCTCCATCGCGTTACTGAGCTCTTGCTGGACCGCCCATGCCGCGTGCGCGACATCGCCTTGACATGATACTGTCATGGTGCGATCAACGGGTTCGATGAGGCGCCTGGACGTCCTTTGCTCCTTCGTCCTCTTGACCTCACACTCCAAGTCCCGAATTAGACGCCCTTTACCAGCCAGAGTCTTCGCCATCCCGACGATGCTCTTCACCCTGCCGGATTTCAGAACGTCCTTCTCCTTCCTCAACGCTGCCACCTCCAGTCTCTGCTGCCACACGACGTTCTCCAGAATAATCTTATCGCAAAAGGCGTTGAGAGCGCTCGATCGAGTGGAAAGGAGGGCGCGATGGAGGTTGACTATGAGCGTGTGCTGCGCCCATATCTTGTTGAATAGGATAAGTCGATCTGCGAAGTGCTCAAAGGCGACGCGAGAGAGTTTTTTCTCCAATTGGGCGGTACGGGCAATGGGAGAGATCATTGCGCCATTTGACTTGACGGTAAGGGATTGGGAGTGGGGGTGGGGGTGGGGGTGGTGAAGAGGTTCCCGGGCTTGCACGGGCGACTGGTGGATACACGTGGTCCCCACTAAAAAGTCTCGCTAAGCTGTCTACGCCCCGGATATGAGAGGATTGATTACTACGCACCGTGCTGGGAGTTGGAGTACTTGGAGTGCCATATAAGCAGACGGATGAGGATGTCCGCGATAAGCAAAAGACAGAGGAGATGCTGCACAGCAGCCGGGGTATCTGCTCTGCAGTAGGGAAAGGGTAGCGCTGGCATGGAAGATTGGGGCACTGAATAATGCAGAGTAAATGAAAGAGGGAAGACAAGAGGTCATCGACGTGCGTCAATGATATAGAGGGCGCCTCGCGCTTTCCGTGCAGCAAAACCGAGTTATCTTGATCGATCCCCCGTTTCATGAAGGACATGAGGTGGGAACGTGGACCTCCTCGTAGACTGATTGATTTCTGGTAGCAGACATAAAAGACGAGGGAAAACAACGGTGCATGAGTTGTGGCTGGAAGAAGCTACGGTGGGTTTTGGAAGGAAGCGACCCGCAGTCTATTGTTACCGTTTACAAATACTGAGGTTCAGAGACGGGGGCGGATCATCAAAGTGTGATCCGCTTCCACGGGTGACGGGAGAGTGGATGCTAATAAGGCCGCCGGCCCGCATACTTACTTGCCGAAAGCATATCGCCCAGCAATATTCTGCAAAGGCTGACTACCTATGTACGAGAGACAGCAACGGAGTCCAAGATCGCTTTCAGACCTTCACCCGCATCGCCAATACCTATCGTTGTATTCAATATTGGCATCCCCATCCGGTAGGGCGATCATGGACAAGGAAAACGCTTATCCGACCTGTGGGAATGATAATGATAATTCGTGAGTGCTGCGCCGAGGCTCATAAAGACACAAGCCGACGGACGCCGACGGTATGACTGATCGAGAGGTATCAGGTCAGAGAAGAGGCATTCGCGAAAGTGCCACCCAGGCCCACCCTACTGTACGTGCCAGTAGGGAAGTGGACGTCTTGGGCGCAAGGCGCGACACTGCGGTGGAAGGTTTCTCAGGCATGCCTTCTGATGTCAATCAACCCGTCAAGCATGGAAGATGTGTCGACCATTGACTCGATGCGAATGCCGTCAACCAGAGTACCCTTACATGGCTTCAAGATCCGAAAGGTTTATGAAACTGACTGCCAGATACCGTATACGAGCATTGTCTACGCGTAACCACAAATACAAGTAATCAGATACATACTGCTTTCGAGTGCGTACCCGCATGAGCTAAACCACGGAAAAGTACCTTGCCGACCAAGAAGTCAACCCTCTTCAAGCCATTCTTTTTCTCCGCCTCCGCCATAGGGCCCAGCGCATTGCACCTCTTCGTGTACGCCTTCCCTATTACTCGTTTTTGCTCATACCCGATGGTATCGTAATCCTCCTGCGCGATTTGCTTCTGCATCTGGTGGTATATTGCCTCGAGCACGTCTCGCAGCGTAACAGGTCGACCATTTGCCGTGATGTTGATGGGATACTGATGGAGAACATCAAACGTGATGCGCAGGCCCAACGCGGGCGGATGAGTGGCGGGGGTGTTTAGTTGAGTTTCGTCGATGGGAAAATGGCCTCCCTGCTGGTTGACCAGTCTCGGACTGTATTGCCCCATGGACAGATCGAACCAGAGATTATTTTTAGGATTACGCGCGTCGATGAGAGGATGATGTTGGAAGGAAGTGATTGGGTGCGGGACGACGGGCGTGTCCAAAGGCCTGCCCCCAATCCCACCGAAGCTTTGAGTTCGAGGGCGATGGAAGCCCGATGGATGCAGGAAGTCTCCTCCTCCTCCGCCGAACGCCGGACCCGCACTGTTTGGGGGATTCCAGGATGGGGTACGGACATGGCCTCCGACACGATGCTGGTGCCAGCCGGTAACTGGATCGTAGGGTATATCTCCAGTGCCACCGACGATTGGAAGCGCAACATGGTTGGCGAATGGCGATGGCGTTGCAGTTGGGAGGTAGGTGTTAGGCGGAATAAAGGGACTGGTATGGGGCGATGGGCCGCCAACGGCGGGCGGGAGGTTGAAAACAAATGCGTCAGACATTGCTTGGGAGGCGAAATGATCTGGGGAATCGGCGATGCGAGGATTTAAATATCAGAGGTCCTGACGTGGCGTGATAAGTTGCGCTAGACGCCCAGCAACCGCAGGCTGATTGCACGGGGTAGCGAGGGTGATAGCAATCTGCTGCTGCCCGATTAGCGCAGATGACTCCCACAGAAGCTGTTTGAGACGCACAAAGATAAAGGATCTGTGGATCCACCTTATGTGGCGCAAAAATCTTGGGCGATGAAGATGGACGGAAATCAAGCACCGCTCACGACTGCTGTATCCAGGGATCTGCAGTAGGCGCCCGGGGCCTTTAACGCCATAGGAAACCAATGTTTGATGTCCCCATATGGCCGAAACAGGGCACGTTTTGTTTCAGCGCTCAACAATTTGGCGAGGATTCAAGACGACAAGCCCATGTATGTGTATGACATGAAAGGAAAGGAGGAAAGACCGAAGAGTCGGCGAAGACGTCCTATCGACCAGCCGAACGGAAAACAGGGACGCTTTGATTGCCGAAAGCTGTGCATGGGGACTTTACGAAATCACAAGGAATCCTCTACACGCATAATATTATGCGCTCGAACTTTGTAGGTAGTGCGAGTGAGCGTTTACTGCAGATATCGAGCGAGGCATCAGCATCTTATTAAGCCACGTCTTTGGATTATGACAACCATTGCGACCGCATGGCAGTGAGTCGTGACAACAGCATTCAAGACATGGCCATGATCGCCGCGTTTGAGTGGACCTACACTGTACACACAATCGGTATCAGAATCATCGAGAACAGGTGCAGCTGCATGGACACTCACGGAGGTTCGCCCATACCCAGCTGTCCAAATGAATTGTTCCACCGAATGGATTCGCCATCTTTGCGCAGGCCTCGTACACCCGGAGAGTGGATATAGCTTCACTCGGAGCTTCGGCTTTCACGCCCTCACAGCTTGTCCCAATGCGGTCAAAATCTTGGAGGTGAGGTAAAGATATCGAAGGTTGTGAGGCAGCGCCACAAGATCCACGTTCGTCGCAGATGGCGCTGTGAATGATCATTGCAGTAAGACGGTGTCGTGTATTATGCTATCGTCCCCCTCCAAGGTTCAGAATACAATTGACTAGCTGCGACATAGATGTTGATTGAATAATCGTCAATACGCCACTTCGTCGGTACGGTCAGCCGCCGATTAGAACCAACCCGTGCAGGAAGCTATTGAGCTATGAAGCGGCATGTCCTGGTAAGTTTCCAGCTCATTGGGAGCCCTCTCTTTGAGAAATGACAGCGGGAAGCTATGAAAGGACAGCGACTTGAAGGAGGCGGGGTATATTATTTGAGTAAAGGGTATACCCTGAGTGTTACATCATTAGCTATGTTAGAAGTGGAATACCCAGCGAAAGCCTATGAACAATAGCATCGGCAACAAGCCCAGCGAAAATGGTGTAGCCAATTGTAGGAGTGAGTAGGAAGAATGACATACAATCCGCTGGGCTATCAATGTCAATGCGGAGCAGGTTGCGGAGTAGAAGCCACATCGAAATCGCAACAGCGATGAGATACATGGCACCGTGGCCGCCAATGTATCCGCCGTGAATCATGAGCGCACCAAAGCCCAGTATAGCCGTGACGCAGAAGGGGATAGTGTACGAGTCGAGAAAGATGGCGAGGGAATGCATCCCAATCCTCACGTCGTCTACCTTGTCCTGTTGCGGCGGTGTTTCACTGCACTGAGAGACAGATCACGAGTTACTGACCTGGTGCTGATACACGGTCTCGTAAACGATCGTCCACAAAATGGCACCTGCGTATACAGGTACAAGCAGCTCGTATGCGATGTGACGATCCCTTGTTAGATCAGCCCAACCTATGAAGATTCCGATGTTGAACATGAGGCCCTAAACGAGCTGAGTGATATGTTAGAGGGGAAGTTCAAGGGAAGACAAACCAGGGGGACGGGGGCGAAGCTCGTCCAGCGCTTGCACGTGGGATAGATGACATAGAGAGGCCACACCTGCATCGATATGGCCAGACTAAGGTACACGATCTCTTCAGTGTTGTCGACTGTATGCTGGGGATGACTCACGCCTCCGGACTTAGTAGACAAAACGCCAAGGTAACGCCTAAGACAACTTGACAGGCGAAGAAAAGCCATGCACGCTCTATTGCGATCGCTCCTCTAGGCAGCGCCCGCAACTTTGTGCGTTCGACCTTGGCGTCAATATCGTAGTCCAGGATGTCGTCGATGGTCATAATCTACTGAGCAATGCGGTAGGCCGTGGAGTGACGAGAGCAGGGACGTACTATGCATTTCACGACGACAGAGAAAAGAAGGTAGACTGCAATTGAGCGGAGCGCATCAATGCCGGTAATATCTGACTGGGCATGGTATACCATCGCTACGGACCATGCTAGTGACGTAGTGTTATCAGTATGCAGACCGCATGTCCCTTTTGTTGAGTCGGGCTCACCCAGTGGTACGAAGATGGAAGCGCATCCCATCCCATTTTGAAGGCGACATAGTTCCCAACAAGCTTGGAGTTCGACGGGGGTCGGAATTGCGTAGAGCTTTCGGAAGGAAAAGACGTCGGAAGAGACCTTCCTACTCAACGTCATGCTGGGGGAAGTGCTGAAAGTGGTGTGCCGAGATGCAGAGTTACAAGACACCATCGAATACTTAGACAGTGAGTACCCCGACGCGATGAGTATTGGTTGTCAGACTATAATATTATATACTGGAAACCAGCGGCGAATAGTCATGAATGCCGTAGCAATCTGAGAAGCGTTGATATGCAGGACGCGCCGGCGGTTCGCTCCCGGACCGTGCGTCCTAGACATGGTGACAATCAATGTGATAGTCAATGAGATCCAACCAAATGTAGTCAACTCTCATCTTGAATTGAATCGCCGCAGGACATCCAATCAAATGCGAATCAAATAGAGGGGGCTCTAGGCCCAAATTTCGCGAGTTCTTCACGCCCGCCCCCGCAATATCTACAGCCTTGGATACTTTCAACGACCGGGCGTAGTGGAAGGCACACGCAGGCCTTCACACGCTCCACGAGTACGCGTCATCCGTCGGTGGAGCCAGCCTCACAGCGTTGACGCATAGATAGAACCTTACGAACACTTGCGCGGATAGTGGTGCTTTGAATTCAAGAAGGAAGAAAGGATTCGGAGGAAGGACGAACACTACTATCTGGGCGATCCAGTGGACGGATTCTCGCGAAGGATCAATCTACATCTGTTCGAGTTCCTAGAAAACGAGAGCGACTTGGGCAAATCTGGCGAGTCTGTCACTTTATGAAAGGTCTACGCCCGCATCCCCATATACGCCGCTCAGTTCTCGTGATAGAGATGTACGTACTCACTCCAAATACTGCTCGAGATATTGATCTCAATGAACGCCGGACGATCCGTCGTCGATCTAGCCGTACCAGGGGAAGAGTTGTCAACTTACTCCGAAGGCAATGTGGCGGCGGGCGATAAGGTATTAGACTCTGGAGGACCGCCGCAGCTCGTTCTCGGCATAAGCCAAGCGGTCAACCGCTGCGAGATGACATGCGTGATTAAGAACACTCAGGCTGAGAGGACCACTGCACGCAGCTGCGAAGCACGTCAGAAACTGGGGCGTAGCCGTGTAGAGCTGACACAAAGGAGAAGAAGAACCCACATCGTTGGTACCCAATTGCTCAATACCTCGACGCAAGGAAGTCTCACCCAGAATAAACACCCATGCATGCTGGATGGAGATGTCGAAACGGTCAAAGGTACGCGTCACTTTCGCGTCAATATCGTGGTGTATTATATCATCGATGGTCATGGATGTATGCGCAACACGTCAGTTAGACTCGCCATGCGGTAAATACAGACTCACAAGATATTTGATGCCACAGCAAAGCATACATCGAGCTAGAATGGCCTGTGCTGTCGGTTGTTCGACGAATCAAAATACAAAGCTAACAGCTACATACATGACCTGCGTATTGTCGCATATGTGATGTTGACACCTAGCGGGACCAAGTGATCACGCACAACCTAGCGCAGCTGCAAAAACAAGTGTCCAAGTCCTCAGACAGATATCTGGTCGGCTTGGAAGGAGACAATCATGCAGGCCCTTGAAACATGTCAGTTCAGGCCTATGTCCAAAGACGGACATAGACCAACGGTCCTTACGGACCGATACATAGCCTCCGTGATGTCAGCGTAATCTACACTATGTAATACAGACTGCACGCGCTGGCCGCGCTTATTCCTTATCTTTGCCATCGACGACGACGACGACCACGGCTCTGGCTACACGCTCACTCTCCCGCACCCCTGCATCGCTCTGACACGGTCAACCCGCGCATGGAAACACAAGACACCGCTCCTCCCGGCTACCATCTCTCCAAAAAGGGCAAAGTAGTGAAGGATGGGCATGGTGGCAGACGCGCCGGCTCAGGTCGCAAGGCCCGCGTCACTGCTCCTCCGGATACAACGGCTGCAACGGCTGCCGCGTCCTCCATCTCAGCTGCAACGACAACTCCCGGGGCTCACATCATCCGGGACCCGAGCTCCGCCCATCCTTCCGCGGCACCAGCACGCCGAATCCCACAACCATCATCCTCGTCGTCGTCGTCAACGACGTCGACATTCTTTCTGCCTCGGCATAGGCAGCAACCAACACCGCGGGGCTCTGGAGTCACGATGAGCTCCGACACCCCTGCTCCGAGTAGCGTGCCGAGTCGTTCAAACGCGAGCACACTCCGACGTGATGTGGAAGCTGGTATGTCTTCAAAATTTGACACCGATAACATGCCGGATTGACAATATATCCACAGCACAAAGTCTTTTCCCCACACAAACTACAAGTGACGGTACCCTATCGCGCGAGGCCTTTGCTCAATTGAAGGCCGACCTTGCATTTGTGAACGAGAACGATGAGCATGCCGACATTGCCTCCGGCACAGCACAAATTGATGACACTCTCGTCGATGAGTTGCTTCAAGCTGCTGCTGGTAGCAGTGACTCGAATGTGCCACCCGAGGACGAGTCAGACCCTCCTCCCGAGTCTCTCATCCACCAATACCTTGGTTCGGTCAAGCGCCGAATCATCAAGGAGATTGAGAAGCACGGGCAGCCGGTATGCTACTTGCGGGGAGACTTCTTTGACCGACCTATGCACCCCGTCTTTGCACTTCACCGCGTTGCAGTTACCAACTTTGAACCCAATCGACTGTATGAGCGCGATGTGTTTGTCTGGCTTCCCCATCTGCTTCCCGGGCATCCAGATAGGTTTGAGTGTGCTTGCGGAAAGCTTTTGTCAAAGCATGGTACGGTTTTTGTATTGCTTTCTGACTTGACGACTAAGCTCATTCATAGGATATAACGACAATCCTGTTGCACGGCGAGTTCGACGCTGTCTTAGCGACTACTTCCTCTTCACAAACCGTTTCTGGTGTGACAAGGACCGGATAGAGCAGCCTGGCTGTGGGTTGAGCTACCAGGGAACCGACCCGCATATCATTGCGCAACTGCCACGGTATGTTCAAGAAGCATTTCCAGGTATGTGATTCAATTAGTCAGCAAGTACAATCAGTGATAGTTTGAATCAGCTTATATCTCTGCACGCGGCGCAGTTGACAAGCAACTTATGTGGATGATGGTGTCTCTGATTGTGAAGCGTGTAGGACCATCACCATTTGCGGAGATGGTATCTGAGCTACAGCATCGACTTCATGCTCGAAATGAGTTGATGTACTATTCAGCCGCACTCTACTATGGTCTCCATGGCGAGAAACAGATTCCTCGCTTCTCTGCCTTCACTGAATCAACTGGCTATGGGGGCTGTCCACCATCTACTCCATACTTGAAGGCGATGTACATTGATTTTATTGGTGCTCATCGTATCTATATGGACCGTGCTCAAGCTGCCCTTCCCTTGGATATTGCAAAAGCAGATCATACATTTGATGTAAGTGGTTCAATTGTAACTAGGTGTTTGAAGACTTATACATGGCTCAATTAGGTGCTGAAGTATATGGGTGGCTTGAAGGGCGAAAAGATCTGGAAAGCAGAATACAACTTGGTCAATCAGTTTGAGGAGGTTCGCGCTGAATGTCTCACATTGACCAAGTCATTGTCATTTGTTCGAGAGATGTTTGAGAAGGTTCAGGATAGTTTGAAGGCAGTAGGTCATCCACCGACCATGCTTTTATACACTGACTCTCCACAATGTATGTTGTTTTCCATATGATTGTAATTAGTACTGATCTTCTATTAGCTGAGCAAAGCTTTCACGAGTCAATCACCAAGTCTCTTGCTTCTAATGTTCGTCATATCTCAACCTGGACAGATCTTCCTGCATTGCAGAGATCACTTGAACCTTCATCATTTCACTTCTGTAGTTACTCAATTACTATGGAGGAGCTGGCAGCCGAGATTCTAGGTGATGCTAGTGCTACTATACAGAGTGGAGGCATCTACTTTCTTGGTCTTGCTATCAAGCATCATTCACTACCGGAGCGTACCCAACTTGATATTATCCAAGTTCGAACATCAAGCCGAGTATTGATTTTCAAGGTAACTTTTCTATAGTTACAAAGATCCAATAGTATTAACTTTAATTCTAGGTTACAGACCTTGTATCACGCAGTCACTTTGTGCCATCACTTAGAGCACTCTTTACAAATCCCTCCATCATAAAGATTGGCTTTCAGATTCGAGAAGTACTCTCATCTGTGGCAAATGCACTGTCTCTACCAGATCTCCTTGCCAATACAGCTAGTCCATCTTATATAGATCTTGGAGACCGTGCCAAACTGGCTGGCATTGTTGAAGATCCAAATGCTTCACTCCATACTCTTGTTGGAACTATCTTATCCCGATGCTACAATCCTCCATCATTCAATTCTCACTGTTGGAGTTCAGAACTTTCCACATCTACTATTGATGCTCTCTTTCTTGAGACAGACTGTCTCTGGCAGCTGTGGGCAGCATTGTCAGGACGGGAGTCTGTTGGGCTTCGGCTAACAGCTGAGCAAGCAAATACAGATGGACAACTTGTAACAGTCATACAAGGCTGCAAGCCTATCTTACGTGGTTCCATTATTGGGAATCATGCAGGCTATCTCAATGCTGTCATGGACAATGATGGTCATACACGTCGCATCAACATTACTCCAAGTCGATCTCTTGTTCAAATTACCGAAGTACTTGTTCCACACGCTATTCATACTCTCCATCGCCAAACTGTTGAGTGGATCTTTACTCACGGTGGACAAGCTGTTGTTGCTACTAGTCAACTCCGATCACGCTCTCTGAATCCTCCACTAGCTTCAGAAACACTTGCATTTGGATTCTCCACTCCTGCTCCAGCTAGCACTACACTGAATGATGATCACTCTGAATTTTCCATTTCCTATGTTGAACCTAGCTCTCAATCTGAAGGGATTCAGTTTGAGATGTGGGAACCTTCCGCTGAGGACACCTTTATGTATGATAGTGATGAAGAGTATGACTCTGACTTTGATCCTGATGTAAGTGATTCATATAACTTCTCTAGCATTTAGCTTACTAGAAACTATATAGGAGGCTGTTGAGACTCTGGCTGCAGCGCTGGAACATGCTCATAACATACTTCGTCAGTCTGGAGACAGCACCCTTTCAAGCCGTGTTCTTGATGATGCATTTCACTTTATGGATCGCATACTTCGACTTCTATCCAAGAAACACTCTGCATTCAAGGCTTTCTGTCATGATTTCAGTGAAGCAGTTTTCATACGTGACAAAGATGATGAGAAAGCTGTTCGTTCTGTATTAGAAGGTCATGGGATCAACTGGGAGTACGCAAAACGTGCACAGGCATCTGGCTTAAACCGTCGTATTCGACGTTATATTCCTGATCGACATACACTTGGAAAACGGCTTTCTACATTGTTTACTGGCTATCAGGACATTCTTTGCTCAACAAAAAGCTCTGGCTCAAGTCGGAGTGCACGGTTCTTCTGTGATGAAGCCAAGGATATGGCTGCACGCCTGCTGGAGACTGTGCGACTTGGATTCCTATCTGATCCAGTAGGAATTCCACTTTATTATGTCATGGGCAAGGACCGTGATGGTCTTACCTTGTACCGAACTGTTCGAGGTACAAATTCAGTTGAAGGAGGTGTTCATATGGCTGTTCGGCGTGTCTTTGGATCTCTCAAAGCATCACCAGAGCTGGCTGAGAAGATTCTGATCTATTGGATCTTCCGACGCAACCAATCAGTTGGATATCGAAATCGAACTGGCCAACGATTCCGAGGTCATTTTGATATGTGGGTCTCTGATGAGATTGTCGAGATTACAGCACTTCTTGATGTCTTGCCTTCATTCCGCCTTCCACGTCTTCTTGCTACCCGTATTGCTACTGCAGAGACCTTTGGGATTGTGCCCATGGACACAATACTTGCTGCTGAGCTTGGTATTACTACTTTGCCAGCCCGAAAGATCACTGGAATTCCGCATCATAATGATCTTCCAGTTCACACTTTGTCCCGACTCTCTACTCGGCCAATGAGCCAGTATCGGTATCTACAGCTTCGCCAGCGTACGATGCACCCTGTCCTTCCTGTTTCTACCCATGCCGAGTACCGAAAGTTCAAGGAGCTTATCAACAACCGCATATTCCAACGTGGACGAGGAAACTATCCGCCTCACGAGGCATACAAAAGTGTCGACTTCAAACTCCTTGCACGGTTCTGGAACGAGGCAGTCGATACACAGGACCGCACAATTACAGACACAAATCAGCGGCTGTACTACAAGCTCCCTGCCCAGCTTGAACTCCATCACAAGAAGACCATCCTATGGAAGTCCGAGCGATCTACTCTCTTCATGGGGGAGAATGCGCTTGCACTCAAAGCATTCACGGACCTCATTGCATCTGAAGAGAATTCAACTACCACTCTTCCTGCAATCTTACTTCCGGTTGATGAGACAGATGATACCTTCCGAACAAGTAAGTCTTTGAACTCGTATACCTGATATTGCAGCTAACAGTGCTATAGTGCAAGATATCCGTGCCCAGCTTGATCTCGAATCATTTGACGCGATGGGCCTTCGACATTTGCAGCATCAAGAGCCCGAAGATCAGGCAGATACAGCACCAGCACACGAACCAGACGAACGTATGGACATCGACGGGCCCGGGGAAGTTGAGCAGCAGCTCGACATGACTATTGACCGGGATTCTAATCCCTCACAGCCCGTCGCGTCGACATCGAGACAGTTGCAACAACAAACATTGGATGCCAATGCTACTCTCAGCCGCTCCCAGGTCGTTGGCATGTCGGGTAAGAAGAAGGGGCGCAGCTGTGCAGTTTGCGTGAAGGCAGTGTGTGACCGCGGCGAAGATTGTCCAGGGAAAGGAGGTCGTAAACTGTGTCGGTGTGGCCATCCTGCACTCATGGCAAATGAACGAGTTCGAAGAAGGGAGAGGGAGGTTGTCAATTGATTGAGGGCTCAAGAAGCAGAGCGGTGATTGATAAAATATGTAACATTTGATATATACGTATACATGATTGTACATCCTCGCCAATGCTCGCGTCTGTGCTAAGCATTCGGATGATCTGGCGTTCGACCGCCTCCGCCGATGCTCAGATCCCATCCTCACCGGTATACGCGTGAATCCGTTCGTCCTCGCCAGTACGTGTCGCGGTCCATCCGTGACGTGCGCGTTCGCCCATGCTCGCGTCCGTTCGTCCGTCCTCGCCAGTGCGTGTCGCGGTCTGTCTGTGCCAGCGGTTAGTCCGTGTTCGCAGGTGCTCGTGGGTGTCCGTGCTCGCCGGTGCTCGTGGTTGCCCATCCTCGATTGACATCCTCATTGTTGCCTGGGCTCAGCAAGAATCATGATGAGAGAAAGGGGGTGGGTGAAAGACGGCACACGCACCTTGTTGCCCTCCAAACCACCTTCTCACTCCCTGGTGATCTCTGACCTCGCGGGATGTGGTCCAGGTGCCGACCTCGCGGTTGACGATGGGCGTCCGGGCGCTGAGGTGTGGTCCGGCGTGAGGGTGTTGTCGCGACCTCCTCTGTGCCGTCGTTGTGGTTGTCCCCAGTTTGTTGTCGTGGTCGTCATCGTGGTCGTCGCCAGTCGTCGCCAGGTCATCGTCGTTGTTGAGAGAAGAGGAATGCTTCGATCGGATCACTGAACCCGCCCTGCAGCCGTGATCCTGATTTGATCTCGCGATGAAAATCTTGAAAACGATTGGCTGAGGGCTATGTCCAAACAAAGGCCGTGCCCCGGATGGACATAGCCTTGAAAAGCCGAACCTCAGCCAAATGACAGCATGGGCGCAACTTGAAAACGAAAAACCGAACGCGCGTATCTCGGTCCCGAGCCAGTTCGGCATCAAATGCTGTTGTGTACAGATTGATATGTACCTCTATATAATCCTCCCTTTCCTCTTTTTTCTCCCTCTTGCTCCAACTTGAAAAAACTTGAAAAACACTCACTCTGAACAGACATAAACCATAGGCCATCATGCATAGCGAGAGTACGTGGCGATGGCGCCAGTACAGCCACGCTGACTAATGATCGGCAGGGTCAGAAACTCTATGAGGAAAGAAAGGAAGGAGGTCAGCGACGTTCTCGCCAGTGCAGTGACTGGACTGGAGATCTATCGCATCTCACTGGACTTCGTGTATTCGTTGCATGCCCATATCCTCGCCTGTTCCGTCCTAGATCTCGTACTTGGCTCTTCGAGCCGGCCGACATCAGTATATAAGAAACTCTACGAACTTGGCTGAATCCCTATGTTGAAGGTTATTGCGCACGCGGGGATTTTTTTTGCCTACATCACGTATATATAGTGTCTTTTATATCTTCGCTCCCGGTTTGAATTCATATCCGCTGGCACAGGACGTTTAAATTTCTTGTCCACCCTCCCTGCCGCTTGCTCTGTATGGCGTTCTTGCACCTCTGGTTGGTTGTTGAAAGCGCGCTCGGAGCTCCCCTCAAAGAGATAGAAAGTATGTGAGGCGCTTATACGTTGACCATTGGGACCATTCAAGTAGCTGATGCCCGCGGACGCAACACAGTCACTTGATAAGTAGACGCGACACTCAATAAGTATCATAGATAATAGCAGTCGTGAAATACATTAGTGAAACTGGGATATAAAATCACAACGGAGGAGAAACAGTAGACGCAACACCTAATAAGTAATCTAGGCAACAGTCGTCGTGAAATGCATCATTCGTGAAACTAGGATATGAAAGGAGACCCTACGCCTCGGGGTCAGGACCCAACCGTAGTATAACTTTCGGCAGCTTCTTCAGCAGGGTTCCCTCATCTTCCTCTCCCCCTGAGTCCTCTATCCGGGGCGCGGGAGCCACCTTCGCTTTCTGTGGCGTCGCCGCAGGCGAGTTCCGCCTGCTCGACCTCAACTTCATAGACGTCGGCGGCGTCCACCTCGCGAACCCGTCATCTATCGACGCGAGGATCTTGTCCGTCCCCCCGACGCCGCGTCGTTTCTTCGCCGCTTGTTCGATCTATCGGGTTCGGGGTCGGGATCGTCAGCACAGCGCGCCCTCCACCATACTATGAAGGAAGGAAGAAGAAGATGGGGAAAAGACGCACCTGCAGAAGACTATCAACACCCCACCACCCCTCATCAACATCCACGTCCGTCAAACCCAACACATGCGCCATCGTCCCACTAATAAGTGCTCGGTCGCTATACCCGCCCTCCAGTACGCTTACCAGACGCCCTCCCGCGTACTTGTCGGAGAGGGCACAGGCATCGCGGGTGAAGCGGTGATAGAAGGTTGTGGGGACTTTACGATTATGCCGCGACATGCTGGGGTATTCGTGTTCGCATGCGTCCATTCCTACGCTACATCCCCCAATCAATAACTCTAAGTCCAGACCCGAACCCAAAAACGTACCTGACGAAGAACATCACATCCTTCCCAGCCCCACCCGTCTCTTCCAGAAACGCCTTGGCTTTATCCAACACGACCGAATAATGCTGCGGGTAAAGTACGTCGAAGAAATGCGATTCGGACTCGTAGGGGTGGAGGTGGACGTTCTCAATGTATTGCCCGTGGGGGCCGTGCAGGGAGACGGAGGCGGCTTGGACGAGGTGGGGTTTTCCGTCCTGAGTTCGGCGTTAATGAGTGAGTGGGGAAGAGGAACGGGAGGGGAAGGAGGGGAGGGTGGGGTGGAGAGGGAATGAGGACTGGACGTACCTCGCAGGGATAAGAGAGTATGTCGTGGATGGAGCCATAATATATCCGAGGACCGGGTTTGACGTTCGGTGCCCCACCTTCGGACTCGAGTGTCTTCCTGTATGATTCTTCGTTGATCTGCCATACGATTGACTGGGTGCCGTTTCCTTTCAACAGTCTCAAACCAAGTCCAAGTTGGGTTGAAAGCAAAACTTAAGAGACTACTCACCATGATGCAAGTCGATATCGAAGATGACTATACGGTTGATGCCGTGTTTGAGGTGGGCTATTCACAACATCAGTAGTGGGAAGAGGTAAGGAGAGAGGAGATAGAGGGAGAGACGAACCATGCGCAGCAGCGACCGCGACGTTATTCACAAAACAAAAACCCTCTGGCGTGTCTTCCCCACAGTGATGCCCCGGCGGGCGGATAACCGCAAACGCGCGCGATCCACTCATGGCAGTATCCACAGCTTCGCATGCAGTGCCCAGAGCGCCTTCTATCGCGCTAATGGACTCGGGACACACTAAAATTGGGATGAATGACATACGAGAGTTGTGAGGGAGGGACATACGATACAGATCCCCTTGAGATAAGCCCTCCGGGATCTCCGACTCCCCAGCAGCGATCTTGTCCCAGCTCTCCGCCGCGAGCTTCTTGAGACGCGGGATGTACACATCGCCATCTACGTCGTCGTGCACGAACTTGACGGCTGGATCATGCAAGAGGTCCACGGACGCGCTGCTGCGCACTACAGCAATCACCTCCTCTTTCTTTTTCACTGCACCGTCAAGTTTGAGACGATCCAGCGCCGCTACTAGGTCGTCCTGTCCCTGTTCCGGTCGGACTTGCAAATGGGAGAGCGCGGCGGCAACACCGACTTTGACAGCGCGGATACGTTCAGGGCGTTCGACTATCTGGGATAGATCCTTGCCGCGGATGTACTGGTGCTTGTAGCACGCGTCTTGGAAGAGGACGGTGGCTTTGGGAGGCATAGGATCGAGGAAAACAAACAAGCCGAGGTGGGTTTCGATCGCGATTGTTGCGTCACGTGCAAGGATACTTAGGGCCGGGCGATGTCTTTGCTTCCGCACCACGACGTTGACGAATCCTGTCGGCATGAGCAGGTCGACGCATGCTCCGTAGCCGTTTCCTTCGATGCCCAAGCCTATTACTGCTGCTAGCCGCGGCCTAAGGTTGGTCTGGACCAACCCCGACGTCTCTTCTTGATCTGATCCAGTCCTTAGGCTGCCAGCTTGACACCTCTATCGGCGTAGGGGGGCGCACTTGGGAATGGCAGATCTGGCTAGCGCAGGTGAGGACTCTCTTTTGTGTTTTGTATGGGCGTACTCACGGTTAGATTAGGGCATTAGGGCTCTGCGCGGAATGGAAGACTCACACGACTCGCATGATGTGATTTAGACTCTCCCTCGATTCACACACGGGTCGACATTAGTCCACAACGCAGTCGCTTAATGGAATGACAGATTCGGCTATCGTAGGCGAGTGTTCTGCTCATTCATCAGAAGGAGTACTCACGGTTCGCTTAGGGACCCAACTTACGCGGAATGGAAGACCCACACGATTCGCATGATGCGATTTAGGCTCTCCGTCAGTTCACACACGGGTCGACATTGGCCCACAACGCAGTCGCTGAACATTCCCGGGACGCTCTGGAGTGATCGACGCTTCGTGGAAAACACGCACCCACCACATTCACTTCCCAGATGCCCGCGGTTCAGAGATCACTTAGGCGTTTGATCACCCCTTTTGCGTCTTATTTTGTACGATGAGCACGCCCCCAGATCGAATGATCGCGACACGGGGTTATCGGTTACCTGCCTCGACGTGCTCTATGCCGGCTATATATGCCTCGTCACTCATGGCCCACGGACCTTCCTCCCCACCTTCTCCTACACTACTCCATGGGAGATGCCTTCACTACTTACTCGACTTCGGCTCTCGCGACATCCGTCCGACGAGGACGAAGAGCGCAGGATCTTCGACCAGGTGCGATGGAACAAGAGCTCCCTGCACCTTAACATCAGCGCCCCCATCCCACACCATATGTCGCCCATCTCGCTGACCGGAATGGACACGCCCAGTCACAGCGATGATTCCAGTCCATCGACAGCACCTGTCGACTCACGCCTCACCCCCTCGACCGCACTTGTCGACTCTCGCATCAGTCCTATCCAAAGTCGTCCTGGACCCTCCAACCTGGCATGGTTGAGCGTCCCGAACGGGAACGGCGAACGGGTCGTCACTAGGCTTCCCATCATCCCGCCTCCTACTCTAAGGCCCGATAGCGTACCCATGACTCGTACCGTGTCCCTCCCCACCCCTTCTCCGTCACAATCTGACACCACCTCACCCACACCCTCATCTTCCTCGCTCTCGTTTTCGGGCCGTCCAAAACTCCAAATGAACTCGAGCTTCTCCCGGAGCACGCAGAGCTTGGATGCGCGTGCTGGTATGCGTGCACACAAGCCGCTCTCCCCGATCGTTGAGCAGGATTACTTCTCGCCGGACTCATTGCGTCGCACGAGACCCCTACCCTCGCCTTCGGAGTACACGCCCGTGTCAAGTTCTACGGCGAAGACCACGTCTGACATAACTCGTGAGTGTTACCTTGCCCATAGATTCGACATGAAGATTGCTTACTTACACACGGTTAGGTCCATCTCCGTTATCACAACTGCACAGCCCCTTCCTATCCCGCACCCTCAACCGCACCGTCTCCCAGTCTTCCTCGAAGACGCATATATCCTCCGCCCGCTCCACCACTCCGCCGAGCATACCGCCTCTCGATTTGCGCCCCCCGTTCCCTGGACCGCATCCTAGCTCGAGCTATGACGTTGATGGTCCGCCTCTGAGACCACTAGCACGTCTACCGACTATCGAAGGCAGCGAGGAAGACTATGTGGGGAGCGAGCTGGCATCGCTCCACGCGGATAGCTTCTTCACCGCTAGTGATTCGTTGCATGGGGAGGTCAAAGACGACGAGGCCAAAGATTCTGGGGAAGACGACTACGAGTACGAGGACTACGAGGAGGACGATGATGTCCTCGCGCAATTCCCCATGCCCGTCCCGATCCAAATCCAACATCCAGCCCCGATACACGTGGATACACGCCCTGTGCGCGGGCGTAGTGTGATCGAGTTTCCGTCGATAGAGGACATGCATCAACCACGTTCCCCACCATCAGTCTCCGAGTCCTTCATCGCGCGGCGATGGGACCGTTATGGCTTCTACAGTCCATCTTCTCCATTTTCACCTCCCACCACCACCAAGTCCAAATCCCGCCTCACACCGGCCTTCTGGACATTCTGGCTGGGGTTCATCCTGCCCGTCCTATGGCTTATCGGTGGATGGCACTTCACCCGGTTCGGGGAGCAGCCGCCCAAGATGGGATTTTGGGAGTACTACTGCAACGTGGGGTATCTGAGGGCGGTGTATTGTTGTTGTCGGCGGCGGCGGCGGGGGTGGCAGGACCAGAAGAAGGGTGGGAAGGGGCAGGTGCTCCCAAAGTGGGCCGACGAGAAGAGGGAGTATTATGACCAGGTGGCGCGGTTGAACGATCGCAAGGGGTCCATGAGGCGGCGGGGGTTCCTTTTTGGGTATCCGTTCGTGCCCAAACCACATCCGGCCTCGGGGGGTGGTGGGATGGTGAGAAGGATACTAGATGGGCCGACGGTGTTCTTCGATCAGCTATATGGTGTGAAATTGGCGCGTGTGAAGGGAAGGGGCGAGACTGGGAGGCGGATGATCGATCCGTGGATTCAGAGATGTCGGTATGCGTTGTGTTATGCTTTGGTTGTGGCGCTGCTGGGTAGTCTCGCCGCTGCTGTGTATTTGCTTGTGGTTAATATTCGTGGACTATGATTTATGGACATGTACTCTATGAAACACCGGATGTCTTACTATCTAGCGTAGTATCTCTACCATCTATTGGACCACTTAGGTATCAACAATGCGAATATACTATCAAAGCTTTACTGACTTACTAACTTAGGTATCGAGAATGCGGATTCATATTCCTCTAATCCTCATCCGTCGACGCACGCACGAGAGCCTCGACCTCCGGATTTCGTGGTCTAATTGAGCATTTGAATGGTACTGGCACGCTAGAAGCAGCACCGGTGTCAGTGAGCGCCACACATCTAGCTCCGTGGCAAGTACGACTCACGATGCTAACAATGACACAAACTCGTACGTTGGCTCCACGATCTCCCCCTTCTCGCCTCGAGCCTTGTCGATGTGGAACACTGCGAGAAGTGAGGCGATGGCAATCCAGATCGCTGTGGGCGCCATGTGTTGTCCGGGACAGACTGTATTGCGTGGGACGTACGCGTTAGTCAGATCCAGATGTTGGGATGGGGAGACAAGTACGAAACGAACCTACGACCAAATCCGAACAGTGGCTGTGGGTCTGGTTGGGATTCGGACCTAGGAAACGATTGGGTTCGAAGTTGTGTGGGTTTGGGTAGGTTTGCGGATCGTGTAGCATTGCTTTAAGCACACACACACGTGTTCGACAGCGGGAAATACGACGTATTTCCAGGATGCGCACCATGCATTGGCCATGAGGGGCTGATTGCGAGATTAATGACGAGAAAGGGAGTGGGTCTGTATCCATACCGGTCCGAGTACTTTGCCGACCTCGTATCGAGAAGCTCCGTAGCGGCTTTTACCGAGTTTAGTACGACGATGGACGTACCCATGACGGAGAAATGAATGATATCCGTGTCTGGATAGAAACGCTGAATCATAGTGATAGTGAAACAGAAAGGGCGATACCGACCATGTTCCGCGGCCCAACTTGCGTACTGCTCCCACGCGTATGTCGAACAGATTCCCAATGATAGGAAGTTTAAGCGGTCCTGGGGGTAGCGGAACGGCGCCTTGCACAGCAGAGTTACATCGATGCGGAAGAATTAGAATCCGACGAACAAAGAAGACAAAAGGGAAGGGCAAGAATGGTAGGCAGAACAGGATCGACATTGTGATTGTTGAGGATCAGTACATCAAGCGGGCAGCTTATATCAAACCAGAACCAGCCGGCTGCGCCACATGCTACGCCACCCGGCAACGATGCGAGGGCGCTACCAGAATCGATCCGCAACCGAAGGAATAGACTGGGCGACCGACATCGAGAGAAGGTTGAACGCCTATCGCCTGTGCTTCTGCACCAGAAAGAACCCAGAGCACGGTGGAGGAATAGTATGGCAATAATAAATTAGAACCAACGCCGGCGGCAAGGATAGCAAAGGAATAACCCGTGTACCGCATGCGTGCCGCGCTACTGAGTGAATGAGCACTGATACAGACCGAATACGCTTATTCTTCGAACATGATACTGATATCTGCTGGGCCTACGCCTTGCTTGTGTGATGAGGGATGGAGTGAGACACTGAGGGCAAACAGAATCGTGTTTGGTCAACAGAGCTCTCTCGCAACGGATCGTAAGGAACCACACTCGACAAAAATGCGCTAAGATATATATGAGTGTATACAGGCAGAACATGATCTATGTACCTAAGAGCTATGTGAGTGTATGTGAAAGAGGAGGACGAAAGGCATGTGAAAGGAATTGGAGATAGTGTGAAAGCATTGTAAATATCCGGAAGCGGACATATACCGGCACATGCGTTGACCGGGTTTGAGTGATTCGACTGCACCAAAGACTGTCATGACTCGCATCAGCAAGTCTACCCGATCGGTTGTCCGGTTTTGGGGGTTTCGAGGCTTTCATCAGTATTCATTGTCCTCCGTCTGCCTTCGTCACCCGCCCGTTACTGCTGAGAATTGTGAATTGAGCATTTAAAATATACCTGTCAATTATGACCGGTGGAAATTGCAGTCGGATGCGAGGGGGACCCAGTGGTGGTGAGGTACCCCGGGTGAGGTTGTGACAATTTCGGACATAGGTTGCGAGGTTTTGAGGTTTTGAGGTTTTCGGCCAAATTTGGCAGGCGAAAACCTCCTGACAACCTCCGCAACCAATCGGGACGAGTTGCTGATGCGGTTGCGGACCTGTCACAGAATTGTGTAAATACATGACAACCTTGGCAACTATGCCACACCAAGTCTGCAACAACAACTACTGAAGTAGTGATTGTGCCATCACGGAGATCACCAATGTCCCAATGCAGATGCCCAGCATCCGAGAGAGCGGGGAGAGGTGGCAACAAGGGGTGAGGGATGGGGGATATCCTATTGAAATACATTGGCTTGGGTATGGTAATGGCTGATGCCGTCAAAATGAATAAAATGTCATGATACACACCTAACTGTGTGGTGTTGTCCGCTGACGACGCCGCGGCCCATGAACCTTCCAGGCCGCTTGCAGGCCGTTGTTAACACCCTAAGTCAAGCATGGTTATCCTCAGCATTGTCATTTCAGTTGTACTGCCCATGAAAGGGGTTTATGCGTACTCGAAAAACCCATTGCTGAGGCCACAACACAGCTACCCCAGCTCGTCCCCTCCCCGGACATTTCCCACGACTCACGTGGTGAACGTCGGGCCTTAGCGGACCTCGCGCCTGCGCGCCTTTTGTGAGTCGGGAGTGCATTTTGAAGACTGCAAGAATGTTTTTGAACAAAATCTACTATACTTAATTTACACGATTGACATCTGAATTAAGTTTTGTACCGGATCACGGACCGTGTGAAGCCGGGGGACGAGTGCGATAGAACATCGCGTTGCAAGTTTCTTTCTCCCATGTCGTTGGCGCCGCACCTCTCATTGAGTTAAACCGCCGTTCCCGATCTAAACATTGCCCTGCAAGCCTCAAGAAGCCGCCTCCCTCCCGTTCCAGCGTTGCCATGAACCGCTCATCCCGGAACTGCGCCTGATATTGAAGTCCATCGCAGAAGTCCCGGATTTTTTGGATGTGAGCTTGAAGACGTTCTGTGAAAGTTCCGGTTCCTCTCTGGTATGTGTATTCCTCTTCCTCCTCTTTGTCTTCATCGTCGTCCCATCTTTGGTTGACAGCTGGTGTACCGAGATCATCAGCATCGCCGGGATCGGATTGGATTGCAAGCAGCCGGATTTCCGACGAGGTTTGTGTCGCCAGTAGACCTTGGCACTGTGGCATCACCGTCTTCGCAAGCAGCCTCAGATCCAGGAGGTGCGGGAGCGGCTCGGATGGGCGGATGATCAGCTTCGTCGCGTCCTCGCTTTTGGGCTTTGGCTGCCGCACGATTCTTCCTTTTGCGGAGTTTATCAGCTTCGCGACATTTCTCGCAAGTCCCATACTCGTATCCAAGCGGAAGGCAGGCCTTGCACTTCTTCGTTGAGCACTGGGATGAAGCAGTAGACATGGTGGGAGGAGAGTTATTTGTTGTGATGGGCAATGCAAACAAACAATGTAGATTATGGCTAAATACGGTGAACAATGGCTACAGTACTTGTACAGTACAGGTGGCCCAGGAGGCGCGCTCGATCGCGTTCATTCACCACGTGAGTCGTGGGAAATGTCCGGGGAGGGGACGACGTGGGCAAGCCCCACAACACCCTGTCAAAAGTTGACAAATGCCCTTTTGTGAAATGCTCAAGAGGCTCTCTGAGCCATTGGCAACATTTGGCAGGTTGGCAAGGTTGAGAACTTGAGATAGAGGTGGAGGTGATGAGAGGAAAGGAGACAATGTTGTCAATTGCTCAATCCTGATTCATCAGAGCTGGTATGTGGAGCATTCTGTTCAGTGCTTTGCACCACTTAGAAAGATATGGATACCTATTACGGGTACGTGTCCGCCAGATATTGCTTCCTGTAATCCTGGGTTGACTAGCAATACCCGTGAAAATGAACCCAACCCACGAGTAAGATTGTGGGTCGGGTCGCAGGTACCCAGTCTGTGACGACTCCACTCTGTGCTGGATATTCTGAATTTTCCTGACAAGAACTCATCTGATGTCTCCCCTCAACACCTCTGCTGTCAATACCAATCTCTTCAGACAAGAATCTCTCTATGCTACACTTTGAACTAGATTGGGTGTCAAGCATCATACCCAGAAACGGGGTTGCAGGGATGCTATCTATGCTCATGGTCAGGATGTGCGACCATTGAAGGACCCCACAACTAGCACAAGAGCCACAATTGGAGCACTGGAAGATGCCCTTATAAGTAAGTTTCTATCACAGCAAGATCTAGTGAATAGCGCGGGTCGGATGCGGGTAGTTATCTGCCCACACGACCCGGATCCGGTGTTGTACCTGCACCCAAGATGTTGGGTGTCAGTTTGCAACTGGGTGTCCCGCAGGTGCAACACAGGCGTCAGGGTCACCCGCTACCAGATGCGTAAGGGGCGCTCTGAGCGCATGGATTATGATTTTTTGTTGCGGTGCAGTACACCCAACAGAGTGTACTGTATACCGCTGATATGCATGATGGAATTACATGGCTAGAAAGCCCAGATTTTGCGATTTCTATATAGTCTATGTCCACAATATGCAGCAAGCCAAGAACAGATCGAGCTACTTAAAGACAACACGGAGCCGCTTTCTAGGACAAGGAAAGCGCTCCTAGCATGGAACATCAGACCGTAATAGGTCATCCAGGGCTGAATATCCTCACTCAAGTTGTCCCCTCCTTTAGGAGGTACTCAATATCTTTAAGAGCTAAGCTGCGACACACTCATTATCAGTCAAGTATAAGACACCGAGTGCAGACGATCTACTTAACAGGCTAGACATCAGTACCCCAAGACGGAAGTTCAATCGCGATGTACTGGAACCTAGCGTTCATTACCAAATATGGTCAATACAATGAATCTCGACGTGACACATAAGAATAATGCGAGATATATTTGTAACACCAGATATCCCCGCAAGAAGAACAAGCGACTTAACGGTCAAATCACAAGCTAGTGTGCTCGCCATATCATTGGTGGAAACTATCAAGTAAATCTCGGCCGACATCCACAATGCGAGCGGAATGATGAATCATAATGCCAAGCCGATTGTGGTCCAAGTTCATTGTGGGTCCCGAGGGAAATAAGCCCTACCATAGCAACTGGCTAAGTAACATATGCGTAACCTATATCGGTGTAATTTGAGTGGGCTCACGTCTATACAAAGCACCGGGCTAGTTAAAGACAGTGTTCTAAGTTTGAACGCCAAGGCTAGGATTGCTTATCCGAAGGCGTGCAGTTGTGTGTGCCGGAGCTTCACAAGTAATCTATGCAACATCTATACAGAGAGTAAACTGGCTTATACGCAGAACGAGGCTAGTCTTGTGACTTTTCTCGTGTGTGCTGATTAACGATGAAGGTCCGGACGGGCCGACCAATAACCGCGTAGTAGTAATGTAGCTTACCTAGCCGTATTTGTAGCAGTATATAAGTAGGACAAAGACGGTGTAATAAGTTAGTTTAGTGCCCCGCAGTAAAAAGCCCACAAAGCGTTTATCTGTACCTAGCCGTAACTCGGGTTTTATAGCCCAATCAAGAAGTTCAATTAAAGATTGCGAACCATTTCAAGTCACCAAGAACCCAAGTAACCAAGCAGAGTAAAGAGTCATAAGAAGCCTAAGTGGCTAGATACCTAAGACCTAAGAACTTCGAAGACGCACAGAACCTTAGCGTTTCAGTACCCAGTAACTTTCGTGAGTACGGACTTCTCCCCAGAGATACCGCACAAATCCAATTAGCAGCAATCGTCTCCCCAGAGACAACCACCTGTAAAAAGGAAGCTTAGTTAGCCTAACTGGTGCGACGTTAAGTAGCCGATTCCGTTTCTTGTAGGCACAGTATCTGATAGCTTCTGAAGACGATCGAGTTGTACTAAAGTAGAGGATTTAGTTGGGTGTTGAAGGACTCTACGCGTGATAGCTTGTTAGTAACAGTTGTCCGTCAAAGCAGACCAAACACATAAGATACCTATCTGTGAGCGTTCCCGACCTAGTCGCGCGTCTTACTGTTTAGCTCTATCTGGCTACAAACCTTTATTCGACTAAGTGCAACGCGGAGATCCTATTCGCTCATAACCCCCTTCAAACTTGCATTCGTGCATATAAAACGGACGTATAGTCCTGCTAAGCCTTAACAAGCCAGTTATCCGTGAACCAATATCCTACCCCTTATCTCGACCAATTTGTTTCCTACCTAAGTACCAGTAGATTTGTTGTTGGTTTAGTAGTGGTTATTTCACGCCGCTTTATCATACTGCACATCACCGCGGGCAAAAAAGATTCAAGAGCGGTGGGAGGGACACAATGTCGGTGGAGGGATGATGGGAGAAGGGGTTGAGGCCCATAAAACTAATCCAGTAAGATCAGTTAGCATAGACAGTGTCAAAGAACGCCGTCCCAATGAATGAATCACTGTATCATACCTGAATGTGTGGTGTCGTGTGCAGACGCGCCGCGCCCCTAATCCCACTGTCTCCGCTCTTGATGCCTTCTCAGTGACAGGTCGGGGCCTCATAGACAAAGTGACAACCTCTTGAAGGTTGCTGTCACTTTCTCAAGCCGTCTGCTACCCTCTTGTAGGGGCTTACACGTCGTGGGTAGTCCATTGCTAGGGCCCTAGCAACAGTGCTTGCAAGCCGTCCTTGCCCTGTTGTGGGGCATGTCATTGTTGTCCGAGGGTGATGCCAGCTGACCATTGTCAGACCCCAGCGGCGGTGGTAGGAGAGCAAGGGTCGGATGCGATCATTATGATCAGATCTAGATCGGGTGGCCGGGTGGGTGCCGGGTGGCAGGATTGTAACCCGAGCCCGACCCGTCACTGCACCTGACTCATACCCGCAAGACTTCTCAATTTGCTCTTTGCTCATCCCTAGTTAGATTGACTGTGTGGTGTCTGGTTTAGCCCTGTGGTTAAGTCAGTGCTGATAAAATCCTACCAATGATTTTTCAGTTAGTTGTTGCTAAGAAGCACTTTTATTTTACATCACTTCATTACATCTTATTTGATTCCTTATTTACCAGACATGATATCGCATAAAGATTGTACAAAGGTCTTTTACCTAGTGGAATTTAAGATTCTTGAAGCAGTCTCAAAAATCTGTATGGACTTATTTAATTGAGAATTCTGCTTATTCAATGAAGCTTTGATGAGAAAATGAATCAACTCCAACACATATATTGAATATTCATTACTTTCAGAGCTGTGGTTCATTTTGATCTCAAATTGTTATAAAATTTCAAGAATCAAAATCTGTAGTAACATCTCTGATTCAATTGTATCAAAATCAGGAACCTTGCTACCCTGAAGAATTTTGCAATATATATTTATGAAAACAGCTTGGAAGCGGTGTAAAGGCTTCCAAAATATAGTCTGAGCTGAAGAGGCAAAATTTTCTGGATACCAGTTTGAGAGTCTTTGATCTAATCCTTCTTCAACTGCTATTAGAAAATTGTGAGTAACTCTTGCTTCTGTATATAGAAATGCAACATGATCAATATGAGAATCATTATCTAATGATTCATGCTCAAATGTTTTAAGAATGGAGTGCTCACCAATACACAATTGTAAAACTGGCTCCATATTGAAAGAGCAAATCTCATAAAGTCCCCATATTGTTGTTGTTAGAGTTACTTGTATCAAAGTGACCCAGATAACTAAGTGTAAGGAAAGAGTCGTATCCTGAATAAATGATAGAGTTTGTGAGGAACTAACAATATGAGGGTTCATTGAACGTGACTTGAGAATATGAATAATAGAAAAAGTAGCATCAATTTCTCTGTTTGATGTCAATGACACTTCAATATCACAAATATCAAGTTTTAAAGGATTTGCAAGTATACATGCTCGCACCATACACTCATATTGCAAGGAAATATCATGACCTCTCAAAAATTCTTGTTTTAGGTGATTTATCATAAGACGTATTTGAGCAAAAAGGCTAGCTCTTTCAATTGTATGTAGAGCAGGTATGAATTGCGATGGAAATCCTCCAAAGGCATAGAATGCAAGACTTTTTGCAGTAGGATTTGAACTTATTTTAAACATCCACTTCAAAACATCCACACCAAAATTGTGGAATGAAGGTGTTTGAGTGACTAAATCCCGTTCAACCTCATGTAAGGAAAAATGCCTTCCCCAAATATATCCTTGAAAATCATGAGAGAGTTGACTCTGTGTAAATTCAATCAAAGAGCGTATGCATAGTGGTAATAATGATGTAGTAAGAAGATATGCGTAAAAGTAATATATCTTTATGATGATATACTCATATCCCCTTCGTAGGGTTATGTGGTACAAATGACATGTCAGATGGAGATGGTGTAACAGGGTGCAGAGAAACAGTTGTGCCATTCCCAATAGCACGTTGAACAAGAAGGATTTCATAGACAATGGTTGCAGAGAGTTCCAGATAGTCCGGTGACAATTGCTCAGAGACCTGGACAAGAAATGTGGTGACAACAGCAGAGAAAAGACCAGCCTGAGCAAAGTGAGCACACAGCCTCATAGTACAGCATAGGAACATACAAAGACAAGAAGTATATCAACCGTATCACGGAAATCGTCAGCCAGATCGGCATCAAAGATGGCAAACTCGTCGAGACACATCCGCCACACACGAGCATTGGGCCCGGCCTCCTCATAGATGGCATCCTGGGGGTACTTCTGTTCATAGTCGAAGGGATCGATAACTGTCAGGTATCGGAGTGAGCTTGAAGATCAACGGCACATCGGAGAACACTCACGCTTTGCCGATCCTCCTCCTCCTCGCGACATTCCGAACAATTTTTTCTTGCGGTTACCGATCCTTGAGCGAGTGCCGGGAGCGAAACTTCCAGCGGGTCCGTTTCCTCCATGCACCGAGCCTTCGGCCGCGTCGTAGTCGTCCTCATCTGCAGAGGATGCGCTGTCAGAGTCGGGCTCGCGACCTGCCGCGACGGGGGCTGTTGCATGCAGGGAAAGCGATGGGGACGGCGGAAGGGGCACGTTCCTTGGGGACGTTGCGCGGGTGCCACGAGCGGTGGCATCGTCGGACTCATAGACCTCGGTGATGCTAGGCATTGTTGAGTCGGTGAGCAAGAAGGCAGGTTGATGCGGTAAAGTTCTCGTGAGGGCTGAGACGATGAGTGTGGGAGGCAAAAAGAACCACAGCCGTTACGGCACAGCCAAACTGGAATGTCTGTACCTGTGTGGACAGCATCGCCTTCGAGGGAACGGCAAGTCAACGGCTCATGCGGATGTCGAACATTTTTCTGATGCAGAATCTCTGAATTCTACTCGGCAACGCTCACAACGCTCACAATCCTACTCGGCAAGTGAAGGTTTGATTGGTCTCTCTCACCCCTTCCCAGCGAAGGTGGACACGCAGTCGCTCGTATGCTAGACCCTGCACTGGGGCCTGTGATGTGCACAGTCATGCGTTTAGACTACAAGGACGGACAGTCGCACGAGTGTAGCGTAGATTGAGCGCAGACAGTGTGCGGAGTAGTCATGACCATCGTCAGTCGCGACATCGGGGCCGAGGCCGGGCTGTCGGCGTCTCACGTGAATGGTGCCGATTGTCTTCCCGACCCTTCTCGATCTTCGCTTCCTACGACCATTGCCTCCCTCATCATCGACGCCTCCAGGACACCTCTTTCCGTCTGTTGTCTAGCCAACGTCAACCACCCCGAAAACAGTCACTGTGTGGAAGTGTCTGAGAAGTGTGTGGAGCGGCTTCACTGACAGGTGTGTACCCTACATCCATGCGTTGCCTCCTTCCGACATCCGCGCTTCTAGCGCGCCCAGGAATCCCGTTCCCGCATTCAGCAACATCGTATCCTGTCGTATCTCCCTACAAGCGCCCATATTAGACTTCGATAGCGAGTGCCTACGCCGAAATCGATCGCTCAATAAATCAGAGGCGGTGACTCCCGGATCCTTTTCTCCCTTTTTCTAGGTGCCTGCGCCGGGATCCCACCTTTCTGCTTTCTGCGTCAACAATCTCTCCAGGCCTCCCAATCCCACATCAAGTGTAGAAGAACGCTGGCCCAGACCGGCTTAGTCCCGTACTCGCCACCTAGCAGATTTCATTTTCTGACCACACCATCCCTCGTTCGCCGCTTCCTCCCCTTGTACGTTGACATCTATCTGCCTTATTTACTCACGATATCCTTGCAAGGAACCGGAATCTGCGTTCTTTCGTCGGTGCTCTCTACTTATCTCTCCCTTTCCAATTCCAGCCTTTTCCCATCGAAATTGGATGCCTCACAACGATGAAGCAATGTATATGACTGGGAGGGCATCGTCTTCTCTCTGAACTCGTCTTCGCATCTATCCCCAAGTCACTGGAGCTGACACTGCCAGTTACAGGTAAACGCCAGTGCGACAACACTCTTTGCTTGCCCGCCGGGCGCGCCTCTCACTTACCGCTTAACAAGACCGTGTACGCTTTCTTCATCCGCAGGATGTTCTTTAGCACTTGGTGGCTACGGCTTAAACCGAGGCAGGTATGTTAACCGTGGTGGTTGGTGGAGTGTTTTCTCTATATTCCGATTGCATGCGACTGCCGACGTAGACTCCGCCGTCGACAGCACCCACCTCCTCGTTTGGCTGTCGCTTCCTCACGTCTCCAGTTCGGTTGAGCATTGCCGCGGATATCCTCGGATGGTCAAGATCCGGGGTCCACGAGGGTCCTCAAACGGTTGAAAAGCGACCGTCCGGTATATGGCGAACTTCCGGCTTCTCAAATGAAAGAGATGTTGTGGCGTATATCTATCTCTATGTTACTTGGCAAAGGTTCTCGCTCAGTGTAATCGCCCATGCAGTACGCGAATTCAACGTTGAGTCCACTGCCAACCGTTGTTTCTTCCTGTCGAATCCGAGCCGGCTTGCGTACGAAGGGAGCGGGGTTGCACTAGCTACCGTGACGAGGTCGTGGCGATGATGCACGGGCGTCCAGTGTCTGGTTGCTACATTGAAGGGTCGTCACGAAGTATCAACCCTGCTGAGATAGTAGCCTAGTAGCTGGTAACTGTTTGCGAGTCGTGGAACGTGATACCCGTACGCTGCACTTCATCTAACATTCTCAGCCTAACATAGTCACCCAATAGTCCGCAAACCTTCTCACGGGGTTGTGGCGCTGATACAATAAGATGGCGTCTTTCCTTATCTTTCTGAAACCTTCTTGAGTCCGTGTAGAGCTAACAAACGCGTACGGAAAGCTCAGACAGTGCATGGGAGTAGGGTGTAGCCATGTGTAAGAACAGACTCTCCCACAGGCGTTCTCCTCGGAACCGTATCTCCGCTCGACTGCCTCGACATGGTGCTGGATCTCCTCGATTGTATTACGCGGAGTCTGGCTGACTCAACGGCTTCAGATGATACCGGTGGCAATCTGAAACACATAGGCTGATGTCCCTTGTCGCTGATATTTCTGCTCAGGCAGAGAAGAAGAAGACAGAAGCGCAAAAGGAAGACTTGCCGATGCCCTGAACGTCTCAACATGCTCGGCTATCGAAGCACGGATATATCGCAGTGTAAGACGACCCGTAGCTGTGTAGATTTTTCTGAGCCCACACATACTTATATTCACAGCTTGTATTTTGTCGTGAGATTGGGACGTATGCATCTGTGAGAGGGTCTTCAGAGAAGTGCGTGGTTGTCAGGTCGCAGTTTGTGGATTACTGACGCGAGACAGAAGCGGCGTACGACCACGAGAATTCAGTCAGATGGGATGATCCACGCCTAGTGGTTGTGAGACGGCGACAGACTAAGTACTGTCATTGAGATGAACGAAATGAAGCGCATACAAGAAGTACAGTGCGCTGAGATCAGGCGGAGGCATTTTCCCAGACGACCCAAAATCTGCGCACGGGGTAGATGTTGTACAACGACTCGTGGCCCTCTACATCTCTGTGTCAACGCGCGTCGTGAGGTTGGTATGCATTCATATGCGGGAAAGTCATTAGAAAGGAGCGTAGTCGTCAGGTATTGAAACGTACATTGCTCTCGCATAATCGAAGTCTTGAGAAAACGCAAACGAGTTGCGCGCAAGTGAGAATGTCAGCGCCACCGCCAAAGATCTACCCCGGCAGGCACTTTCAATAGAGGGATCCACGTCCCGGGCCTGGATGGGTTTACGAGTTCGTATAGACTATTAGATTTTATCGCACGCGACAGAAACAGCATACGAGTCACGACCGCAAGGATTCAGATAAGCAGTGATATATGGTGCTTGGGGAAGGCCAGAAATACGCCGTGCTGCTGTCAGTATCGTAGTAGGGTCTTAACTGGAGTGCACGAAATGGAGACTTACAGAGGAGGAGTTTTCATAGCGACTGCCAAATGAGCTCATATACGCGCCCTGGAAACACAGTGGGCGGATTCCAAGCACAGACATTCTCGCAGACCATCCGAAGATAGAGTATAGGGCTGGAATTGTGCGATTCCAAAGCAGAGAGCGTGAGGAAAGAGGAAAGATTGTGTCGTGCATAAAACGATAAAACGATTTGAACTACCGACTATGCGCATATAGCGCTCAGGTACAAATAATAGTAAACTACTAGATGCCCTCGCCGGCCGTACTGTGGTAAAAACTAGAGTACAGTAAACTACGTGGAGATATTGATATGAGAAAGGAAATGAGGTAGATGTAAAGGTTGCGGATTTGTGTAAGGATGGGAATGAGAACGGTTTTCGGCAATGTGTACGCGCCTCTGATAATCTGCCCATATCCTCCCAGCTAGACGAATGCTCGTAGTATGCCATTGATGAGAGACCCGTGCGCGAACCCGCATCCGCATTGCCGATGATAAATTGCGTCCAAGAGATGGCAGCTTCGGGATGACACCGATGTAATAGCGCGATCTGCCCATTGGCCATTCAGGTGCGTCCGTGAACAGTGATGCTGTGCACCTGCGGTACACTGCGACGCGCAGAAGGGCGACGTCGGCAGTGTGCGTGCAAGCAGAAGACAAGCCGTAGGCGACCGGCAATGGGCGGGAGGCGATTTGTCAGCGATCAATGGCGTGCCGCGCGCGTCTTGGTTCCTTTCCTTCGTTCTTCTCATCATCTTGGGTTTCTCGCTGGTTCGGCAGACGATCAACTTCACCTTGTATGGGTACAATTTGCCACGGTGAATTCGTAAACCATGTCGCCGGATGCGAACGCCACCACGGAACAGCGGGACCGCAGGGATCGGCCAGCAGAGCTTTGGGATCCGAGGTCCTTTGGATTGTAGCCCGATACATTGTTCAATTGAGGGTACGTAGTATGCTGGATTTGTTCTTGTTTTTGCTCAGGGAGAGGTTTGTGTGCCCAGGCGCAAGGAAACACGTAGAGGACACATCCCGAACCGCTAGTTGGAACCGCCCGCGAGAACGCAAGCCTTCTCGAACCGTTTGGCATGGCCCTCCTTGACCGTCACACACGCTGCGCGCGTCATTATCCTCCTCCGTTTCGGCGGTCGGTCGCACACAACACCCACACACACCTCCTCACCCCGTTGCTTGTCTTCGTCATACGTCATCGTTAACTTTTCTCCTCCCTCTCCCCCCCTGCAGACCCGCTTCTTCTTTTGCACGTCCCTCCCTCGCCCTTCTCCAGCTCCAAGTCCTTGCCAGCTCGGTGTATGTCTCCCTCATTCCTCTCCCAGCTCTGTCGCCTCCCTCACCCCTCTATTCGCTTCTCCTCTCCGCCTCACCCTCCTCTTCTCCGCCCTTCCCCTCCTCTTCTCCGCTCTCCCCCTGCCCCTTCCCTACTCCTCCCCCCACCCCTACTCCGCTTCTCCCCCCATCCGTCGTTTAGGTTTCTGGCTCTTAGTCAGGTCGATTGCACCTCTCTTGCTCTGGGGATACTTTGCGGTCGTCAATTCGCGTGGCTTGCTGGGCGACCGACCCGACATAGGGCGCGGATGACCATAACCTCAGACTCTCCCATGTCTACTCTCCTATGTTTCTTTCCCTCGCCTCTCTCCCCCGTGTCCCTCGTCCCCCTCTCTCCCAAATTGCTCTTCAGCCCGCTGCTCTTTTTTTTTTGTCAGTCTTCCGTCTCTCGGAACATACCGCGCTGTCGTCCCGATCTCCGATCCCGGCTCTCGCAGACGATTGGAATAAAAGTTTCTGCTCGGCTCGGCTGGGCGTAAATTTCGGGTGATGCGCAACTACGCGCGCGGGATCCTGGCGGCGCATTGTATCATCGTATCAGTGATCTGTATATGGTGTGGACTTCGGGCGGCTGTATCTACGCATGGACCTCTTTATCTCTATTTGATATCGAACTGAGAATTATGTCTCGCTACTGTACTCAGAATGCAATGTACAATCACTTGCCGTTCTTCCTTGTGTGTGCATAATAACTAGGTCCCCCCAAGAGACTGCGTAGTCGAGTTCGGGTTTCGGAAAGGCTTTGACTACGAGCCACGAGCTTCGGAAATGCTTTGACTGGAGACGAAACTCAGATGTGCGACCTGTGAAGGTCTTCCCATCGGCCCGTGATATACTAGCCAAATCAACCCCCGGTCGCCTCATAGATCGCATCTGGAGCATACTTCTGCTCATGGTCGAAGGGGTCAATCACTATTAACCTTCGGAGTGAGCTCGCAGATTGACGGTACAGCGGAAGAGACTCACGCTTGGCAGATTTGGCGAGTCGAGTAACACGAAGATGCACTGACCGAGGTTGAAGGATCGCGAGGTATCGAATGTCGGGCGCTGGAAAGCCCAACCAGAATTCAGAATGTCGTAGTGACGCACCATGAGCGACTGGGTCGAGACACCAGACGTCTACCTGTGGCCATCAAAGCAACGTTGTTGTCGCGGGTGTCTGTAGGTGGATACGGGTCCAGGATGTGTGGCGAGGGTACTGATGTTCTGCGCTGCCCCTTTATATGTCTCAGAAATGTATCCATCCTCTCGCAGCGCTTTCTGTCAGCTCTTTCGATGATGCGAGCCCCGCCTACTAATGGAGAGATGGAAACCAGGCCCGGGCACCATAATCGCAACGCTGGGAGGAGTCGAGTTAGAGCTAGTCCATTAGACGAGAGACGACGCACCCAGGTTATCCGAATCCATGCCACCGGCGGGCCAAATTTCCTCCCATCTCTAGCTATGTCCAGAGGCACGTCGTTGAGAGTAGAAGAGCAAGGACGGTATGTGGCTGTGTATCCTTTCGCTCAAACATGGTGCCGAGTTCGGCAACCGATTGTCGTTTCTTTCCGCTCCGTCAAGTACACTGGACGCCACGATCTTCTCAGGTCCACTGTATACACAATCTCCCATCTTATCTTTCCTTTCCGGCGCACGACTCTTGGGCGCGGTGAGTGTGACTAGCGGCTCTATTCGAGGTTCTTTGCAACGATTAATCTGTTAGGCTGATGTTTTCTCCTTTCATTTCTTGTGAGACTGGTTTTTTGCCATGTTACCGCGCCCTCGCCCGCTGCTCAGCTTTTTTCTCCTCCGACCATCCCGGCTCTGACTTCCTTGTCGAACATGTTTACCCAAAAAAGCCGTCTTTTCGACGGGTTTGGAGGTGCCGCGTATCAAGGTGAGTTTGCTTCCCTGCAAGAGTTGCTCCCTCGTATGACTGTAACTCGCATCCACGCAGACCGTGGTCGCTCAAATTGTCATCAGGTTCGGCCGTATTATTACATCGTCAATCTAATACTACCACAACTTTCATCCGTAATATTAGACCTAATCATCGTTCCCACAGAGAGTAGCATTGTCCCAGAATTTGGTCTCATCATCCCCAGGGAGAGTTTGGTCATCTCGACTATCTGTTTCCTCCGCCGCGGTGTTATAAAGACACTGCCTGCGTTGGGACGCCGCTCTACTACGCGTCCTGTATCGATTATTCTTCCTTCCCCTGCTTGAACAATCTATCTCACGTCTCCTAATCTCAGAGAAACACGAATGCGTACACCGCCACCTGCTGCATCCTTTCCTAGCCACGCCGTTCGCTCACCCTTGTATGCATCGACGTCTTTCTGCTTCGAATATTCACAGAATATCTGCGGCAACCCGCACCTATGCTCTTTCGTCGGCGCTACAAACTCTCTCCTCTCTGACTCTTGGATTTGACTGTCTGGAGACAAAGCAATGTTCAAGGTGATGTTTCCGTTCTTACACTTATTTGGAACAGATACATAAGCCTATTCAAGCAGGGAAGGATGAACGTCCGTTTGTCATTACGCTGCACCAACGTTCACCCACTTCTTTACGCTGACGTTAATTGCTCTACGTACCACTCTGACCTAACGCCCACAAAAAGCTCTAACCGTGAGTCGGTGGATGTACCACTCGCGCTTCTTCGCTTCTGTCTGACCTTCCTTCAGCAACGATCATCATCACCAAACAGTGAATTGCGAGGTCCGGACTGCTTGACACTTTCCAGGCGGCTGCGTCGCGACGCCACTCTACTACACGTTCTTCCTCGGCCATTCCTCTTCGCCCACTCTCAACAACCTCTCTCAGGTCTCCTAATCTCTGAGAACGCGACCTCAGACCGGCTTCTTCTGCAGCACCGTCCTGTGTTTACCGCCTCCCCGCTTTGTACGCGCTACGGTGTCACGCTGCTGCCTCGAATACTCACTCACAATCTGTGTTCTTTCGTCCACGCTCCGGACTCCCCCGTCGTTCCCCTTGGATTTGACTGTCTTACGACGACGAAGCAACGCTCGAGACGTACGCTGGACAGATCCACGGAAAACGACTGAACTGCACCGACTCGATCCAGGCCAATGTGCGTTCACTCTTTGGTGACGAGCCGATTGCTTAGAGGATGCGTCCGCCACTATAGACCTCCCCGAGTGACTGTCGCTACTCTGTAGCGTTCTGATAGGGCTCTACCTTAGTCATTCTATCTTTTACAGTGACCAGCGCTATACATACGGTGTTCGCTCGAATTGCCAGGAAGTCTTTGATGTTCTACACTGGCGTTATTCGTTCTACGTACTACAGCAGTATCAATCTAACATCCCTTGCGTTTCGTTGATCCTTCCTTCTCTCGCCAAACAGCGCCTCATTGTTGTCTACGACCGAGTTGTCATCTCCGACGACTGGTCGCCTCTTGTCTTCGCTCTCTATCTTATCTTCCCTGTGCATGAACATCCGCTTCAGAAAGCCATCCTTGTTTCGGCCATTCTCTTTCGAAGCTCATCTGGTGTGATACCTTGTACCTCAAGCAGTTGAGAATGCACGTCGATGTACATATAGGACGAGGAGATGGTTGAAGGGAAGACACAGAGAAGGGAGAGTATCTGACGCCACAGAACATGCTGACGTGGATAAGCTGTCGCCGTCATTGCAGCGCAATGGTACAGGACGCCAAGTTGACCTGCAGGCATCGAAGGAACAAATGGAGATCATTTTATGCGCCGATGCGCAACGTCGAGGCCTGTATTATCCACGAATCCAACTGCCGGCAGGACGGAGTCGATGTCGTCGTGTCAGACGCGGAAATGAACGCAAAAGGTTCTTCCATTTATGATCCACAGTGCTAGTGAAGAATATGAATACTCTCTATACCCTCAAATGCCAGGCAAGCACAAGGCACAGACTCCCGCACAGACACCCGCCGCGTCGTATCGTAGTGGCCGCGCCAGTAATCCCGCCATAAAGCAACAATCGAGCACGTTGAAACAAGGGGTGGCGACGGATGGAAGTGAGGAAGAAGAAACGGAGTGTGAAGGAGGGTGGGCGAAAAGAAGAATGATGAGGATGGGTCGAAGAGGGTCGGCCAACGGGGAAGGGAAGGCGATTGATGACGATGGGGAGGGAATGTCGGCCAGCAGCAGGATCCTTGCGGACGACGATGAATACCCACTAGGGAAGAAAGAGTACAGTCAAGGGGCATGAGGCGGCGGTGGGGAGCGGATCCGGACGGAGAGAGTGATATCAATGCCAGACCGACAAACGGTCGCGATTGCAAGCTAGCACGAATACGGCCAAAGAAGAGCTGCCCATATACTGGCGTCAGGGAGTGAGGACCAGCTAAGGCGGCGATACGTCCCCTTAGATTTGTACGTCATGAGCAGGGAATAAGACCGAGTTGTGTATGGTGCTACAGTCCATCAAGCAGAGTCCGAGTAAAGACGGTCGCCCCCGTAATGAAGCAGTGAACTGAACGTCTGACACGCATTGCTGACAAATCGCGAGTGCCGTCCGCCTGCCTGCTGTGTACAATCGTCGCCGTCTAGGGCAGCTGGGCCGCGAGGGAAGGGATATCCGCTTGTAAATTGAGGTCGGAGCGCAAGGCAGTACGGGATACTTTGAAGATCCCAATCAGACGCAATTGACTACACAGCCACCGATTTGCTCTTTCCTTCCGCCGGCCATGTTGCTCGGATTCGTGTTTTTTCCTGGGCCACCGTTCTGCTCCACTCAATTTTTGCTGTATGGGTTTCAGGACGACTCCCACGGCGCCGGGAGTTACACAATTCTTTGACGAGAAGCGATCATCAAGGTCTAGGGACAGCGCAGAGAGGAGCGAACGCGACGGAGCCTCGTAGGCGTGAGACGGGTTATGGTGCGTGACAGTCTGACGCATTCCTGCGTCCGTCTGATAATGGAGCCCAGACGCAACGGCTCGCCCTATAGGATCTGGATAGGGAGAACCCGAGCTTCGTCGAGACGAATCGCTGCTTGGACCGACCGAATACCTTTCTCGTCGCGGCTCGCGCACGGCCTATTTTCGTTGGCATTGGATCTTCCTTCCTGTCGTTCCGCCCCAGTGTCTCTTGGCCGCATCGCGTATCCGCTGTGTGTCTTTTCGACCCCCCCTCATCCCCCCACGCCCCCCCACGCCCCCCACGCTCAATTATCTTCCCAATTGTTGCTCCCTTCCCGCTTCCACCTCCGCACTCCCGATCTCCATCTTTGCTCGTCAATTCCCTCTTCCCCCTCCTCCTTTTCCCCTTTCTGCATCCTCCCCGTCCT
This sequence comes from Strobilurus orientalis, assembly GCA_019915145.1. Classification (NCBI taxonomy): domain Eukaryota; kingdom Fungi; phylum Basidiomycota; class Agaricomycetes; order Agaricales; family Physalacriaceae; genus Strobilurus; species Strobilurus orientalis. The sequence goes on from JAHLML010000010.1 coordinate 2,244,445, forward strand.
TGCCTTCCCTTCCTCCCCTTCTCCACCCGTTTTTTCCACTCCTTCTTTATTTATTCTTTCCTTTCGCTTCTCCTCCCCTTCGCTCCGCCCTCCCCATCTTCCTCCCCTTCTCCCTTCTCCCCCTTTCCCTTTACTTCTATCCCCTCACTCCCCTCCGTCTCGCCTCCCCCCCTTTCCCCGGGTTCGTTTATTTTGGTCTAGTCGATTGCACTTTTCCTCCCTGGCAGCGACTTTGTGGTCGTCGATTCGCGTGATGAGGGGGCATGGGACGTGTATGATTCCGAGTGTTTCCTCCCCACTCCGGTCATGTAGGACCGTGCGCATACATCGGGACGAGTGAGTGATTGGTGTCTCCGAACTCTAGCTGGTGATTCTCGTCTGCGTACGGATCTCGCCTCGGTATTCACAGACGCAGTTTCGTCGTTGCACCGCAAATGATAATCTTTGGTTCCACCTCGCGATGCTTGTGTGTGCGATACGCCCATCAGCGCTCCCCCGATGATGCGCACCCTCAACGTCGATGCGATCACCCAAATGAAAGCGAGCTGCCAGTGCGCTACTTGTCGAGCGCCGTCGCGTATTTGGACGGTACAATGGGCGATAAAGGTTCCTTTCGAGGGCGCTCGGTGTTCAACTCAATCTTCTAATTCTTACAGCCAATCGACACACCACGCCACCTGTGGGTAGATTCTACACCGTCCAAACTCTTCTTTGGAAAGTTCGAGGCTGCCGCAGACTCTTTGGCAGGCACGAACAGGCACTCCTGTGGCGAATCCCTGGCCTGAGCCGTCAGGAACATTGGGCGCTCACGATGAAGATCTGCGTGCACTGTTACAATAATGACTCACTCGCCGATCCTACTCAAACAGGTTCCTTCCATTTTGATGATATATCGTTAACCTTAGTCTCAGTATTCAGTGTTTCTGCCGCCGCCCATCGTTTTCTCCCTTCCATCGACGGAGCCGGTACGCATATTCTTTCTCTCCTCGTGCATCTGGACTCTGACATGGTACTCGTAGTCTATGTCGTCTGGCTCGCGAGCCCGTGTGTCACATTTCCTAATGGCTGGAGGGATGTGCTTTTGAGAAGACGCGATTCACGCCTGGGTTGACGGAGTGATACGCGGGTCCAGGTAAAAAGCGATGCTCTCGACGCGAGCTTGCGGTTGTGAATATCCCGATGGATGTGCTCCCTCAGCATGGCGTGGAAGCCAAACAAGGCTGAGAAGACGCGATTTACGCCTGGGTCGACGGAAGTGATACGCGCGAACTCGACGCACGTCAAGAAAAAAGGGTTACTGGATATGATGCTGTCGATGCGAGGTTGCTGTTTCGAATGGCCGGAGGGATGTGCGCGTGAAAGCCAAAGAAAGCTGAGAAGACACGAAGCATGTAGTTGGGCTGCCGGAGGGACGTGCGCATCAAGGTAAAAAGCCAATGAAGATATGATGCTGCCGACGCGAGCTTGAAAATTAGCATGGTAGGAACGATGAGAATACATGACAGGACAACGCACGCGAACATGGCGCGCATCAAAGTAAAAAGCCAATGAAGGTATGATGCTGCCGACGTGAGGTTGAGGATTAACATGGCAGGAACGATGAGAAGACATGAAAGATGTGGCTGCTATCCAGGCCTGGACTGCCACCGACAATGTCTGGCCCTCGGACAACTTGGCAGGATCTAGCGCACCTCGGCTGGCTCAAGAACAACGTCTCCAATGTCCTCAAGGGTAAGCGTGGTGGCAGCATGGAGGGCATTGGCGATAATCATACTGTCAGCGGGTTGAACCCAGGTTGAACCCTCGTGCTCAAGCCAGCCAATCGGAGTGACTCAGTGAGCTCAAAACCGCACCTATTCCTACAACTAATAGGTGGGAGTATTTTCCTACGGAGCTCCATAGTAATAAATCACTATATATATTAATTCAAGACTACGACTACGGCAATGTATTATCGATTTACAATATTCCAGCCGGCGCCCTTCCTTTTCTCCCTTCCGTCGACCGAGCACGTATGCAAATTCTTCCTTTCCTCATGTGACATAATACTCGTAGCCTGTGTTCCCGCTCGTCGTCTGGCTTGCGAGCTCGTGGGATCTACTGATGTAACTCTTCAAAGGCTGAGAAGACATGATTCACCCCTAGATTGACGGGATGATACGCGCAAACTCGACGCGCGTCAAGGTAAAAAAGCTGATGAACATGATGCTGTCGACGCGAGCTTGAGTCTTGACCGTCGTCGTGGCTTTGAACAGCGCGATGGATGTGCTACCTCAACAACGCGATTCACGCCTGAGTTGACGGAGTGATGCGCGCAATCTTGACGCGCATCAATGTAAAAAGCCGACGCGAGCTTGAGGTTGGCCTCCCTTAGCATGGCAGGAACGATGAGAAGACATAAAACGTGTAGTGTTACTCAGGCCTGGGCTGTCAGGCAAAAGCTTGCGAGCGTGAGTCGCGTAAAGTATAGAAGCCGGAAAAGAACTGTTCCTCCCGGCGCGAGCTTGATTACCGTCGCGGTTTTGAAAGATGTGCCCCTTCACCATGACGTGGAAGCCAAGAAGGCTGACAGCACATGAAGCATGTAGTTGTAAGTCGCGCCTGGGCTGCTACATGGAACGGAGCTCGACTCGCGTCAAGGTTGAGATGATATCAATAATGTTGTTGTTAATCATGCATCTGACGAAGAACGCCTACGCTGTCGGTGGGATTCAAGTTCCGCTTTCTTTATAAGAGTGAGGACCCAGTGTCACTCGTCCTTCAGCTCACCGCAACACACGACAATGTCTGGCCCCAAGACAACTTGGCAGGATCTAGCGAACCTCGGCTGGCCCAAGAACAATGTCTACAATGTCCTCAACGGCAAGCGCGGCGGGAGCATGGAGGGCATTGGCGATATGGCTATGAACGAAACGTTTGCGCTTAGATGGAAGTAAGTCTGGAGTTGTTTTCACGATGGACGGTTCAGCTCCTGATATGATCCTTTCAACAGCTGGTACTCTTACAATATCATGATCGGATCGCCCAGAGTAGCAGGCGACAGCATCAACAGCAACGAATCAGTGACGACTCTCTGGGCCTTCGATAACACACAGAACAATGAGTCGTTTGGTCCCGTCGAAGTCTCAGACACGTGGACAAACAGCTCGTCGGCCAGCTTGGTCATCTCGACTCGCGGTCAGTGTTTATCTTTTCGTCTCGGTGTGATTGCCCGTGTTAATATCATTGTGCAGCTGGAATAACACTCAACCAGAGCATTTCGATTGCCAGTGTAGTCTCCTCTGGGATCAGCATTACGATTGGAACGGAGTCGACGAAGACTGAGACCAGGGAGAATTCGCACACAAGCTCGATGAAATGGTCCATCACGTTCGTCTATATTCCTCTTCGCCCTCACATCATGTGCTTACCCAACTACAGTGCGGGCCCAGGCGAACGTGTTCGTGTTGAACGTGTGCGCCACGTCTCGATCGGCCAGGCGACCTATTACCAGGTCTGCTTCAATTATATTCACTTGTGCATTCAATGACCGACACCTCTTTGTAGGATTACGGCTTGTCGGGCGACTCGAGAATCGCCAGTACGTGTCGTTCATTACCTTGCATGTTTGAGCTCTTTATTAACGTTGTCATTCATATTCTCAGCTAAGGGCAAGAAGTAAGTCGACTTTGATTACTGGGTTTTACTATGCTCACCCAAAATTCAGGTGGGATGATCACTACTACTGGGTGAGCGCCTAGTGATGTCTTGCCCTCCTTGAACAGCATCTGACCCAGAAGCGCAGAGCTTCACGTCAAATGTAGCCCTCAACAACCCTAAAGGCACGATGAGGATCACTGGCAGCCAGAAGACAGAGAGAGTCACGTTCCGGATTGTTCGTGAAGGTCCCAAGGGTAAGCGCACCACGGAGCCTCTGCCCCCTCCAAGGGGAAGAGAGAACGCTGTGACCATGTCGAGTGGCGGCGAGCTTCCGGATATGGAGCCCGGCATTGAGGAGTAGTTGCTCTCTTCGGATTCTTCCGCTTTCGGCGATGACAATCGCGTCGGCGTTCAACACGTCGGCGTCCGGTTATCTACTAGTTAGTTAGTTACCGTTGTACAGTATCCGGCCCGAGTGCCGCTATTACCTTCCGCAGACCGAATTCAGACCGCAATCACGATTATCTTTCTAACCATTACTATTGCGACATTACCGTAGCGATTTGCAAACGAAAAAACGGATTGTTACTGTCAGATTTGAACCAACACGCTACGTTCACTCGTTTGCCAGATCAGGGACGTGCACGCGGATCAGACGCAAGCGCTTGCACAGCCACCCATTGGCTTCTTTCTTTCGCCGCTCATGTCGACTTCGAACTAGTATCTCCTGGTTGCTCCACTCAACTCATACTGCCCTGGTCTTGCCCGCAGTCATCATGTCGCCAGGCGTTACAGGTTTCCTTGACGCAAAGCGATCATCAAGGTCTGGGGACAGCGCAGAGAGGAGGGAACGCGAAGGATCTTTGGAGGCGTGAGACGGGCATATGGTGCGCGACAGTCAAATATGCCTCTGTTTCTGTCTGACAACGACGCCCAGACGCAACGACTCGCATTTTAGCACCTGGAGAGAACCCGAGAGAAGAACCGCTGCTCGGACCGACCGAATAGTTTACTCTCGCGGCACGTACTGGTCCACTTTTGTTGACACTCCATCGTCATTCCAGTTGTCGCGCTGATGTCTTTTCGCTGCATTATGCTCTGCCTTTCCGCGCACGACCTACATCCATTCGCATCTGGTGTACTCCTGCTTCGCGCTGCCTCAATCCTTCATTCGCCCTCTCCCTCGCCTCCTACGCTCACTCCTACTTTCTGATCCGTTGTTCCCCGTCCCGCTCCTCCGCTTGCTCGTAAACCCCTCCTTCCCTTTCCTCAACCCTTTACGCCTCTCTTGCCTCTTCTTCTCCTCTTTGATGTTCTCCTTCTCGCCTCGCCTCGCGTCTTCCCCTCACACTCTCCTGCTCTCTCCCCCTTCCCATCACCTTCCTCCTCCCTTTCTCCCTTTCTCCCCCCTCCTCCACTTTGCTTCCCCCCTTCTTCTCCTCCTCCTTCTTTTCCCCTCCTCTCCCCTCCCCCCCCCCCCCCCCCCCCCCCCCCCCCCCCCCCCCCCCCCCCCAGGTCCCTCCCTCTCTTCCCTCTCCTCTTCCTGCCTGGTTCCCTCAACGGTCGATTGCACCTTTCCTTTTTCGCAGAGGGTCCGGGGTCGTCAATTCATGCTCTGAACATCGGGTCGACGCGCGGCGAATGGGAGGTTGGTGTCTCCGAACTTACGATGGTCATTCTCGTTTGCGTACGGACCTAGCCTTGGTATATGAGAACGTGGTTTGTCGCTGCTCCGCGAATGATAAGCTTTTGTTTTACCCCGCGATGCTTGTGTTTATAACCCGATGACGCGCGTAAGGTAATCACCACAGAAGGTGTCCGCCTCCGTTTTCAAGTTCCATCCTGCCAAGAAGTCAACGCCACCTTTGTGTAAACGCGTCGCGCCATTGAACCTTTCGCGCGTGTTTCCGTCTCATCAAATGGAACTCCTCTGAGCTTTGTCTCGCTCTGATGCCATGGGTATCAGGCTATCAGCTATGTTCTCCGTTGTTCTTTTGGTGGCATATCTGATGCCGTTGGTCGGCAGGATCATCGAGAAGAGGGCGCGGCGTTTCCAGTCTTGGGCACTGTAGATCTTACCAACCTCAACGTGCACATGCTGCTCCACAGGTATGAGAGTTTCAACTAAACCCGGGTGAACAATGTCTAAGTTTTCAATAGCTAACAACTCTTAGCCGGTCATCCCAACAGGTGCGTTCCTGGGTGATTTCATCGATTACTGAACACACACTCGGCTGGACATCCGTGACGTCCGATCTTGTACGACGCGTTCAAAACGAAGCTATCTGTGTTCCATCCAATGTGGCATGACTGACGACTATCACGACCTTCTCGGGTTCAAGTGCTTAGCGGATTCGGGTGGTTTGCGCGCAGGATAAGCAGGCAGGGTGAGTTGAAGTTTCCAGGACGTTGTGTCAAGGTCCCTTCCATCCACGGATCAGGTAAGCATGATTTCCGAACTCACAAGCAAGACTCGCTCCAATGCTGCCCCGGGACATTGATTACGCGGTTTGTATCTTGCTTCGAAGTGCAGGGTTCAATCGCATCGGCCTCTTCCCGTGGTATTTTCTCGTCGTTTTGCACTTCTCAGCGCACTATTCGCTCATACATTGCTTCGGTCGGTCACCGACAGAATGCCGGTTGCTTCCTGAGCTCTCACCGTCAGCTATACCCCTCGCATGCGACTTATCACCCATGAAGTTCGGAGTTTTGGCTTTTTACAAGCCCACTATTTCTGGTAGCCTTGTCGTGGCTGGCTGAATCAGCCGGCCCCAAACTCTTTTCTGAGCCAGCAGCCTCGGGATAGATCTCGATATGCCCCTTCGTTTACGCTGAACTCAAACGTTCGTACCAGAACGGACTGCATATCCTCGAACTCTCTGATCTTGAAAGGATACCCATGCATACAGTTCAAAAGTTGACCACCCGTCGGTTGATATTCTCCCGCTCCTGATGCTTTCGCATCTCCCGCCTTCAAAATGCACCGGTTGATGGATAGCTATCCGCTCCAATTGAAAGATGGCCATACGCTTTCACATCGGCGCATGTTTCAACCCGTTCAGTTGAAGTGTAGCCATCCATTGAGCTGAAGGCTAGCTATCCACTTCTGAGAGATTGCTACTCGAACACATGCCGCGCACCGCACATCGACCCCTGACTGTTCACACTATAAAGGTGCATGAAGTCGCTACGATGTCCCCAAACTACTACACCATCCTCACCATGAAGTTGTCCACAGTCTCACTCCTCGTTCTTCCCCTCTTTGCTGCGAACGTTAACGCCATATGCGGCGGGTTCAACTTCGCCATTGGTAATGTCATAAATGAAGGTGGTGGTCTCAATGAATGTAAGTTGCAGCGTCCTGCACCATCAATCACTACTGACGCCCTGCCCGTCGCACCAGGGCTTGTCTACGATGATAACTGCAATGTTGTCGACGGTCTGTTGACCAACCATAATCCTTGCAACGAAGGAATCTTCGGGTGTAGCCCCCCGCCCATCCTCTTCAATCGATATACGAGTACCCATACCGGACTCATGTTTGCTTATTCCTCGTGGAGTATGCACGACAGAGGCTGATTCCCATTTAGCTACGCGTGCCGTCCCGATCCCAGCTCGGGAATCTGTGACGGGAACGTGATCTCCGTTTGTGTGAGTGGCATCATGAAGTTCGAACCTCGAGGAACCTGAAGTAATTGACGCGTCTTGTGACTTAGTGCCGGAACGACGGAAATTGAATTGTGCCCATCTGAGTGAACGACGTTACGGGCCGTCTCCATTTGCCTGTTTACGCGTTCAACACGCGTCGTCTATGAATGTACTCACTATAAAACCGTCCAAACACGACTCATAGCAATGATTTTTGCTGTACATTGCGCAGTGACGAAATACAAATAGCCCGTGTAAGGCGAGATTTCCCGGCACAGGTCTGTCCCAACAAACTCTGTTCATGCCCTCCCGCGTCCTTCCCGTCTAACACATCTGACGTTCCGCTTCTCTTCATACCGGAGGGTTGTCACTGGTCAGTATATCACAACCACGGTCAGAACGCTGGAAAACCTAGCGGAGCTTGACGCCGACCCGAATGTGCTGGTTCTGTTCCCCCATGACATTCATATGACAGCTCGCTTCCTGGGGCCATTGACGAGCTGCCGGCGGAGGTCAATGTGTGGAAGAGAAAGGAGTGGAAGGATAACGTTATTTGGGTATTCTTGGAGAAAATCAGGAGATATCTGTTGTCTCTCTGATTAACCCTACGTGAGAAAAACAAATGATCTCGATAGACTCATACGCAGGCGGCGGTACTGCCCTCATCAACCTCGCAGTCCCCGGTGTCAGCTCGTCAATCCGCATTTGAAGTTCCTGCACCTGGCTACCCGCCTCCATAACTGCTGACCGTTCAGCCGAGTCGAGATGCAGTCGGATGCGACTCTTTTCGCTCCTCGGATTGATTATGGGAGCATAGTCGAAGAAGGCACGTGGGGGTGGGAGCGGGATCTTGGCGCGGCGACGCAACCAGAATGTGACCCCGACGATGAGGGCAAGACCTACGAGGTCGGCTACTGCCACACCTGCGATTACGCCTGTGTTTGTTTTGTGGCCATCATGGTCTGCGCTCGTCCTCGATCCGGACGAAAGGGTGGGGAAGGATGACACGCATAACGGAAGAATAACAGATCTCGAACAACTTTGGAGTTGGCATGCGCTGCTAATCAGATACAAACCTCGACACAGCCACTGATTCGCTTTTTACCTCCGCCGCTCATCCATCATCGTGCGAAAAGGTAGACTATTTGGCTCTCGGACTCTTTCTCTGTCCTAATGGGTTCTCTTATAGAGAGGAAGGCTCTAACGGCTGCGCGTTCAGATTAACGAGCAAATCAATCGCTGTAGGGTAAGAGAGCATGCAACCATCGGAACGCGATGGAACTTTGGCGGCGTGAGATACGCGCATATGGTGCGTCAACTCTTGCATGTAATCCTGCTCTAGATCAACAGTGGCGGATATGCACTCAGACGTCCTCCCATATGATATGGAAAGCATCTGACCAGTCGTATTTGCGGATCTGATCGCTGCCTTTCCTGCAACCGAACGCAGGACCCAGGGTTAGGTAAATGAAAATCGACTGGCTTAGTACGACAGAGCGACGCCCCTAGTACGACGCAACGACACCTCGAAGCTTCTACGCCTGGTTCTACCCTCGTCTGGCGTCACACTAATATTTCGATTCGCATGACGTGGACATATGCACGGTCTGAATTGTAGTGACAGGCAACGGGGTCCGTTCGGTTACCAAACACTTCGAACCGTTGTTATCGTAGAAGAAGCTAGCTGCTGTTCAGCAGCAGTAACTCTCGCTATGCAACTGCTGATTTCCACAGGCATCGCCGTCTGGGCTCTTGCTTTTGCCGTGCCTCTCTTTGCCTCTGCCGCTCCCGTTGCCAGCTGCTTCCCCGGTCTAGACTTCACCATGCCGCGTACAACCCCTAGCACTCTGACCGGATGGTGGTGCGACAAGAGCGATGAATACGCATTCGTCGGCTTTAGTTATGAGATCACAGCATGTGGGCAACGTCTTCCCGTCATATTTATAACGATTAAATGTTCTCTTCTGCTTAGGTCAAAGTCTGGCGACTCTACGTCGCGAGTTTCTCGACATTCGTAACACTTTTGCCGGACGTTATGTTCGTCTTTACGGATTTTGCAATCGTAAAGGATTTTAGTGAGCACCCCTGGTTGTTTCCCAGCGTATGGGCTTATGCCCTCTCAGCGACAGCATCGTCACCGCCGCATGGGAGGCTGGTCTCGGCGTACATGCTCTCATTTGGGTATACATTTATTACTGGGCATCTCCCAACTACCTCTAACACATGTCGTACAGTTCGGCTTCGACGGTACAGACGAGTGGATTGGACGCCGTGACACTCTTCTTGCCAACTTGCACGCTAATCCGCGAGCCAAGTTCGTGACGCGTGTCTTACAGTTTGGGAGCGAGCCGCTATATGATTGGGTCCTTGACCCGGACGACCTCGCTGCTCAAGTGGTTGCTGCGAAAGCAAACCTTTCAGACTTACATATCCCGGTGACAATTTCGGAAATGGCGTATGTCTTCAACTCATTTGAGCTTCACTCCTCGTTCTAACGCGTGATACAGTTATGGGTATCAGGCATGACCACTATTGATTATTTGGTGGTATCTCTGATGTGTCATTGATTGGTAGGAACACGGAGGCGCGCTTTCAGTCCTGAACGCGATAGACCTCATCGACGCGCACATGCAGCCATTCTTCCCTGAGACTGCCTCGACGGGTATGTGAGCTTCTACTAGTTCGTGTGGACCATGTTGAGTTTCGGACAGCCAACAACTCTTGGCTGGACGTCATTAATGACCTCAACTGGTGCGTTTCTGTTCAGTCTACTGACCACGACAAGTTATGTTTGATAGGTTCATCACCAATGGGCAAGGAAAGAAGATATATCTGAGAGAAGTTGGCAGCATCTGTGCCCTCCCTTGCGTCGTCGCTGACGAGATACTCATGTAGAACAGTTGGCCATCGATGACGCCAGACGGTGTACAACCCAACAGTCCCAACGCCGTGGCAAACGTTCAGAACGAAGCCGTATGTGACATATAGTATTCTCTCGGGCCTGGCATGACTGATGGAACTTCAGGACTACTACAACCTTCTCGATTCCAAGTGCTCCCACTTTAAAAAGTTCCCTGGAGGCGGGGTCGGGTGGTTTGCGCACATCTACTCCGACGACCAGGAGCCAGGATATGGCATATATAACACGCAGGGGAAGCCGAAGTTCAACTTCAGTCCTAGGACGTCGTGTTGAGGTTTCTTCCATCATTGAATATGTACCGCCCCTGGACACTAGATAGTCATCCATCGAAAAAAGTTGCCTGTTTACGCGTTCAACACGCGGCTTTCTATTAGTATCAACGTACCTAGTTTATAACCATGTAATGTCAAGTCGATCGGTGAAGCACGGCCCAGTTCAGTCGTGAACAGTCGTGTTCTCGTGGCCGTTCATACATGCACAATTATCAAGAGTTGGAATACCACAGCGCACCCTCGACACAGCACGGAGCGACACGGATAATGAAAGATTTTGAAAGACAATACTGCTAATCAGATACAAACGTTTGCACAGCCACCAATTCGCGCTTTGCCTCCGCCGCTCTTCATGACTACTGTACGAGACTCGTGCGGGAGGTATGCCATTTTGCGGACCGACTCGGTCTTCGGCTTGATGGTTTCCTTCTGCCATGGGGACAACTCCACCAGCTGCGCGTCAAGACGACCGCTCAACAAGAAAAGCAATCATTGTAGGAGAAAACCGATTGTTGTAGAGCAGGGATAGCGCAGAAAGCAAGGAACACGACGGAGCTTGGGTGGCGCTGGATAATGGTGCGTCCACTCGTCCACTCAATTCTTCTTTTCAATTTACAGCAGCGGATATGCACCCAGACACAACGACCCGCCGTATTTGATCTGAAACGAACCCGTCCATCACCGTACTGCTTGAACCGACCCTATATGTCTTACTGGGTCGCAGTACGCGCACGGATACGCTGGCGTGCTTTTGTCGGGAGTCAATTTACATTCCAGTCAGGCCCATGCGCTGAACCCCATGTCTCCTTTCCCCCACACGCTCCCCGCAGCATCTATACATTTTTTGCCTCTCTCTCTCTATACTTCTCCTACGCCCCGCCTCTAGATCTCCTCTAACATTCTGCATCTACCACTCCTTTGCCTCCGCCGTGCTCCCGATCGACATCCTTGCTCGTTGAACCCCCCCTCCCCCCTCCCTCCCTCTCCCGCCTTCCTTCAAGACTGTTTCTCTCCTCTCCTCTCCTCTCCTCTCCTCTCCTCTCCTCCCCTCCTCTCTTCTCTTCCCTTCTGGGTTTCCCCTCTCTCGCTCTCTTCCCCCCCTCCCCCCAGACCTCCTCCCCTTCTCCTCCCACAATCTTCTCCCTTCAGCCTTTTGCTACGCCTGGACATCACCTTCCCGTCTTGTGGGTCCCATGGCGACACTGCCATTTCATCTACGCAATCTGACAGAGTCGGTGCGCGTACATCCGGTGGACAGTGAGATGAAGGTCGTTTTGGCCTGAACTTTGCTGATGGCGGTGTTACTTTTTTTCTGCGTACGGACCCTGCGCTCTCATGGTAGCTCTGTACGCCGCCTGTCACTGTACTTCGATTGTAAATTGGCGTTTCAGCTCGCGATGCATGTGTTGTTCTAGCGACGTCCAGGTAACCATGGCAGAAAGGTAGCGTTGGCTTCGATGATACTTTGCTTTCTGCCCGAGCTCAGACGCACATCAACTGCGCTCGAAATTGTCTTGCATTCTTTCTTTTATGACATCGAGCCGTTCGTATGGTATAAGACGCTAGCTGCTATTCAGCAGCATCATGCATCTCCGGCTGGACTCTTGCTTTTTTTCACATCTCAGTCCACTTGTGCCGCCTCTTCTGCTAGATGTTTTCCTACTCAGTGTGGGCAATGTCTCCCCTCATCAATATACTGACTGACTGCTCGCTTCTGGGCAAGTCAAGCTGTACAGGGACGACTTCCGTGTCAGCGCTGGCGCGCGTGAACCGAGGTAGTTGCGCGCTGGTCTGTGCCCTGGCGCGCGATGGGCTGTCTGGGTCTGCCAAGCTGTCAGCCGAAGGATAGCCAAGCAATTCGCGGATAGTCATCCGGGATGGTCCTGATCTCTGTGGCGAGGACTCGGACTAACAGCGCGATCCGCTCAGTTGAAGGATAGCTATCCGCAAATTAAGAGATCGACTGTCAAGAGAACATCACGGCGCGTCGCGCCCACAAACACTTACCCTGACTTCCACAGAGGTCTATAAAATGGCTACGTTACCCTCACACTTCGTCATCCTCACCATGAAGTTCTCCACCATCTCACTCTCCGTTCTCCTCGTCTACGCTGCGAACGTTAACGCCATATGCAGCGGGTTTAACTACGGCATTAGCAATGCCTTTCCGTTGAACAACGGTTTCAAAGAATGTCAGTTCAATTTACACACGACTGATAACTACTTACGCCACATCAGGGATTGTATATGACGACAGCTGCAATGCTGTCGACAGTCTGTACACCAACGGGAATCCTTGCAACCAAGGAATATTCGGATGTAGCCCTCCTCCCATCCTCTTCAATCGATACACAAGTACCCACACCGGACTCATGTATATTTCTTCCCTGTTGTGGTGCACGACGAAGGCTAATTCACAGCTAGCTACGCGTGCCGTACCGATCCGAGCTCGGGAAAGTGTGGCAGCGATGTTATCTCCGTCTGTGTGAGTAGCCTAACGCTCCGAGTCAATGAATCTGGAATTACTCACGCGTTTTGTAGTGCCGGAACGACGGGCACTAGTTTGTGGCAGTCCCTCAAAGCTTCAGACAATGAGCTGTCGTCTGTTGACGCGTTCAACACGCAGCTTCTGTCAATGTACCTACGTTATAACCATCCAATGTCAGATCGCACAAAACAATTCAACTGTGAACGATTTAGTTCTTTCCGCTGTCTGTATGTCCACACATATCAAGAGTCGAAATCCTGTAGCGCACCCTCGACACAGCCCGGAATGAATGGACGATTCCGAAGCACGCGCTGCTAAGCAGATACAAACCTTTGCACAGCCACTGATCCGCTCTTTGCCTCCGCCGCTCATCTTGACTACGCGACTCATTCGGCAAGGTAGACTCTGTGGCTCGACTCTTACTCTGCCCCAATGGGTTTTTGCTGAGAGGACGGATATAACGGCTCCACGTCACGACGATTGTTCAACAAGAAAAGCAATCACTGTAGGAGAAGACTGAGATAGCGCGGGGAGCAGGGCAAGCGTTGGCGGCGTGAGGTGCGCGCATGGTGCGTCAACTTTTGCATTCTAAGCTTGAAACGTCGGATATGCACTCAGAAGCAAACCATGTGACGTCCCATGTGCGTACGGACCTTAAGCTTGCTCTCCCCCGGTAGATCTGTACGTGGTCTGTTGTTGTACCTCGACTACGAATTCTCGTTCTAGTTCGCGATGCGTTTTCTGTGTTGGTTCTTAACATTTTCGCTCGTTGGATGATGCGCAACGGCGACGTCGAGGTAATCACGACAACAGAAAGGTGTGTGCGACTTCAGTGGGCGCTGGGACTCAGGTATACATTGACACTGCTCACGCGGAACTTCACTTAGGCATGTGGCACAAAGAAACCGAAGTTGACTTAGGCCCGAAATGTGAGAGATCCACCAGGGCATGTATTGGAGAAACTAATGGTACAAGGATGGGCGTCTACTGGAGTTTTGTGTCAGCGCTGACGCGCTGGTCTGTCACGCGTGAAGTGCCCTGGCGCGCAATATTCTCTAGGTCTGTCAGACTGACAGATATATGATTCTGCTGATCAGCTGAAGGATAGCCAGATCATTTTCGGATAGCCAGCCGGGATGGATCTGATACGGGGGTTGGATTGTCAGCACGATCCGCCCACCAAAAGGATAGCTATCCGACCATCAAGAGAAGACAACCGCTAATCATATCTCGGCGTGTCGCGCCCACAAAGTCCAATCACACTCACCCTGACTCCCATAGACGTCTATAAAATGGCTACGTCGCCCTCACACTAGTACTACAGCACCTTCACCATTCACCATGAAGTTGTTCACCATCTCACTCTCCGTTCCTTTCTTCTTTGCTGCGAACGTTAACGCCATATGCGGCGGATTCAACTACGGTATCGGTAATGTCGTATCCGCAGGTAGTGGTCTCAATAGATGTAAGGTGAAGTGTTGTGCACGATCGCTCACTTCTGACGCAAACCCCTGACAGGGACTGTCTACGACGACAACTGCAACGCTGTCGACGGGCTGCTCACGAACCAGAATCCTTGCACCCAGCCGTCGGGGATCTTCGGGTGCAGCCCCCCGCCCATCATCTTCAACAGATACAAAAACTCCCAAACGGGACTCATGTTTGGTTTTCCCCTGTGGAGAGTGCCACGGATGCTGATTCATGGTTCCTATCAGCTACGCGTGCCGTACGGATCCAAGCTCGGGAGTGTGTAACGGGAATGTAATCTCCGTTTGTGTGAGTAGTCTTCAGCTCTGAACGATCTGAGATGATTGACGCGTCTTGTAGTGCCGAAACGACGGGCATTGAGGTGTGATAACAGGCAACGCCTTACATGCTGTCGTTTTACGCGTTCAACACGCGGCCTCTATCAGTGTACCTAGTCGAAAACCATTCTAAGCAATGATCATCGTTGTACATTCGGCAGAGATAAATACAGTTTGAGTGAAATGCAAATCACGAGGCGTAAACAGTTTACTACTCTCTCTGCTGCTCGGATATCCGCCCATAGATTGGGGTCGGAATACCAGAGCACAATCTCGACGTAGTGTTTGTCCGGAGGTGAAGAACTCAACTTCGAAGAGAGACACGCCGTTCAGCTTCGTACCGTCACCAAGGTCTTGTGGGCTTACGACGGCTTACGACTGATGATACACGGCCTGTAAGACTCGGTGATGAGTGCGAGCCTGGTACAAATTAGTTAGCGTGGCTCGATGGCGCCGATATAATGCGCAAATTGTCTAATCCTCGTACAGTACGTGGTTTTCAAACACTGTCTCCTTGTTAGATAGTCCGTATCATTAGTAGACTACTCAACAGGCCCGATACTTCTCCATATCTCTCCATCCGGCGGGTAGGAATCCATCCAATACTGCCCCTATTGACTTCGCCCTTTTATCGTGTAGTGTTTTTGCTACACGCAAGGCGTTCAGGAGCCTCTTGTAAGCTTTCTTCTCGTCGATTTGGTTCCCAACGCCTTTGAATTCTGGATCCTGTTGGAGTATCCACAGAACGGCCTCACCCACGAGCTTTTGTATGTCAGTTTCTTTGTAGAGACTGTACTCGTCTATTTGATCTTGTCAGAGATGGAGGTGGTGGTTCAAATTAGAATATGACGTACATTGAGAAATGATTTGAAAGTGTTCAAGTGGCCCCGGAAATTTTTCGATTGTGCCATAGGCATTCCACAGTGTGACTAGCAAGCTATCTAGACGTTGACGCATATTTTGAGGCCAAAGCTTCTCGTGAAAGTCCCCACTGTCTAGCCACTGTTCGTTGCCAAGCTCAAGTGTCACAGTGTCTCGGATGTCTTGCGCCACATTCTTCAATTGGTCACTTTCGCCAAATGAGTCAATGTAGGGGATCACAAAAGCTTTGACGTACTGAATGTCCTGGATACTGTCAACTTCCAACTTTGGGGCGTCGGACCTGGCGTTGAAGTGACGACGAAATTTGTCTTCAGGACGGATATCGTCTTCAAGATCATGGTGGTCTGTGGTTCCGCGATGGTCTTCAGGAGATGTGTAGTCCTTGAGAAGGAGTCTCTGTATGAAACACAGCCGGCATTCGTCGTCTGTTGGAGTGGGGTCGTCCTCTCCGTCGGAGGCGCATGCACTCAGACGGTCGATGACTTCCTGCTGACATTTGTCCGTGTCCGGGTCGTCTGCCTGAGTATGCTGAAAGTGAGACATTGAATGTGGCGTGGAAGGATGCGGTTGAGTTATGTATCACTTGCACGCCTCATATCCGCTTCTTTTATACAATAGGCGATTGTTTGTTTGATGGATTATGTACGCGGGGAACAGCGATGATCCTCGAACGTTAGCATAGCCTCAGGGGCACAGCACAGCCTTGCTCAGTAATATGATACAGCCTCTTACATGGCCACTGAGTACTGAGCGCTGGAGAAGATCACTCGTATACTCACCTCATAAACCGCCACGCATCTCACCATCTAGCTACGCGATCCACCATCTGAAGCGCCACAGAATTCGGTGCCCAGAACGTGCCGCATGATACTGCATTTGCCATGCCACCGTGCCACCGGCCTCTAATCTGGAAATGAGGCTACAAAGTACCCGAAAGCCGGCTGGAAACCGTAAATGAGGGTCTGTCTCATGCCCGTCATATATGGTGGCACGCGACGTCCTAGTCGCGACTTTTCCTTCGTGTGTCGTGCATATCGGAGGAAATCCACGAGCGTTGCACGGGTCGACAGAGGACGTACTGGATTGACCAGCGGGCGAGCATCAGTCGATATCGTTGCAGTTTACTCAGAAAGAAGTTTTCTGGTTGCTGTTAAATGAAGAACGATAAGGACCCATGCATTAGGCTCGATGTTTCACTGCGCGGGTACTGAGGAATGTTCGAAAAATACGGAGAGGAAAGACCTCGGCACGCGCTGCCAATCAAGCACAAGCGCTTGCACAGCCACTCACTCGCTCTTTGCTTCCACCGCTCATCTCACTATGGACCAGCAATTATGTTACCAGAGTAAAACAATATGTAAATGATTATGAAAAAGCACATAATTCTCAAGGCATTCTACAGATGCCGAAGTGCAGCTTTTGCGGCCGTAAAAGACTGTGACAAAGGGATCCTTTCACCTTTGTAAAATATCCTCTTTTTCACTGCCAAATGTCAGCGGGCGCTCATCGGGCGATGAGCGGTGGGCAGTGAAAAATACTATATTTTGCAATTGTGAAAGGCCACCTTTGACAAGGTCTTTGCCGGCCAAAAAAGCGGCACTTCGGCAACCGTATAATTTCATGCAAAAGATTATACTTTTCACGATGTTTTATAGATAATTTTACTTATGGAAAATAATTACCTGTCCATAGTGTCTGGATTCTGGGCATCAGAAATCGCGCGGCAAGCCGCCTTGTGCCACTCTTACTCTGCTATTGCTGCACGACTGGGAGCTAGAGCACCCCCAGCAGTGCCGGGCGTTTCGACGACTCTGTAACGAGAAAAGCGATCACGCAAGGCCGGGAGGGAAGGCTGCGGAGCTTAGGAGGTGTAATGCGAGCGTTCATGGTGCGTAAACTGTACGGCTTGTTCTTTCTCTCGGCTTACAACTGCAGATCGATACGAATTCCGCGCGCATCCTTTCATTGGCACTCGATCATCATTCCAGTCCCCCATAGCCACTTTTCTGCATCCTGTCCGTCTTTCCGCGCAACGCCCACACGCATTGTCTCTTCGCTCACCCCACCTACTCGCCGCCTCTATCTTACCTCTCACACTACCCCTTCTTCGTCTTGCTCTCTACCCTCCCCCCCTCTCTACCTCCCCCCTCTCCCTCTACTCTACTCTCCTTTTCACCCCTCCGGTTATTGTTCTCCCCTTCTTCACCCTTCCGTTTACTCCCCCCCTCCTCCCCTTTACTCGTCCTCTTACATGCCCCCTCCTCCAATCCTCCGAACCTCCGCTCCTCATTGCCCTCCGCCACTCTTCCGCTCCTCGCCCCCACTTCTACTCCTCCGCTACCGCTTCCCGGCCCTAGCTTCTCTGCTTCTTTGCTGCTCTCACCCATCGCTTAGCTTTGCTATCTCGCCTTCGTAGATCTCTGTACTGGTTTGTCTTTTGCTCCTCAAATAATAATTCCGTTTTACCTGTGTCAGTGCGCTTTCCGTAACACTCATTTGCGTTCGTCCGATGACGCCGAACGGCGATGTTGTGGTTATCACAACAGAAAGTGTCGTGGGTTCCGGACAATGTGAGAAATAGTAGGGTACTCTCTGCTCCTGCCCGGGACGTTCGCTCTTTTCTCACGTTGTGTATGGACGCCGACATTCTCCTTCATCGTTCCCAGTACAATCAGTCAACCTCCCAGTCGGTCGATGTTGATGCTCTTTTACTATTGCATGGGCGTTCGCCCACGTCTCCGACAGCCAAGGGCGCATCTCTCGAAGATTATGAACCACGTCTTTCCAGCGCTGTTCGCCAAGTGTTCCCGCAGCAAACGTTACGGACGGACAGGCGGTGGTGGATATCAGGATCATCAGTGTGAGCATGGACCACAACTGTCTGACGTTTCTCTGAAGCAACAGCAGCGGATAGGAACTTTTTCGCCGTGGTAGGGGAAGGTGTGGCGCGATGGTCTCGGATGCCGATTGTCAATAGGGCGCCCAAAGACGGTCGGACTAGGGTCGCCAGCTCGAAGGCGAGATTGAGAAACTCACGGTCAGGTAGCAGAGAACGTACACTTACACGTCTCATTATTGCGCGGGTTGTCGATCATTCCCGCACCGAGTCGTTGTTGTACGTCGACAGAACTCGAATGAGCGCAGCTTGGAGATTTATGAATTTACTTTTGAGCTGCTGGGGTCTACTTCGACATGATTCATCCATATTCATCATAGTGACTGGGATGATTGCAGATCCCAAAAGCCGACGTTAAGTGGTCGAGTATTAACATAGCGACAAGACGAAAGTACCATTCGTGGAATTATACTGTGTAATACTCGGCAGAAGATGTATGTCAAAGTTGACCTAGGGTACAAGCACAACAGGGCCTTCAAGTCGTGAGTGGCGCAACTTGCGTTGCACGCGCGGCGGTCGCCCGACCTCAGTCGCCGCTTTCTCCGCTTTCTCCTCCGGCGTTAGACTAATGTCACATATAAACCATGTGTTGTCGTCTGCCGGGCCCTCGTAGTCTACTCCGAACCCTTCAAACATCTCGAAGGGTTGCTGGATAGCAGACGCCGTTATAACGTCGAAACGTGCCGTCTTGATCAACTGCCGAGGACGCCACTTTTGTTTGATGGCATTCCGCTCTGCCTCATCGTAAATCCTGTATACAATTGAATTTGATTTTGCGTGCAGAACATGAAAGAAAGGACCGACGAGTGGAAGTAGTTGTCCGATTCATCCAGGGCATCTGGCCCGTTATACCACCTCACGTGAACGAGTGGGTCGTGATATTTCTTAGAGTTATTTGGCCGTAGACGAATAGCAATAACAAGGGCCTTCCATGCCAACATTTCGAGCTCCCGCCAGTCCTCCGGTGTCAGGGACTCGGGGCCGCCGGCAGTCTCGATGAACTCCAGAAATTCTGGCGAGCGTACATAAACACTGAATTACGTGAGAACACAGCATAATCAGAGTAGATAAAACAACTTACTTGTTGCCCACCGCGATCGTTTTTTTCCGGATCGGTTCAACACAACTTCGAGCAGAGGCAGCTTCGCCCAACTCCTGGAATTCCGCTTCAAGGGTTTCCGGGAGCGGCGGCCGAGAGATCGGGTTGAATCTGGGACGTCGACGGCGAGTGTTTCCTTTGCGTGGCATCGGCGGGCGTGAAGAAAAAACCGGTGGAGAGCAAGGAAGGAAAACGGCGTGCGAGATGCCGACGCGCCGATCGCATGATAAGCAGCACAGCATTACAGGCACATTGCCATTTGTGTCTTGTTTGTTCGTGCACCCCAGGTGCACCCTCGAAAAACTTCCAGGATCTTTCGGACTCCGGGCATCGCCAATTGGCTACTTCCTTCGCGACCCCAATTCCGAACATCCACGACCTGGACGACGGCAGCCGCGATGTAGAGACGGCACGTGCCATACTTAGTATACGCGCATTGAATCTTGGTTCTTTTCTTCGGCCGCGTTTTCTTGTGCTCTCGCCCGACTCCCACCTGTGTAGACAACCGAGGACCTCCACCGCCCGCCGAAATTGCTGGTCACTATCGCATAGCGGGCCGTGGTTCCTCTTCCACTCCTGCTTCTATGCATCTCCTGCACATTTCCTAGACCTAGTCCGACTCGTTCCAATCATGGCTAATCTTACGGTGTCGATCTCCCCACCGTTAGTCATCAAGCATCCCGTTCTCAACTGGTCATCTGGCGTATCTTCTTTCATCTATTTACAACATCTACCCTGTGGCGACACGACTTGTTGCTACAACAAGCATCTACCAACGGCGCGACGGGAAGAGCGATTTCGAAGTGGAGGAGCCCTCGACAACGCTTGAAAAAGTGAGTCTTTACCCTCCTTACGTCAAAGTACTATGACGGCAATGACTTGTGCTAAATTCTTCTCCATATTGCCCTCTGTGGAACCGACTCTAGCGAGCAAGAGATACTATTTCGCCCGCAACAGCCTCCACCTTCGACTCAGGCCCGGCATGGAAGATTGATTCATTAGACATCGTCACGATCATTAAGGACGAACTCCCAAACCTTCGCTCGTACATCCTCGTTTCCAATCATCGAATCCTCGTCAATATATTTGCCCTCCGTGAAGTCCGTGAGACGAGTCATCTCCTTCTCGAACTCATATTCTGAAGCCGAAAGGCTGGCTCGATCGAAGTCAATGATTGACAAATGACCACACCCGTCGGCGACGATGTTCCACGAGCGAATATCGCGGTGGAGGACGCCTGCAGCGTGGATACCTTTCAGAATTCCGAGAACTTCGTCTCTGCAGATCGTGGTTAGCGTCTCGATACATGCGCTTGAACAGGTCGTACTTCTCGTTCGGCGTCAACACGACCTGCCCTTCATCATTTCTCCTTCGGCCCAACGCGTCGCCGACGTAACCGATGATGAGAACCCCGACCATCTGGCTCGCATCCTGGTAGTATCCGTACACTCGGGGTATTCCAGTCACTCCTTGACCAGCAAGATGTGAGTAGACAGACTCTTCGTGTCGTAATCGACATAAGGTTTCGAGAGTGGTGGCCACCTTGGCGACAAGAGGTGCTTGCTTTGCGGATACGTTCAAAGAGGCAAGATACACAGAGCCTGTTGCACCCGTCCCAAGTCGCTTACCGAGAGTGAGCGTCACGTATGTGCGAGGACCATATTCCGATGCATGTTCGGTTCCCGGCTTGAGGAGGATCGCAGGGTTGGCCGAGTTGTAGAGACCTGTTCTGATGTAAAGGGCCAAAGCCGTGCGACGAAACCGTTTGGCCGTATTCTTCGAAGGTACAATCAACAGACCAGACTTGGTAGGGAATTGCATTACCTCTATTACGGTGTCGCTTACCACCATCGATGGGCCCGGCGGTACCAGTGGAGGAGGCGCTTCGGTAGAACCAATGTGCTCATGAGCTTCCTGCTTGACTCGTTTAGCTGCGGAGTTCGATATGTTGAGCGAAGCCTAATCGAGAGCTAGGAAAAAGGCTGTTCTGCACGGTATTGACACTTACTGAACGCTTGCGTGAAGAGACGCTATCACAGCTCAAGCGCTTGATGGCGTCATCAACAATGGCGGCATGTAGTCCGACCATGAGCCTCGCATATCCGGGAGTTTCGAGGGCGCACATATCTACAAGATTCGAGATGAACAATGTCTGACTGTGGCGGTGTCGAATTCCTATCCGAAAATAGTTTCCGCAATCGAAGACGATCACAGATGAGTCAACGCGAACGGCGTTGGACCACGCCTGTATACGAGGTCATAACAATTTGCCGTCATGAAGACTTGGGACTTACTCGCTGTACATAATCACAGGAATCGCTCCCATCGTGCGAGCGATTGATATGAATCTTCCCAGATGCGTAGTAGTCCTTGATGGGAGTAGCTAATCGTCCCGCATTGCGCGCCGTTCGCCGGATATTTGACTGCCAGGGAATGGGTTCCAACGCCGGAACGATCCAAAATGGACTTGAAGCATCCATAGCTGGGGTTTGAAGGGGACGTGAGGTATGAGCGGCTTGCGTTTGCTGTGTCCACGCAAACTCGGCCTCGGTGGATAGGTCGTTCATTCCCTCGAGTATTCCCTGGGCTGACGGGGAGAAGAACATTCCCACAGCTAGATGCGGCGCCCGATCCATGAGTAGAATCATGCGAGCCCGGGACTTATCGTTCATGGCCTCCAAGTATTTTTCCAGTGCAGGTAGACGATAGTTTCCCACCTTGAGAACCCAGCTCTGAACCAAAGAGGGGTTGTCCATGCGGCTCGTACAATTCTCCAGATCGCATGACTCCCAAGAGATGCTACGACGTGTACGAGGTTGGTCCGGATGAAGAGCTGTGGTGGATACCACCTGGCATGACGCGGACGGCATACCACGTTTATAGAATTCAGCAACCTGCATGGCGTTTCCTACGGTAGGGGAAGGGTGATAAAGATGGTACGGAACACCAAAATTAATGTCGGGGTATGATTCCAATTCATTCACCGAGAATAATATTTTTTCTCCAGCTGCAGTGAGCTCGTAAACGAGATCAGGAAGACGTCGAACTCTTTTCAGAATGAGATTCTCGTCGATGTGGCGGTCGAAGAAGTTGACCGGCGAGCCTGTCGGAAGAGCATCATCAGATTGCAGGCGTGGCTGTGTAAAGTCGTAGAAGTTCTGTCGGTGCGTCTTCTTCGTTCGACTGCTCATGATGGAGACGGTTGAAAATTGAAATCGAGAGCCACAATCAACGAACACACGTGATTTGATGGGATGGTCCGGTCCTTCCGTGATTGTGGCGTGCGACTGCTCAAACGCTGCAAAACAGTCTTCGAGTCCCAGAAAACAGACTGTGGGTGCAAGCTCTGCTGTATGTATGCTCAAGTACGTTAGGATAGATTGACCGACATAGGATCGAGAATCATGTAGTACGTCATTGTGTGGTGGTGGGCCTTGGCCGGTTCGGGCAGTTTCGTTCCCACGCCCCTGACGCCCTTGAATGAGCGCGCCACCTGTGACACTGGCCTCATAAAGCATGCCGGACATATAGACCTTAGATTTGGCAGTATAGTACCCTTGAATCTATGACTTGTATTTGATTTCAAGCGATGGTTTATTTCTGACTAAAAACCATGTAATAAATGCGGAATTATGGGTAAAATCACTGAGTTTTAGCGGGTAGGAGAACAACGGCTGCAAGCTTTTTTCTCTAACTTTCCGAGACGGATTTTGATGACAGAAAAGTGATTTTGGCCAACCTAGAAAAAAAAGCTTGCAGCCGTTGGCTCAAACGAACGCGATCATTGCGTGGTGAGTGCTACATTGCGGGTCCTGGGGCTTCAAACAGCTTGAATAACCCTTCCGAGTCGTCGAATACACCTCACACTGCTTTGCGCTTGAGTTGCTCCTCTTCTAATGCGGCAATTCTGCTACGAAATGTCTGTCTATGGTGCATCCGGCATTTGCCGGACTGGATACCGTGAATGAGTGAAAGTCCATAGTTAGCCTGCATGAGCCTGATTGAAGAACATACAAGCGTAGGAGAGCTCCAGGAGAAGTCAATTTCAGTACAATTTGAGTGATTTTAGGTAGACAAAGACAGACACAACGGTTGCCGCCACTAACCACTACCTACTCAGCGAAAACCACTGTCACAGTGCGAAGCCACGTTGTTGATGACAAAGCTGATCGAGCCCCAACCGGCGAAGGCCCACCACCACATTGTGATTGCATGTCGATTTCGCCTCTTCATTCCACTCGAGGTGCATTTCTGGTGTTTGATGTGCATTGTTGCACAGTCATAGCAGGATTCCACTGCTGAGATGGGAGAAAGTGTATCCCGGCTAGGTCACCGTCCATTCCTTCATCGCCTCCAGGAACAATCAGTCAACCCCCCAGTCGGTTAAGAGCTCGCTCGGATCAGCGACTACTCCATAATCCATTACCACTCCCACTACCTTGAGCCACAAACCAGCATGGGTTACGTCGGCTTTCCTCCCAGTCACTACGACGAGTCGCCACAGGCAGAAATCTTGGCTGCCTACCGAGGTAAGTACATCGCCACTTCTTTCAGAGACGCTCTTCTTACACTAGAACAGAAGCCAACCCAGTCATAGTTTATACTTATACTGAGCCGTCCGATGATGACCTCGAGGATCTATACGAGAGTTACGAGGACGTTATCAAGAATCCCAAGTCCATGACCGCTTGCGTGAATTCGGGGCAATTTCCCGGCTTCTACAAGCAGGTAGATGACTATGGTCATCCCGCAGAACTCCGAAAGATTTACCGAGAGGTGTTCGAATGGGACCGCCAAAAGATCTTGGAGGCGGGGAGGAAACCATTTCTTGGGAACATGATCGCGCTGGGTCGCCGTCTCCCTTTTGAGCCCCCCGATTTTGAGGCTATTTTACGGTCGCGCATGCGCTCCAAGCCTTCTCCGCACATCGCATCAGCCGAGGAGTCTTGCCAGCATAGAGAGAAACCGCCTCCTTCCAGCGTTGGTTTGGCAAGCGTCATTCCGGTAGCATCATCTTCCTCACGGGCAGGCAGTAGTGGTCATCGGGATCATCGTCATTCACCACCGCGTCGTGTAGACCAAAGCTCTCCGGCGTCTCTTCTCGTCATGGCAGGATTGTGCGGCGCGGCGGTGGGACAAGGGGCACTGAGATCTCACCGGGAAGAGAAGAGCAAGGGTGGGTGAAGAGAAATGACAGAGTAGATTGCACGTTTCTTTTGTGGCGCAGGTCGTCCTCTATTCACATCCTCGTACCTCGAAATAATGAGCGCTTCTCGAAGAGTTCGATTGGGATTACCAATGCCCCCCGCCTGAGATAGGATCACTGGAGTAGACGTCTTGTAGGCTTTGAATAAATAGGACACCTAATAATACCACATGTAGGTACTAGTTAGATGCGGAGCAGACCCAGGTGTTCCGGGTCTAGTTGGGGTCCGATCACACTGATTCCCTACATCGCGCTATACATGCGCTAATTGTAGGGACTTTGAACCTAATACTACTAGCTTCTGGCGGGCAAACGTCGCTCAGCGCCCAGCGCGCCTCTCTCGGGCAGCTCGGGCTTGGTCATTCTCGGACTAACATGTCCGAGTTCTCAGATGCCGGTCGGATGGACCCGCGCTCAGCGTGCCGCCGATGATTGCTACCTGCCGTGCATCATACTGATGCCGGGCATCATGATCCCGCCTCGCGCTCGCTGTCTGGGGGCGGGATGACTCAAACTACCCCAATTACAATAGAAAAAAATTAATTCAAGTAAACATTTAATCGTTCTCAGTGAATACAACACCATCGTCCCCTGCTATAGATGCTATGTTGATACACAGGTCCAAATCTTCGTTCTCATCATCCAGGTCATACTCACCGTCGACCTCTCCGTCTGGAAGCTCATTGACGGCCAGATCGTCGTCGTCAGCCTCCCGGGTGCCCTCGGGGTTCGCCTCTCCCAAGTCCTCGCTCTCATACAATGCAGGCGTAGCCGGTGGCGTTGACAGCTCTGCTGGCTGTACATCCAAGGGAAGATCAAAGCCTTGACGGGGGCCCTTCCGTTTCCCCGGGACAAGGGCGTCTAGCCAGATAAAGCCTTTCATCTTTCGAAGGGACTCCAGCCGAGCTCGGTGTCGATTGTGCAGACGAGTTCGGAAAAGGCGGCGGCGGTGGATCTGGAAGGCAATATCAGGGTCACCGCACTGTGTTTCCATCACCTTCAGATACTCCTCCTCGTCGCGCATATACGTCAAGAGACGCTTGGTCTCCTGGTTGAGCCTGGGTATCTCATCTTTCTCGGCTCGCCTGATCTTGAAGTGAACGTCCATTGCTCGACGCCCTGCAGCAGTAGCCCACGCATTTCGGCGTACATCCTGGCGTGCGTCTCGTAGGATGTCGAACTCGGCCAGGAACCCATACTCAACCACCTCGTCATAGTCAAGGTGAGGCGGCCGAGGTGTTACGGTGGCGGCAGCAGTGTTGTACCGTTCCACAGCGGTTCGAATGGCCTGAGACCTCGACTGCAGAGCTTGTGCAATGTGCTTGCGAAGTTTGTAGCCTGAGTCAAAAAGTTAGCTTCGAGGAAGTAAGAAAAGTCTGGTTACTCTGACCTGTACCAGACTGATTCATCTTGGTCAGTTCAAAAATACGGCTGACCACCAAACTCTCCAAGTGATCCAACGCCCTTCGAAAGGCCCGGGCGCTGACTAGTTTCGCGGCGTCCTGCCACTCAAACGAACCGGGCAGCCATCTGTTATCCGGATGAACGTTCAGCTTTGCTTCCAAAGCCTGCACCTCCTCCAGTTTGCGGTCGTACTTCTCGAGCGTTTGTCGGCGTTCTGTCTCTACTCCTGGGGTTGGGTCGGGTACACCTTGTGGCCTTGGCGCATCATCGACAACTTGTAGCTCCGTCAGGATTTTGTCCCGTCTTGTCCTGGTAAAACATTAGAAGAGTCAACATGCATTGAAAAAACTGTGCTTACTTGAGAGCCTGCAAAGAGACTAGCTTTTGATAGAGCTCCATCTGGAGCGTTTCCTCCGGTGGCTCGTACGAGATCCCCTTCAGATACTCTCGCTCTTCCTCAAGCCACTCGTCAAAGGTCGACCGCTGATCAACGTTCAACTCGGCCATTGTCAGCGCTAGCGCAGGTTTGGTGTCCAGGATTTCGAGAACTTGCTTGTAGTTTTTATAGATGAAAACACCTGCTTCAATTAGCAAGGCTGAAAGTTAAGGACTAGACTGACTCACTAAGGCTTTCAAACGTCTCAACGCTGTCCAGATGTTCAAGGTACGTCCGGATGGATTGATGCCGGTGGAAGACGCTTTGATGGCGCACGCTTGGAGCCAGCGCGTTAGTCTTGGAAAACAGTCGCTCTGGCGTCTCCAGATCCTCAATTCCCTGCCCTTCAACATAGGTGCCCAGGTGATGAAGCTGACATCGGCGGCCGTGGGCGTGTCCGTGGAATAGCCCAACCAAGCAGGTGCACCCCAGCTCTTTTGCCTTATTACCTAGAGCGGAACGGGCAAGCGTGGTTTTGAACTTGCAACCGATGTCGTATCCAAAGCCCATCTGTACATCCAAGACCTCGATTAGACGTTCGACAATGGCTAGAGGATATTTAGACCTGGAGACGTTTAGCACCTTTGCTAAGGTAAAGAGTGAGGCACTTACAGCTCCCCACTTCTAACCATATCACAGGCCACAAGAATGAAGCCGTGACGGCACAGCGCTAAGAAAATCCCGGTTTCGTCGAAGATGCCCCACATGCGAGCCACCAAGTCGTGGATCATGTTCTGCCATCGGTCTTCACACGGGTTATGTTCTTCAGAAATCTCCTGCAAAGATAGAGTAAGCATGTGTTCTTCAAAGCTTTAGCTCAACTCACGAATAGCTTATAGAACTCCGCCTTTGCCCACTTGTCGACGCGATCCCGAGGGAGGATATAATCTCCGCGCCCGTCCCGCGTATCAGGAACTTCGTTTGAGGGGGCGGGGTTATCCTTGTCGAACTCGTGCCCCGTCTCTCGGCTCAAAGCCCTCTTCAGAGAATCGTTTCCATCCATTGCTAGAAGCATAGCAATCTTCAGAATCTCTTCGTCCTCAATCGCATAAGTGCAACACGGGCAGGCGTTAGCCAGCCGCCACTTGTCATCTGCATGATCGAGAAACGTCCGGACGCGGTGCTCCAGCCCTTCTCGGAGTGACAGAAGGAGGTCGAATGCGATGGAAAACTGCTGCTTGAGGTAGGGCTTAAAGGCCACTTGGTGTAGATCGCACAACGTCTTGGTGAAGGTATCAATCGTGAATTGAGGGCATCGAAGGCGGGACGTTCGGAACAGTTCAAGTGTCCGAACAGTGAAGGCGACGGATGGAGTGAAGGGTGCACAAGGAATGAGGCCATTGCGCACAAATGCAGAGGCGGTGGTATGATCTGAAGAGTAGATGGGGACTTGAGCAGAGTAGGTATCTATGAGATGTTAGAACAGAAAAACCTGCAAGGAGATTACTCACTGTAGATGTCAAGAATGCGGACGGTGTAAAGCTCCGTCTGTTCCCCTGGGGGAGTTTCCACTCTTAGGTTCTCCAGCTCTTCGCTTCCGCGGGTGGCTAACCAGTGTCCGTAGTCCTTGACCATATGTCCCTTCTGGGCTGCAAAGGCCATGTTACGCTTCTGCGCTCGGTCGCGTCGCTTGCGTGGGTCTCGACGACGGCGTCTGAGCAGCGTAAGGATGTGTGAAGAATGGGTAAATGTTTTACTGACCTTCTCGCTCCCGAGTATATTGCATCGACGACAGATGCAAACTCCCCTCCAGCATTGCTGATGTTTACACGGACGCGCCCAGCCAGCACATCATCCGCTTGACTGGCCGCGTTCCCTGCATAGTCGTCGTCTTCCTGGGGAGGCTGGTAATCCATAGGCACATCGTTGTCGGGCTCGTTCTGCACCGCGCCTTCCATCATACTCCGCTGCTCATCCGTCATCGCTAAGAAATTTATCAGACCCCTTCCTCTGCAGTGCTGTAGAATGCGCACCTGCCCATCGTACATGATGATCTGCTTCCTCTGCCTGTCGATGCTCCCATGCCGTCTCCCTGTTGAGGGTCTGACGCGCCTTGCGCTTGGCTTTTTCGCGATCCTGGCGAGTGAGGGCTGGAACGACGACCTTCCCGCTGTTGAAAGAGCCTTGGATGCGGCTACCGCCAGACCTGTTCGACGGCATGGGAGGGTATGAGGCAAGTAGTGTGTGATCACGTGAAGTAATCAACAGGACTTAGGCCCAAGCCTAAGCCTTGACCCATATCCACCATAACTTACAGAGACTGAGATGTTAACGAAGAGTATTAGAATTATTATAAGTACTACGAAGATACAAAGAACGAGCGTATAATATGAAGAAACAAAGAATGAGCGTATGATATAGCAGACTAAGGGTTCCACACAGGGAACCCTTCTACGTTAAATCTAGGTAGAGAGTCACGATGAGCAAACCATTCCGCCTTCTCACTAGGCGTCGCCGTCTCCAGGAAATCTTTATCCGACTGCATTCCGTTGTGAACCCAACGGAAGAGTCCTGCCGCAGAGAACAGCACAAGCGCGGCGCGCTTATCCCCCTCCGCCACCGAAACGTTGCCATGGAGGAGCAAGGCAGAGGGTAACAAGACCAGGTTACCAGGGGGAACGTCGATGATAAGCTTCAAGTCCCAAAGGATCAACTGGCCGCCTTTGGTGGGGTCGAAAGGGCCAAGCGGATAAACGCCACATAAGCCACGAATGCGGTTGAAATGGTCGGTATGAAGGCGGGTAGTTCCATTGGGCCCAAAGTTGATATGCGCGGCGGCAAAGGCACAGTCGGGGAAGGGGCGCTTGAGTGTGGGATCGTCGACCTCAACTGTATGAATGACAGAGTCATAATCTTCGTGTATCTCAGGAAAATAGTTCGCCATAGACGCTAAGCCCAACAATCAACACAAGAATCCAACAGAAAAACAAAACTACGTACCATCAGCAAACCCAGCCATACGCTGGAAGGGCTGTGATGCAAACAAGGCCTCCAGCTCCTTGGCATTAACGGGCTCGTTGTCGATGGGTCCGGGGTGGGTTCGACCTCCACCGTATGAGACGCCGTAGCCCAGTGTCGGATACTCACCTCGACGATGGCTGAGATGCTCGGCGTCGAAAACGCAGCGCAATCCCGCTGCTTCCGCGAGCTCGTAAGCCTTCTGCGCGTCGGCCTGCCAAGAGGGATCGTTCGGGTGACCAACGAGTGCAACAAGCAAGCGGCCGTTCTTATCCAAAAGGACTTTGGGTGCACTGCAAAGGTGAACGTTAGAGCTTAGAACCACAGGTAAAGAAAGAGAAAAGAAAACTTACCCGCCAGGCCAGCGAATGTGGCGGAAGGTCTCGCCGTCCACAATACGGCCAGCGAAATCATCCTGGCTCCAGATTCGGGTGTCCAAGGCGGAGCGAGGACCCTGCCAACAATGGCCGTTGGTCAAGGGATCCTCGCCAACTTCCTCCACCGTCGCGGCTTTCCGATGCTTAGCGGCGCAGTCCTTGACATGCCGGCGGCTAGCGGCGGCGGCCTCAGCACGTTCGGCGGCGGCGGCCTCAGCACGTTCTGTGTCCTTGCGGATGCGCGCACAGTAGCGCGCATGTCGCTTATTCCACAGAACGCGTGCCTTACCGGTAACGTGAGGTGGGCATGGCAACACGTACTCGGACGTACGCTCTTTGGAGGGATGAGGGCTGGGGAGCGGAGGCGTTTCGACGGTGTTGGGGGCAGGAGGTATAGGGGAAGACGCCGGAGCGGAATCGGCAGCGGCGCAGGGCGCAGAGCTGCGGGTGACGCGCGTAGAAGGAGGAGGCGCGGGGCGAACGGTCCGCTTGGAAGGAGGAGGGGCGGCGTCAGAGGCCTTGCGCTTGCGCTTCCTCGAGGAGACGGCTGCTGGGAGGCTGACGACAACGCGGCTTCGAAGTTTGCGCATGCTGGCGACGCCTGCTTGCACAACTGACCGCGCCGCGTTGCGGATGGCCTCCGCCTGCTCAGCAAGGCGCGCCGACGTTCTACGCTTGACGCGCGAGTACAAGTCGTCCGCGTAGTCTTGCTCGGTGGGGGGCGGGCGCTCGCCTAGACGCCTGGCGACAATGTCCTCGACGGAGGCGGTCGTCTGGACGACGTCAGGCTCCGCGGTCTTGAGAGCGGAGCGATCCTGGCAGACTGTCACTAGAAAATAGTGAGCATGAGTCGCATTGGATGAGCGGCTGGACGAACGACGCGCCGAGCTCGGTCTGCCTGCCCTCCGGGGGCGTTAGCAGACAGGCCTCGCTCATTGCGACGTCTACCAGCCGAGAGGACGACTTACGGCGCGGAGAGCGACGCATAGTCGCGGGACGGAGGTGGAAGGAAGCAAGGTCGAACAGTTACTGCGTCACGATTTCGTGACTTGTCATGGCTCTGCCGCGATGCCGGTCCGCGCTGGCTGGTGTTCGCGGACGTCGTCGACGACGACGACGGGCGAGTTCGGTCTTGAAAAGACCTCGAATGGCCTCTTAAAGATGATATTTAGATAATGTACTCATAGGATTTTTTTCTGTTAGGCTACATAATTAAAGTCTGATTAAAGTCTGATTAATGGCCAGATTGCGTGCAGAATGCCTTGCGATTTCATCTTTAAACACCCAACATCCACCACATTCCTGACTTGCGGCCCCCATTCTCCCTGATTTGCTGCATCATCTTGATCGTACATCATGGCAACATCTTTGGAAGATGTAATTGCTGTCGAATCACCTTCTGACACCTCTCAAACTCCTCGAAAACGCGGACGACCGACACTGTACCATACACCAGAAGAGAAGGCAGAGGCCGCCAGAGAGCGCAAAGCAAAATGGTTCAACAAACCGAAGTATGTCAGTTTCATTTGGAACGTTGATATCTGTTGAATATACACTACAGAAACTACCGAAAGGCCTTGAAGGGGATGAAGGCTCGATATCACCGTGTCAAGGCCGAGAAGGACACTTCTAACGGTACCGAGACGCGTAAGGCTGCCAACGCGTCAAATCCATCAGAGCCCGTCAGCCAGAAATCTCTGAACGAGGCTATGGTCAAGAAGCAAGAAGCAAAGTGAGTGTTCAAAGTGCTTGTGTGGCGTTTATCTGATTCAATCAGGGACTTACGCTCTCACGTTCGGCAAGTCAAATCCGTGCGCAAGCAGCTCCAAGAAGTGATAGGCGGCGATGTTCGGCAGTACTGCGACCAGCTTTCCAAGCGTCTCATCTCAAAGCACGGCCGCAAGTATGAGGCCGCCTATCTTGACGTTCAAACCACCACAGATGAACTATCCCACTTCTTGGACACCGTCGTTTCCTCAAAGAATAGCATTCTCAACTTGGTCGGTGTGGGAGAGGATTGGAAGCTGTGTGACGCCGTGGAGAAGGAGGCCAGAGAGGTTAATATGCTGGTAGACGACATTTTATGCGGGTGTCTGACGGAGAACTTGGCTGAGCTACTGATAGCAAAGAAACTCAAATTTCAGCAAGCGTAGATAAATGAGAAACAACATAGAATTGACGCAATACTAGTTCAACATATTTGGAGGGAGACAGTTCCACGGAGGTGGTGGTGCGCCCTGGATCACCAAGTATGATCCTTCAAGAACCGATGCGACGCGCTCTTTGTACACCTGAGCGCGTCTTTCCCTTGCCCGTACCTTGGCAATCCAAGGTGCTAGCTCTCTAGACGAGAGTCGGTGAGGTGTTTGAAGAGCAAGGCGGAACACGCACCCTGCCATGCCTCCACCTTCCGCCCGTTCACACAGGCGAAGAACCCGCTCAAGGCTGTTGTATCCCGCAAGGCGTTCCCAAGCCTCATCGTCGTCTTCGGCAATCTCCGTCGCCCCATGCGGAAGAAGAATGGCGGGAGGGCTATCCTCGGTTTGTTGCGCGCTCTGCAGCAAGCCGTGTTTGAGCCTGTAGAAAAGGGCCTGTATACAAGCCTTTGAACAAGAAATTCGACGGAGTGAAAAAAACACACACCTCAACAAAGTTCCAGCTTGTTAGGCCGGTATCTCTGTTCCACAGCTCAAACAGCGTCTCTTTGAAGCCTTCCTCATGTTCACATTCCTCAACCACAATTGTGTACCAAGGACGAAGAGCAATGAGCCGATCTGAGTCCTCCAAAGTGATGGGATGCCGTGAATAGCAATAGAATGTGCGGTCCTCGGGGGAGAGTTCTTCGTCGACATCCCTTGAGCACACCTGATCCAAAGCGCGTCTCTTTGCTACGTGGGTGGGAGGGAAGGATCCCATGGGCTTGAACGATTCAATGCGCTCAGCCAAAAGTGACAGAAAATCCTGACGGCCATTCCAGTAGAAAGAGAAGTCGTCCCATGGATGAAGGTACCAAGGACCGGTGTCCTTGAAGAAAAAGTTGGTACCCTCATAGCGAGACCTGGCGAGCGTTTCCGGCGGTCGGTCAGGTTGGTCCATGGCGGGTAAATGCAAGAGGGGGTGTGACGACAATCACGATAGGCGGCCCGTTATCTCTCCCCTCAAAGTTCAAGCAGAAAACATAAGCATATGACATAAGACATACAGTGAGTAGGGCATAGACAAAGCATAGTATGTAAGTGTATATAGTGAGTGTATAACTAATCGTCGGCCTCGTTGAATACACCAGCATTGAGAACCTCTCTTTCAAAGATCTCCCAAGCTTCATCGTAGTATAGCGCGGAGGATACAGCAAGGGGATTGTCAGGATTGACCCCCGCTTGAGAAGCACGAGTACTAGAGATGATGCTTAGGTTAATGTATAGAGTTCTAGAGGGCGTGCTTACATTCCATAATAGATACCTGGATAGAGCCCGTCCACGATTATCCAATAACGGGGTTGGGGCTCAAAGACACGAGAGTGGGCGGGGCTGAGACCCCAACGGGGAAGGGGCTGAGGCGTGTTAGAGCGTTTGGACTTGGGTGTGGAGGCAGGGGTCCTGGAAGGAGCTGACGCGCTGAGGCTGGAGGTGCTGCTGAGGGTGGGAGATAACGGAGTATAGTTTCGCGCTGAGGCGTAGCGGCTTGCCCCGGAGGAAGAGGATGGAGATGACGGAGGAGTTGCTGGGTGGTGCAGAGAGGGTGTTGACAACGGTGAAGATGGCGGGATGAGGTGCGAGGATGCTGAGGCTGGACGTGGGGTAGAGGGAGTGGGAGTGGTGGAATGAGCAGAGCGTTTCTTGGGAGACGCGCTCCGATCTCTTGCAGTCTCTCCCCGTTTCTTCTTGGGACTGGATTGAAAGGCTGCCGATGTGCCGGTCACAGGCTCCAGGGACTCATAGAGCGAGAATCCAGGAGGACCAACATTGTCACTCCTGTAAGCCTCATCCCAAGCCGCATGCGCAGACGCTTTATCGGGAGCCCGATGGAAGCAAGCACCGGGAAATCCGTTGACCGACTTGGAGCACGCCGACCTGTATATCATGTCAGCTATCCCCAATGAAGAGTGAGAACCAAGACTCACCATGTATAATGAACACCTGTACGTCTACCATTTCCGACAACATAGTACCCCTTCTTCTTGGACGCTTTCTCTATACTCCAACGAGTACAGCCTCGGAGGATGTCATTGGTAGCGCGGACAAAAGGATTGTCTTCACCTAAACCGTTCGGAACAGGACCAGGGCCAGGAGGCGCATTTTGAGGAGGTTCTGCTAGTGCGCGTCGGTGTCTTGAGTCCGCGATGGCATCAGCGAGATCGTAGTCCTCCGAGGTCATGGCGTCAAAAATGGCGGAGCCGGGATCGTCCTCAAAATAATCAATGGATCCATCTGAGGGTGTGGGAGACGCCTCGCGTTCTTGGGACATTGATTTTTCTGGGCTCCTGTTAGATGAATACTTTGCAAAGATAAGCATACGCACTTTGATCGTTCTGAAAGACTGGCCTGAAAGTCTGAGGCCTCATTCAACAGTCATAAATGGGCACGCACTGTTGTTTTCTTCCCCAGTCAGCCACATCGACGGGCGAAAAAGACGTAGTATGTGGTTTGCGAAGAAGAGACGACCGTGGGAATCTCGCAACGGCCCATTATCAAGATCGATCGATCCAAGCTTGCTCTTGCGCCACTACTTATTGCCAATACATCGTCGGCTACGTCGGCTGCGTCGGCGTACATCGGGTGATACACGCTTGTTTTTTTTGCTGCCACGTCATGCAGTTGAGAATTTCAAGTAGATGAACTCATGCGCTGTAGAGTTAGCCCGCCTTAACCTGCTCTCAGACTACTCCCTGTCACCCAACTATGTCCACTGCGACTGCTTTTCCCACTCCTTTTGCCCTCCCCACGCCCATGTCGACTGCGACGAGCGCGTTGGCTGGAGCTCTGTCTCCTGTCCAGCCTGCGCCACCTCCGGGACCAGCTGCCAGTACTACGCCACTCCCTGGTATGGGAGCTCCCCCTGCATTCCCTCCTCCTTTCACCAATACCCAGCCACCTGGAGAGGTACATCAGTCGCCGCCTGAGCCTGGCTCACAGCGGGAGATTGCAGCATCCTATGCTCTCCGCCGTCCGCTTGATGATGTAATCCCTCCACGCCAGCGCAAGCGGGGTTCACAGAAGCACCGAGCCAACGACGCCGCTCTCAAGGCCGTCACCGACAAGGAGAAGCAGGACGCTCTCGTCGACGACCTTGACGAGCTCAAGGAGACCATCAGCAAGCTTGTCGCCGAGGTTGCCACCAAGCACGAGAAGAGCGAGACGTTTGTTCGCCAAAAGGTCTATCTTACACGCAAGGGCAAGCGTGCTCCCAATCTCCGCAATGCCATCTTGCATGACAAGGCTGTTTTCTTGAATTCTGGTAAGCGTTCCTTCCCTTCCACCACCTGAACACTGTTGACATGGACTCTTAGAGCTATCTGAGGGTGCATCCCCCGCTACACTTGCTGAGATTCGCCAGGCCGCCGACAAAGACTCTGACTACGACGATATGTCTAAGGAGCGCATCCAAGAGCTCCTTGACAACCTCGTCGCCCATTGCCAGCTCCAGTCAACGGGTGTTCGTGCAAACAACAAGGCTGCTATCCCGGACATCATTGGGACCGCCAAGGACATCCAGGATGAGGTGTGTTATGCTTGTTTCACTCATTCACTCCTCTGGTTCTAATAGATCTCTTCAGCTCAATGGCCTTTTTGCGCGCACCGGTGTTTCTGGCTTTGCGTTCTTGTCTAGGGGCCACATCTCCGACCCCACTAAACCGGAGGCCGTCGAGAGCGGTGGTTCATTGACTTTCTTCCGCGACACCCTTGGTCTCAATCTGGTTGACGCGCTGGGGCTGTTTGAACAGCATACATGTGCCAAGACGCTGAGTACGTCTCTCCTCTAACTCATACTCATGTATGATTAAACTCCCTTTGTTAGCGGGCAAATGTCTCGAGGCTCGGCCCATTATGTGCTCTGAGATCTCCCGCATCATCAATGAGGGTCTCGGTAAGCTTCAAATAAGTATGATTTCTGGTTTGTTACTGACACCGTTGTAGGTCTTGTAACTCGCGTTCGCAACATCCAGATGAGCTATCTGGGCTATGAGGACGAGGTCAAGGCAGTCCGTGGTGTCCAGCTTATCGGCTGGCCCAAGGACGTCCCGTTCAAGCGCCCAAGCTCCATCACGCAGAACACCCAGCTCCGGGTCCTTTTGGAAGCTCTCAGGACCAAGACATGTCGTTGGGAAAAGATGGAGAAGGACGAGTACAAGGCCTTTGTTGAGGAGAGGAAGAGGATCAACAAGGCAGCGGGTGGAAAGAAAAGGGCGGCGCGCTCTGACAAGGGTAAGAAGAGAGTCCGCGCTGACGCTGACTCAGATGACGAGAACGACGCCCCCAGCCGCCCCGCCAAGAAAGTTCGCAAGCGCGCACCCAAGTCGCGCGCTGTCATCGAGGACTCCGACGCCGAGAATGAAGAGAGCCGCGCTCCCACCCGCACCGCCAAGAAGGCGGCTAGCGCAACGCGTGCCCGCGTCAAGAAGGCTGCAGCGTTGCGCACACGCCTCCCTCCAACGGCGTCCAGTAGCGGCAGCTCTTCTCCCTCTTCTTCTGGCTCTGACACTGATTAGCTGCCTAATTGCCTACCTACCTACCTACATACTTTCTTTGAACACCTACACCCACAGTCTTTACACATCGAACAGTATTTATTATGCGTAACCCACAGTCCTTACATGTTTCTACAAATACCAGTTCTTACAACGTGTTCTATTGATTGTGAGCAGAATGGTCTTAAGCATCCATTTTTATTGCTTAGCCTGGACTTGGAAGTGAGAAGAAAGCGTTGGAATTGAAGTATTTGAGTCATCCCGCCCCAAGACAGCGAGCGCGAAGCGGGATCATGATGCGCGGCATCAGTATGATGGGCGGCGAGGAACATTGATGGGCGGCACACGGAGCGCGGGCCCATCCGACCGGCATCTGGGAACTCGGACGCATTGGTCCGAGACTGACCAAGCCCGAGTTACCCGAGAGAGGCGCGCTGGGCGCTGAGCGACGTTTGCCCGCCAGAGGTCAATAGTATTGCATTCAAAGTCCCTACAATTAGCGCATGTATAGCGCGATGTAGAGACCCAGCGTGATCGGACCCCAACTAGACCCGGAACACCTGGGTCTGCTCCGCATCTAACTAGTACCTACATGTGGTATTATTAGGTGAAATAGGACGACGTACATTGAGATTTCGACTGATCGGGATTGCGGAGGGACGCCGCTCGAGCGTGATGAGTCGTGATGGCAGCTTCGGTCAAGGATGAGCGGACAGTGAGCTGATGAGATGCACATGCTAGGCAGCAATCGTCGGGGATGAAGTAGCCGTGTCCTTTCCAGTCTTGGGATAAAGTTGCGCGTCGTGTCTTGGGCGCGTGCACGGACTGCGGTAAGAGTGATAAGGCCCGCGCAAAGCTTGGGGCTACAGGTTTTGCTACAAAATCACGAGAGACGGTGGACAAGTACAACGCACCAGGATGTGCAGACTGGCGCTGTACGCTTCCCGGCTTTCTGCAGTGTCACGTCCCGCCCATTTTCGCGCGCTAACCGGATCGAAACATGCGTCGTAGCCGAGCCCAATCAAACGCGTCGCATAGAGTTTCTGGAGGTTATAATAGCGCTTGATTGCTCTTGTCCGTCGTGAGCCACCAGGACGGGAAAAACACAAAGACGATCATGATGGGCGGGAGAGAGGGCAGAGAGACGTATGCCCATTGCCGGCTGACAAATTGCCGCTCGGTCTTTGCCGGTTTGTTCTGAAGCCTGACTCCCGCCGTCACCGGGCCTTCGTTGACAAGTTTTGGTACCTCGACGCGCTTCATGAGTATCCGTTCTTTCAAGCGTTATCACGGTCGGTTCATTCCGCACATACTGGCACTGTACGGATGAGTCAGGCGATCGTGCACGCCACATACGAACAGCTTGAGTGAAAGTAGCCCTAATTTTTCGCTTCACGGATTCGAATTTTCAAAGAAAGACTGCCTAACTACACACGAGCTTGTCGACGGAGACACTACAAAGGTATGATGATGATGCGTAGCTGTCCAGGAGTTGGTTCACGGAGCCACTACAAAGGTATGACGATGATCCGTCTTGCTTGAGCTGCGCCAGACAGCCATCGAAGCCGACACCAAACAGACTATACTAGATCCAAGCCGCAAGCATGCCCGACATATCCTAGAAGGGCCTAACTTGACCGACCGACTTGTTCTCTCAAGCGCAAACGACACTCAAACGCTGACAGCCCACAGCGACCATAGACGGCCATTTTCCCGTGGAGGAGAAATTCACAACAAAGAATATCACATAGTGCACTATGATCCTACATCCGAGCATTCATGAGAATGCGGTGCAAATGTGAATACTCATACGACAAGTTAAAGTTTCAAATAGCTATCTTATACGTTCATGAACTTGCATTGACGGGCACAGTCTACAACTAGGATGAACCCGGTTCTATATTGCCCTCTACAACCTGAGCCATTCGCGTCTTGGCGATGTCTTCCGATATCCGCCTCAACCTGGCCTGCTCTAGATCGAGTGCTTGAGTGTTGTCCGTTTCCGTCATTTCAATGACTTCGAATCTATCATCGGTTGGAGTCCAAAGTCGACGACTGTCAAAGATATCCGAGCGATTAAGAAAGTCGCGAAACGACGTGGATGGTTCAATGTTGCGGAAGCGGAAAAGCTCTTGATCGTAGTCACTGTAGTAGTAGAAACCACCATCCTCCACGTGAAATATGAACACGGGATCGTAGGGAGGATCATAGGGATCTCCTTGCAACCAGCAAATGGGAGTGATGCGTGTATCAGGGATTGCGTAGAGTTCCAAGAGAGTGATGTGCAATGATCCCCGATTGTATTCGTGGCGACCGGGCGAGAGACGATGGACGACGTTCCGTGCGTCTTCGCAGGTCCAATCAGTGTACCAATGGCTATTAGTTGGCTCTCCCTTGTACCAGTGAATGATACGTTCGTCAGTCGTAGTCTGCCAAGGGTATTTTTCGATGGCGATCTAGGAACTTCGTCAACCGAGAACGCTGCAGGTCATAGAGCTTGACTCACAAGCTTTTCACGGAGTGCAGCATCTGAGAAGTCTGGCGAATACACGAAGAGGCCGGGATTAGACATAGTTGAGTCTTTTAGAGCGGTTGCGTGGGGATGTTTGATCATGATTTGTAACGGTAGATCGCGCGAGATTTATATGGTTTGCGCAGTCGGAGTTTCAACTTTCTGATCCGCATGTTCACTGGAGCGTAATCTAGCGCGTCAAGACTCTTGTCCGTCGTGAGCTACAGACCCAGGACGGGAAAGAAATCACAGCTAAACATGATGGATGGCAGAGAGAGAGAAGACGAAGAGGCGGATGCCGGCTGACAAATTACCGTTCGGTCTTTGCCGGTTTGTTTTCAGGCCCCTTTCCTGCTCAGCCGTGCTTTCGAGTGCGTTCATGATTGCCTGAATCTGCTAATAATGACGCCCGTGTGTGGACCCTTCCTGCCGTTGAAGCTGTATCTGTGAGCTCTCTAATTATCTCAATAGAATTTCAACACTGTCACCCACGCCGACGTGACACCGGGGGCAAGCACGGTGGAACCCATTTTTTGGTGCCTTAATGGCACCAAACTTGTAACTGATCGAATATCGCAAGCTTATGTAATCAAAAGGCTCGGATCGCGTTTTCTCGCCTTTCAATGAGCTTTAGAAGGTGAATACAACATAGTTGTGAGGTGTAGATATTCTGAAATTGAGAATTGACTGTATGACCATTGATCCAAGGTGGCATTTTTGCCGAAGACGCCTAGATTCAGGCCAATCAACGACAATTTCACTGGGAAACTGACGACCGGTAGCTGTTTTCACAGGTCAAACAGGTGTACCGAGGTTTGGAATGATTTTGGGTATTCTACAATGGAGCTGGAGGCATACTGCATTTTTCTCGTGTGCTAATGTACCACAATCCCGAGCTAAAATTTCTGTTAAAACTCGAGAGTTCATGCAATTTGCGCCCCATCACCGGAGCTCGGCCCGGATACTTCGCACAGCCACACACGCTGATCTGTTACATGTTTGGTGCCATTAAGGCACCACAAACATGATTCCACGGTCGATGTCCCCGGTGTGAACAGAAACAAGCCTCGCTTCAACGGATCACAGCAACTCTCCCCACATTTAGAAGACTATCCAACTACGTAGTCAGGGCCTTGACATCGTGATTCACCGGCTTCTACGTCCATGCGAGTCAGCCCTCTACGCCACATCCGAGCAGCTTGATTGTGAAGATCACATCCATCGATGCATGGACAATTGACAGGGCACTAAGAATTTTGCGCACCCCTCGCGCACCCACTCGCGCACCCGTCTGACCAGCAATCGCGCAACCAGCGCAACCATAGTCACGCTTACCCTGGTCCTAGCGCACCCACTGGAAGCGTTCTGACTCAAGCGCAACACCGGTAGGAGTTCAAGAACAAGACATTCTTAGCAGTAGCTGTATAATTCTTGGATGTGAGAGCATGGAGAACATAAGGAACCTGCCACTAAACATGCGGGCACACTGTCAATCTCTATATATAAGAAGGCCTTCCTGAGTGATGATCCCCGGGCCCACGGCGCGTCGTTGAGGTAAGAACATGCATGAAGATTGGCTTGTATGTATGTATGTTATCCTTGACTCTCTTTCTTTATCAGAGGCTCACGACAGGTACATCGATACCAGCGCTGACATACTTGGCACGGATCAATCATCGGTTTTCATCAAAAGTTCGCACCAACTGGATCAGTGACTTATTGACATCAGACAACCTCGCGTCCTCATTCCAGTTGGATTTGAGAGTAAGCCATGCCCCATTGGCAGAACCAAACGGAGCACAGGGCAAAATTGAGCCCATGTTCGGTGCGCAATCAAGGCCAACGTCGAGGATCAAGCCGAAGAAACAGCCACAGAAGGTCCAGAAAAGGTCGAGGAAGTAGTGTAATGGTACTCATTAGTGGTGTACACACAGTAAAACGAACAATCTGATCTTCTTATGTAGTAGTGCAGCCACCTCAGTAGCTCGCGCAACCACTGGCGCACCCCCAGTGTGACAAAATGTGACAATCGCAACCAGCGCAACCCGGGTGCACCGGTCGCGCAACCACTCGCGCAACCTCGCGCAACCACTCACGCACTCGCGCAACCGCGCATCGAGCTCGCGCAACCAGTAGCGCAACCAGGCGCATCTCTCTACAGAGTGAGAGGACACACCTACTGCCTCTGGGGTGCAAGCCGAGAGAGACGACTCACATCTAGCAGAATCAAGAACCAAGTGACCGGTGTAAGACTTGTACCTATTCATCCAGAATCCGTCAAAGTCAGGTCACATAGAGGAGCATAGAAGTGCGTGTGGTATGGGTAAAAATCCTACCTGGATAGATAGGAATAGTCGTGAAGGAGAGTTCGCCAGGGTAAAAGTGTTCATGTGCGGGTATGTATCCGAATGAGGAAGTCATCGACTCATCGCCGACCAGCGGCGCGCTGCGTCACTCAATCAGTTCGGACGGGTCAAAGTCGGTTGGGAGTCAAAGTATATCTCATCTTCTGTAGACGTAGGGTGGTCTGACGAGCTTCGAAGTCAGATGAACGAACGAGGATGGGAGTCGATGAACAACTCCTTCCAAATGCGGAAGTCCATTGATTCAGCGGCTTTTCTACCTTCCCCTTACACGATAATGCCTTGAATTCAATTCATGGACACTACTAGTATGTTTACGCGACAATTGTCGTACGACTCAGACAGAAATAAGGTATGTTATGCTACGTTGAATTGGGTTGCGCTTACCCTGGTCATCACTCGCGCAACCACTCGCGCAACCCTGATCGGCACTAGCGCAACTGGTGCGCGAGTGGTTGCGCAAAACTCTCCTGGCCCCAATTGACAGGGAGTAATCCGACTGCTCAAACTAACCACAGCCGCACTCAGACAGTAATGTATTTTCCCGACGATGCCACGCCACAAACAGTCCGGAGCCACCGGCGCATCTCCATGAAGGGCCGAACGTCGCCATCCGACTTGTTCTCTCACTGTCACGGAAACGGAGACAACACAGTCATTCGAACTCTGACAGCACACAGCCTCCAAGGACGACCGCTGAATATAAAGGAAGAGGTGAGATGCGCGCAAAATGAACATTGAACAATACCTATGTCAAAGATTGGTTCAGGAAAAAATCTGCAAGATGTGAGATACCGGCAGCAGAGCGTAACTCGTCCACCAGGTGAGTGGCAAGTCATATTACAATAAACGAATTGGTCAGACCTGCCACGCGCAGGACCGCTCAAAGAAACGCCCCCAGTCCTACCAGACACGTGCAGAGCAAGAGCTGGTAAACAAATAATGTCCCAAGAGAACGACAGCGAACAAACTCTGGTGAACACGGACAATAATGAGGTCAAGCAGGGGGGGGATTGGGACGAAACCAGGACACGAGAAGTCGCATACACCAAGCGGGAGCAAATTGAATGAGAGGGTTGGGAAATCTACAGACGGCGAGGCGACATATTATTGCGGAAAAAAGGAGAAGACCTTAGAAGCGTACCGAGATCAGAGCGGCAGCATCGGATAACATCCATATGCACTTGACGCAACTCTGTGGCGCCAAGTACGACTGTCATCGCGGCGCGAACGAGACTGAATGGATGTCGTTCATGAAACCGTTGAGCTTCACTCTTAGTCATCACAACGTGGAAACCATACGCATACATCTCTCCGGCCGCTCACATACACACAATCTCCGGAAAAGACACTTTTCATTCCTGTAGAAAAAGCGCATGTACATACGCGAGTGAGTGCTCTATGCCCCTAGAGAAGTCATGAGAGAACGGCAAGAGAGCCAATACGGTGCTGTACGGCTCACCCATAATGGCCTTGTGTAAGACCGGGATCTTAGAAGTGTAGTCTCTACAAAACGGAACTGATCAGCGAAGACTGCATAGATTCGGGCACGCGTACTCGTATTTTTGACCTCGCTGGCTCGAGTGGTGGAGGAGCTGCACGGAGTTGATGTTATTCATATCAGGCAGACCTGTAAAGCGCACTCGGAAAGGCGCAGCTACAAGCAATCAGAACATGCAACGACGTGTATGATAGTAGAAAGCGTTGATAAGCTGGACCCGGATT
This sequence comes from Strobilurus orientalis, assembly GCA_019915145.1. Taxonomy (NCBI): domain Eukaryota; kingdom Fungi; phylum Basidiomycota; class Agaricomycetes; order Agaricales; family Physalacriaceae; genus Strobilurus; species Strobilurus orientalis. The sequence goes on from JAHLML010000010.1 coordinate 2,287,760, forward strand.
GAAAGTGTCGATAAAACGCACCATAAGAATCGAACGTCCGGATTGGACACCAAACGTCTACCCGCCAAAATTTGTTCTTGCCGACGCGATGTAATGCTCGTGGGTGTCTGGAGGTGAATGTGGGTCCAGGATGTCGGCCAATGATACTGGTGTTTCCCGTGTGGTAAGGCTGTGCCGTCTTTTTTTTGCCCGAGGAGCGGATTATCCTCGCTCGCATCTCCTTTGTTCGCCCTCCAGAGGATGCGAGCGCCGATGGATGGCCGCTATAGAGATGGAAAAGGCCCAACCACCATACTGCGAGGCTATGAAAAGATGAAAACTGGTCAAGAAGACGAGAAATAACGCACATGAGACCAAAATCCCGTTCTGTCTTCTCCAGTGGTACGTCGCGTAAAACGTCGTTAGGGGAAAAGAGCAAGGGCGCTGTGTGGCTGTGTTCTTCTCTTTGTACGGACTTTTAGACTGCCGAGTTCGGCAACCTCTTTCAAATTCTCCCTTGACCGAAATCGTTCATAGGTCTGTTGTACATGGCACTCTGAGTGACACCGTTGCTCTTTCCTTTCGGTGATTTTTCTGATGTCTTCAGCTTTGAGCGTTCTCAGCCCACTACACAGCGGATCTAGATATTTCGCCCGTCATTCATGTGGAACAGACATGATTGTCTTCCCTTGATACGTCTTCATATTCCCGTCTTCTTATCCATCGTCAAGACGACCAGGGTATGTGAGCTCTTCTTCGTGTAGTGGGCTCACCGTGGGCTCACACACTCATCATGACCACTGACCAGTTGTTCGTCGCGTGCGTTTCCAAGTCCAACACCATGGATCTATTGTTGAGTTCTTCACTAACTTCTACACGTCTCATAATATGTCGACAGATTTAGCTCCTGCTCTCCCGCGTAACACCTCGTTAATTAAACGTTCTTGACCCTCCCATGGACGTGCATATTTGGCGCGTTGCAGTAACGTCAACCCCTCCTAATGCTATCATCGGTCCGGAGATGCAACAGTTCTTGCATTCAACAAATGAGTCGTAAAGTCTAATTGTGCGTTGTACATTTCAAGAAACTGTAGACCACCTATACCCGTCGCAGTATCTATGCATTGCACGTTTGGTAGGTATCTCTTTGATCTGCGATCCAAATCTGACCTGCCACACTCCACCGTTCTCAAGATCGTGAACATCAACATTGAAATATAGAGACATCCCTTTCTTCTGTAGCTTCACGAGCTCCGGTCTGTCGGTCGCCATAAAATTGGCTGGACGCCTCGAAACTGGTGATCGACCCTTGGGTATCCCAGATAGATTCTGACCCCCAATCGAAAGCTCAAACACTTTCATTTCCATATCCCACCGTCGCTGGAGCGACGTAGCCATCACACCCTGAACACCGAAGTATTCCGGTACAAATGTCGTCTGGCGCGCAACAATGACGAGTTTGATCGTCTGTAGGACGGGAAGGAAGTCGGCGTCCTGCAGCGAGGCTATGATTGACACGAGTTCATAATCGCAGGTCGTGCCGCAAGCCATGTCGACCGGATCACCAGAGACAAAGCACAGAGTCTCCAGCTGACGAGTCTCTTCCAGAGCCGCAAGAAGCTGAAACTCGTCCTCGTCCGACGGTCCCGTAGCTCTGGAGCAATAGAGTGCTCGTAGACAACGATGACACTGGGACCGGTCAAGTAAGTCCATAAGAGAGAGAAAGACATGCTCTCCAACGACGTCGTGCTCATGAACCATCACTTCTTCCAACTGCGGAAGGACGAGCATGTCGAGGAAGTAGGGCACCGTCACTCTGAGGGATGTGATACTACGATTGACAAGTAGTGCTGACGGGCTGATGTCCTCGTGAACATAGGTCCACAGCTCCTGAATCGAGAGCTCCCGAGTACTGACGGCTCGGGTGAGAGCAGCAACTGTTTCGCGCAAGTTATCGCCGGTCAGGGAGCAGTGGTTGAATGTGAGGGTATGTATGTTATTCCACGGTACCTCGATTGACAAGCCTTCAATTGATAAAATCAAAGTATGCAGCCGTGCTGCGTGCTCGAAACATTCGATCCGACCCACGTGGAGTCCTGCTATACTGAGCTCGAGCTTTTCAAGGATACGTAGCTCTTCGGGAATGGGAATAAGGACCGCGAGGATGTCGGGATTGATAAGGTAGATCGACAGACTTTTCCAACGATGAGCGTGTGATGAGAAAAGCGCCAGCATGGGTCTAAAGGCGCCGTCCACATCGACGACCTCGTCCAACTCCTGATCTATCTCGATTTCAACCGTCAAAGGATGATCGCGTGATCGTGTAAGGGCGAGGTTGAGATTGTCGTAATCCCACTGCACTACATCTGAGTCACTGCAGCAAGAGAGCCTGATGTCCTTCCAGAAGGATGCGTTGGATAGCGCGACGGACCTCCATAGCTTGGAGACCTCTGTCAAGCAGGAATGAGAGTTGTTGGTGCCGCAGAACTCCTCGGGATCGGCGTAGAGAACGAAGATCTCGTTGAGAATCTCCCGGGGAACGCGACGTATTGGAGAGAGGATTTTTTCGTAGAGACGGCGCGCATCGACGGTGGCGGCGCGCCGTCGTCGAAGATGCTCAATTTGGGCATCAATGATTCAATGTCTGCGAGATCCGCATCAAAAGTGGGAAGGATGGTCGACTCTATGAGCAAGCGCTCAGCGTCGGTGGGTTCAACATTGGTCGTGAAAAGGCCTTCGATAGCAGATATTGATTCCCCGACGACAGGTACGGTGCCTATAAAAACACTGGAAGAAAGGGCCAGATCCATGTCTGCGTAACAATCAGAATGCAGCTTCGCTGAGGCAGAAATACGGACGGCGGTGAAAAAGGCCAAAATGCGTAGGAATACTGTTGTAGAGATGCGTTGGCAGCCTTGGATGATGGTAGACAACAGAGAGTCTTTTCAACTTCACGTGACGGAAATCATTCACGGCCGGCGATCTCCGAAACATGCTTTTCGGTTCATACTTCCTGCTTATATCGTAGATGTTCCTTAGAAGCCTTGCTACATAAGGACGCCCTTCCGAAATTTGCGATTTGCACTCGCTCGCCATGAATTACCAACCCATCGCATAGCTGAAAATCAAGCGCGATAATGGGAACAAAGACGTTGGCCAGTGGATAACGAGCCACCTGCCCATCTACATTTCAGGTCTTACGGTCATTCATTTAAGTACATGGCAAGAAATGGATATGCGAAGTCTGTGTGGACTGTTGGAACGCTGCCATGTTCGGCATTAGTTCCTTCTCATTTCTCCTTGACTGCGCTCTTGATCCTCGCGACCTATTGATTGTACACTTGCCTCCCCCCTCACTCAATCATCTCACTGCCCGACGGGCAAAATTGGCACGAATTTTCCTCTTGTTTCGGTCTGTGATCTCATCCTTTCCTGAGTTCTTGTCTGTTAAATCCGCCGTTCCATTACAGTCGCACAATATCGTTACTCTTCCGCCGCATAGTCTCTGCTTCCGCTGAAGCCTCCGTTTTCTTACCATTATATGCCGCGCAGCTTCCTACTTGGGCTCTGTCAAGACTCCAAAGGGCGGAGGGATCACCTTCCTCCATCCAATTTCTAATACAGAACGTCATGGATCAACTGGTCTTATGATATTCGAATAGACGAAAATTCTTGCTAGGGTACTACAGTAATACATTTCAATCTGACGCTCCATACTCAAATTCGTGTGCTTGTATGTACGTATCACTTACGCTTTCTGAAGTCTTTTTTCGCCACAGACTCATTGTCGCCAAGAAGGGTTTCGTCATCGCCACGGACCGTCTCTTCCTCTCCAACGACTGTTTCCTTTTTGTCATCGTCCGCATTCTGATCTCTGTGCTTACTCTGCTTGAACATCCGCCTCAGAAGGCTGTCTTTCTTCGGACCCTTCTCCTTTGCCGGTTTCGACTGTGCGGTACTCAAGGATCGCGCTGGGATGGGTTCAATTTGTTTGTTATGCGGCGCTCTCCTGTTCCGAAAGTCTCGTTCGCTGTAAGACTCCCCCCACTGATCTTCCTGGATGTCACGACCCCATGTAGTGTGAGAGGATCCACCGTAAGACGACTGACGGGACGCCGCAAATGGAGGAGGATCCGGATGCTCACGCCATGGATCGTCCTCGTATGCGGATCTGCGACGACAAGGATGATCAGAGGAACCAGTGGGAGTTTGGTCCTTGTAGACGTTGCCCGGTCTTCCATAGTAGTCGTTATGCGGAGCTCTCCTGCTCCCAGCCCGTCGGCTGTAAAGCTCCCGCTGCTGCTCTTCTTGGAAAACATTATTCCATGAACGACCAGGATAATCAGAGGAACCGGTGGGAGTTTCGTCTCTGGAAAGATCGCCCGGTCCGCCATAGTAGCGGCTTCCTGACGTTTGATTGGGGTGTGTATTACGAGCATTATCCCATGGTTCCAGCGACGATCGAGCATGGTAGGGGGAGGGATTGCGCCCGAGCGGTGACGAGCTCAGATAGCCAGGTGAGTGAGTCTGCTGTGACGATGAGAAGTCTTGGCCACTGGGGAAGTGTGAACTTTGAGGCGTGCAAAGGGCGTAGCCAACAACATGACCTGTCGCCACAGTATCAGCGCCTCAACCTCTCTGCGAGAAGGGGACTTACGACTCGAAGGACTCCCGCTATGATCTCCGCACATACCACCGACTCTGCGTCCATAATACATTGTGCTGTGAGTGCAAGAAGGAAGGAACAATGGAGGGCCGGCTTCATTGCCAGGCTCCGTGATCGTACCTGAAGGCGATGCTGCCCAGGGTTTGCCTGCCGGGGTTACACGTTCATTCTCAACAGCAGGAAATTTCCTCCAACAGAGCGCGTCGTACCAGACAGCTTCATGGTTCATACAACTTTATCTTCACTTGCAAAAAGAGCGCTCTCGAACTCATGAAAAGCTCAACTTCAACGAGGACGAAGATGACAAGAGGCAATCACGGTAAAATTCGGCAACCTCCGGACGGGACTTGTCGGCCGTTGATATGACGCGTCTTGCTTGCTTTTTTCTTTTGTTTTCCTTCCATCTCTACAGTCGTCTCTAAGCTTGGAGCCTCGCCCTGGGATCTTCTTGGCTTTTTTCTGTGACATCTAGCGTTCGGGGGGGAGCCCACCAATCTGTAATCTGGACCTTGAATGGCCTCGTCGTACTGCGGGTTCGACTATCCGTGTATGGCCTCATTCCCGTCTCGAGCAAGCGGACCATGCTGGAACTTTGGGTGAAGGAGCATGGAGATCTGCATCTAGGTGCGTTGCTTGCGTAATCGTTTACTGTTTACCGCAGCTACGCATGCACAGACGAAAACATACGCGACGCGCCGGAAGAGGACAACCAAACTCCACGCGCGCACAACCCTCTTCTACCGACTCTTGATTGAGGCAAGATGGTGTCCTTTGCCTCCTTTGGCTCCTCTGCCTTCGGTGATCAGTTTTTCTAGAAAATATCTTTCGCTCTATCCTCGTCATTCCGACCTTGCTTTTTGCCATGCAGCCTCCTGCGGTTCCCGTTGCGTCTCATTCGTGTCCGCCTATCCGTCTCTCCTCCACGCCACCCCTCCTCTTTGGGTTTGCTATCCCGGCATCATTCCACACCAACATCTCATGCGCCTCCTATGACCGACCCACCACCTGCTCTTCGCCGCCTTCTTCCCGTTTCGTTTACACTACTCGTTTCTCCATCGTGCGCGTCTCCCTGTTGGGAAAACTTGACCTGAGTCCTGGCCAGGGTGTGCTGTAAATGCGGATTTGTGCGTCGTACGCGAAGACGGCGACTTCAATTTCGTGCAGTATTTTCCTATTCCGCGAATTAGAAAGATTTTTCCCATCCACTGTTGTGATCTGTGCACATTACGCGTAGATGTACTGTCGCTGCTAGCGTCGTACATCCCGACCAATTCTTACACGCGATGGTTTCCGCACAGGTCTCAAATACGGTATCGATGTTTGCTGATTGGTTCAGCTCCGCCCCACCACAGAGAACGTCTGGGTTTTTTGTACTCGTGTCTGACCTTCGATTCAAGCACCAGACAAGCATGTTTCCAGTGTCTATAAGTTACAAGGGGTCTACTGTACAAGTCCGCTTCCGCCGCTACACAACCTTCTCACTCTCGGCCACACACTCAGCCAGTCGATCTACGGACCAACGTACCCCTCGACGACATCTCGTCCGTTCCCTCGTCAATGGCCCTGCTTGCCTTGCCGGCCATATCTTGTAGCCTGGACGTATTCATGCCCTCTGGGGCGAGATCCGACATGCTACGCAAGGTCCTCGCATAACGGATGCTTGCATCATCCTTGTGAAACTCTCGGTCAATCGCGGATACGAACTCTGGATCTTGGGAGACCATCCACACGACTGCGTCCTTCACGAGCCGGTGGACGTTTACATCATGATCAGCGAGCACTTGTCCTCCTGGTGTGGACGCGTCAGACAGCACTGCGAGGGGTCAGAGGACTGCATCGTACCGATCGACTGTGTGAGTTCTTCGTGCTCTCTGAGAAGCGCCTCATAATCCGCCAGTGGAGCCGGGAAGCCGCCTTCTTGACTCTCATAGGCACGCCACAACTTCACGAGTAGCCTATTCAGACGCACACGGGTACCATCGGGCCACCATTTCTTCCCCAGGTCGGCTCCTGGTCCATCCTATTTCCAATCTCGCACTCCAAAATGCCGTGCCACGGCGCTTCTGATGTCTTGGGCCGCGCGATTCGACTTGTTGCTGTAGGGATGTCAGTAACCGAAAGCCACACGAATATTGTGGCGCACTGAATGTCCTCTTTTGTGGGGTTTGACTTTGGGTTGTGAGGCAGAGACTTGATGTGATCAAGAAGAATCGAGACGGCTTTGTGGCGTTGTGGAATCCGGAAATCCCAATTGAGGAGGATGGCCACGATGAATGAAAGACGATGCTGGACATCATCTTCTGGTTTGTAGTAGCGATATCCCAAGAAGTTGACGTCAATGGAAGACATGTTGGTGAGTTTGGAAGAGTAGGGTGAACAATTGCTTCGAATTTGGACAGCTTAAATAGGGCGACCGCTCTACAGCTTCTGGTGATGGATGATGGATGATCAGCGAACATCGTCCACGCGCGGCGGATCAGCGACAACGACGCTGTTCAGAGGCTCCGGGTCTATGACCCTAGTACGCCTAGACTGGAGATTGATCGCCATCTACAAATGCGGAGGAGAAGCACGATTCAGCGGAAGGATGACAAACATAGCGCAACGATTCGAGGGAATAAAAGTAAGATCTTGGTACAACACGACACCGAAAGTCCTTGATTCTACCCGTGTAAGTTCAGCACCTCAGCCTGGACGGTGGCGTGTTCCGCCGCAGGTGTGAGTCATTCGACGATTGCGGATGAAAGCGTGGTGACCAGCTTCGTGTCTTAGTAGACCTTTCGTGGCGTGCGTGACGATCTACTCCTCATAGCGAATCAAATCTGGCATTGCAAACCTCTTGATTAGAACCAGAAAGTTGTACCACAACGGCCCAATGAAAGACTCGCTTAAGGTTCCTCGTCATCGCACGAGTGGAATTCAGCTTGAGCGGTTTACCTCTTACAGCTCAATTAACTTCGTGTTGGATCGACGTGTGTCTTTACTTGCGAATTCTTTTTGTTCCAAGCGTACAGGGTAGATAAGTACGTAGACCCGGTAGACGGGGCCTCGTCGCGCGTAAGGGTATTGTACGGAATCGGTCTTTCGGGGGTAATTGGAATTGGGTAGCAGTGCCGTAGGGAACGTGTCCGAGATGTCCATGTTCACAACATGGCTGCGTGGATGTTACACGTAACTAATAGAAATCACGCACCAGCTTTTTGTGTCGTCGACTGTCGTAGATCAGTTTCGACATAATGAAAGGGCCCTTGAGCAGTACTGGAGACTGCGGCAGGCTCTGAGTGCTGACAGAGGCTCGCAATGAGCAGTACAAAACAGCAACCGCCTCCCGGCGGGAGGCGACAAAATGAATGCTTATGTTTGTGCGTCATGAAGGTAATCCGAGAAAAAACGGAAGAAGCGAGAACAACCCCTGCCAAATTTGGTTGCGCCAGTAGGGGGCTTGACGTTGCTCTAAGTTAGATGAAGGTGCAAACGCTGACAAAGGACAAAGCCAACCAAAGACAAATGCCTGCACAGTCACTCCGTCCTTTCTTCCTTTCGCCGCTCATCCACCTATGATTCGTGCCTGGAAATCGGCTCCGCGGGAGCACAGATGCCATTGTTCTCTACTACTCTGATATTGGTCCTGGACATGCTTGGATCTGGGACGACTCCAACGGCTGCCACCATTACGCAACCGATTCTAATGAACATCGTTAGCGCGGCCAGCTTAGGGAGCGTAGTGGAGGCTTGTAGACGCGAGAGGCGCGCATAATTGTGCGTTTATTCTCGAATTATTCTGTCCTTGCTTATGACGGCGAATCTACACAGGCGGAGACGAAATGACTCACACGATAGGACCGTTATCGAGGACGCACGCTACACGGCCATTCCTGGACACCATGGTGTACTGCATCCGCTGCTTCTTTCTGTTCGTCGTTCTAGCTGTTGATTACTGTCATGAGCTGTGCCATCTCCACGCGTGCTCCCCATCCCGTCTTTCCCACTTCGTCCGTCCCTTTTTTGCCGCTTCTCCCACCCGCCCTACATCCATCTTTTTAAGAACCGTCTCTGTCTATCTTTCTCACACTCCCCGCCCCTTCCTGGCTCCTTCTACAACGTGATCCCACCTTTCCCCAACTCTCTTCCCGCATCGTCAGTGCGTCTTGTTCTCCCTCCTCCTTCCCACTCGCCTTCCTCGATCTCCTCTCTACAGTATTGCCTTGCTTGTTTGGTCGGTCGTAGGGTTCTTTCGCGGCGCGACTGCGGTCGACGATGCGCGCGGGGGATGGAAAGACTTTGCGCAGGTGTACGCCGGGAATACTAGATCATAGATGCGGGATTGGCTACTTTTCTTCCGCCACTCTCCACGCGTCCCTCTGCGTCTCTCGCCTGACCTGCCTGCACTGTCTCGACGTGTTTCTTTGTCCTTTCTGTGGCGCATTTCATGCTATTAAGCTGGCGATTAGACGCGTCAATGCGCATACGTCGACTCGATGTCAGTATGGTTGGAACTTGGGGGTCGCATAACGTCCAAGACGTGAAGTACGAGTCGTTTTCTTGATAGTGGTGTGCACATCCTGCACTCTGCCGATTGACGTTGATGGTTATCTTCTGCATACGTACTTCGCCGTCGTAGATCCGCATGTGAGTTGTCTTTGCTGCACTTCAAATGACGGAATGTTTTCTTTTCCGCATCGTGCTATCTGTGCTTCCGTTGGTCTACGTGTGACAAACACGTCAAGACGCACGGGAGTGTGTTTCACCGGCGAGGTGAATTAATTTTACGTGCCAATTGTGCAGACTGCATTGCATGCCCTCGCCATCATGACTCCGCCACCCTCTCGGCGCTCAACTTCCACTTTCTATCAACTCCCTTTGCTATATTCTTATCAACTACTGGTTGCGTGCTTTCACTTGCCGCCGCCGCCGCTTGTCTCTGCCCTTTTCCCTGGGCCGCGGGTAACATTTGTCGGCCTTCATAGTTGGGGTGCTACAGCCGTACGAGCTCCCGATACGTTGTATATTGCTAACGAGAGATGTGCCGGTCTGCTCTCGAGATGCAACGCTCATGCGTACGCCTTCTCGAGGGTCATTGCGAATGGGAGAGTGAGTGGGAGGGAAGTCAATCCGATTACATGGGATAGCAGGATGGTACGTCACGGCAGAAGTACGCACGAAGGCTCTTCCAGGTGTGGCCGGTGGACTAATTTGGTCACCGCTGCTAGGGATGGAGGTCTGATTCTATGTACAAGTAATGCAAGGAGCTCCCTTGGCCTGCCGAAGGGCGGGGCAATTGACGGCATGCACTTGCGGTCGGTGAATGTATATTTCGAAATCGTCGCGTATCTGAAACCGAGAACGGATTGCCTGGCGCATGGGGAATGTTGTCGACAGAGCGAGGACTCCGGAAGAAATCGCACCTCGCTCACTCTTCATTGCCTGCGCTCCGGAAGAGATCACCATACAACAGACATAGTAGGCTGGTGAGATTAGGCAACAACGATTGCGAAGGCGATCAACCGTCGGGCAACCATGCATATCAACACTCCCCAGTCACGTCTCTGCCATTCAATTCTCGTAGTACACGGTATGAATTTGGTCTTGTGTCGTGGTGTCATGGAGTGGTGTCATAGATAACAATTTGATTATGTACATGGAGGAATAGGACTTGTCATACTGGACATCTACATCATGAATTTCGTTGTATAACACCCCTCTAACACGCCTTCCGTCAAATTTTGAGCAACAGTCTTTTTGAGCAGTAGACAGTTGAGACACAAAGGTTTCAAAGGCAGCAAACAAAGATCTTTGCAAATTTGAGACCACCATCGAGGTGAAAGATTTAGATAGAGATTGATGTTGGCCAGGTCCAAAAAAGGGTCTGACATCTTGCAGGAGTACGTTTTGAAATTGACGGCCATGTGTGCTTCCTTTTGAGGAATCCACCTTGTGTTGTTACTACAGAGCCGTTACCATCAGAGTATACTGCACAAATAGAGTGTCACCCACCAAACAAATCCTAGAGTCTCTGCGCATTCACCCCAATCATTTCCTTCTTCTAAGTCTCCTGAGAGTGACAGATCATACTGTTGGTCTGGTGGACTGATGCTTGTTGCAACTGGGTTTGGCCATTGAGCTTTAAGCAGTGACTTCCGAATGTTGATGGTCTCCGCATCAACAGCAGAGACACCATAGAATGCATATGTAGCAGAAGGATAAACAATCATGACCTCCACTTTGAGTTTTGCGAATTGTGTCGGTGGACACCAGTGCGGCAAGATGTCCATGAGCAGTAGGGCAAAATCCAGAAAGATGGGAAGCATCTGAAGCTGCAAGACTGAGCGGACATTAGGTTGTTGGTTTCCTTGTAATATTGCTGGAGTCATGCTGAACAGGATTCCTATAATTGGGTTGATTAGGTGAATAGCATATTTAACAACTGTTACACACCTAGTGCTGTCAATGGATCTTTTACTACAAAATGTTGATTATTGAGATGCATGGAATGGTCCATTTCAGGTTGAGTCCCAGACTCCGAGCACTCCCTGACTAAGTGTAAGATATATGTGCACTGATAGACCACAGACTCAACAATATGGGACTGATCACGCTCTCAATCAGGGAGGTTGCATCAGCTTTATGCTCCTGGAAAATGCATGCAGTGAATTCTGTTTTACAGAAGAGTAGGACCTGCAGTGGTGATAACATCAGAAGCCTGGAACAAAGAAACACCGTATCAAATGAGCGCACCTTCTGCCGTGCATCTGCTCTTACTTTTTCGGTCCGTTCCGCGGGAGAGCAGCGATATGCAGGCAAGACCGTGGTCAAAGCCTTGTATGCGCGTACTAGTGCATGCATGCCTTCTGGTTGTGGCTCCTCGGGCCTTGGTTTTGAGCGTTCTGTACCCTTTTTTTGTACGGTTTTTGGAGCCATGTCAGAACAGTGATGGTTGAGGTTATGGCTCTTCTTAGTATCAACAGAGGCTTATATACGTGCTCTGCCATCTCGACCCTATCGAAGGCTGTACTCAATTTGTTGGACTGTATAGCCTTGATCGTCGGTGGGCTGTGCAGCTCGTCGAAGATCCGGATCAGAAAGTTCGAACTCCGCCATCGCAAACCATATAAAGGTCGCGCGATCAACGGCCAGGCATTGTAAATCGAACACGCCCAAACGCAACCGCTCCGAACACTGAAATATGTCCAACTCCCACATCTTTGTGCATCCGCCTGACATGTCAGATGACCAACACCGTGAAAAACTCGTGAGTCGACCTTTGTGACCTGCGGCATTCTCGACTGACACGAATTCAGATTGCTGTCGAAAAATACCCTTGGCAGATTTCGCATGACGAGATTATTGCGCGCTGGTACGCGGGAGAATCACCAGACAGTCAATGGTCCACCGATTGGACGTGCGAGGCCGCACAGAACATTGTCTATAGTCTCTCGCCCGATCGCCATTCTTACAATCGCGGAGAGCTGCACATCAGGCTCCTGGACCGCTTCGCGATCCCTGACAATTTAACCCCGATCTGCTACCTTACGAACGCACGTCAACATCCCATGTTGATTTTCCACGTGAAACAGGAAACGGCTGGATCAGCAAAAAGTGGTTTCTACTACTACAACCACTACTACGACAAGCTGTACCTCTTCCGCGAGATTGGCCCATCCACGCCGATTGACGTCTTCCTCTATGGCTCAAATATCTTTGGTAGCAATCGAAATTGGAACTCCACCGATAGCGATCTCGAAGTCATCGACCAAACGGGAACGTACGACTTCCCCCGGCTCATGCGGGAGCAAAGCGACTTGAGGCAGATATCGGCAGACATTGACAAAACGCGAAGAGAGAAGAGAGAAGGCTGTAAAGGGTCATAGGGAAGCACGTGTCTTATCTTTGTAGCCGATATCCATGGAAGCCAGTTTATGTCATTGTAGTACCTCAAAATTGTCGAGAAAATCATACCAGTATCACCATTTGCGAGAATCTGAGGGACCCGCGTTGCAAGTGGCGGGGCGGAGAAGGGGGTGAACTACCAAAGATTGCGCGATGAGAATCATAGTGCCATTGGCAATACAGAAAAGCCTCCATTACTGCGTCAAGCATTTCGTTCATAAACGGCATAGGCTGTCCCCAATAATGGTTTGCTCCGGTGGGACAGTACGCCTCATAAACCCATAGGTCGCATCGCTCACTAGTGCTAGAGATACCCGACTTGAGCTCGCAGACCACAGCTGCATCGGAGCGACTCCCGCTGTGAGTATATACAACTTGGAACACATCCACAGCAGTTCGGAGAGCGCAGGGGCGTGCACACCCACACTCAGGCATGCAGACTCACATTCGCGTCGTACGAGAGGGCGCGTGTCGGTATGAACCGGTGATTAGCATGTGATCGGGGGATTGACGCTGCTTTCTTCTGTACCACGACCGTCGTTGCCCCCGCCGTCGACCCAGCCGGACGCAGGACAGTCCCTCATTGCCGTCTCATGCTTGCTGACCTCAGAAGCTCCTTCAATAGAACTCGGATCAGGTCCTATCGCTAGCGAGCAGTCGTTGGTGAATTGTGAACTCTGGTATTTACAAGCACCACGGCTGAGATGGCCAACGACAACCGGGACCAGCACGTACGAGGACCGACCATAAATGACGGCCGAGGACGAGCACGCACCTGAGACGAGCACTACGGCTGGAAACAAGCACAACAACTGCGGCGCTACAGCGAACGACGACGGAGAACGAACACAATTTCCGATGATAAGCGCGACTCCCGAGGACGAGCATATCGGCTGGGTATGAGTACATCCGCTAAAGACAAGATGACTGCGACGCAGTCCGACCAATCCAGCTCAGCAGCTCGGCTCGGCAGTGACGTTCGTGCGGCAATGTCCGTGTGTCCGTGCAGCGATGTACGAGAAGATTGCGCCATATCCTCGCATCACCATTGTGGGAGGCATATCCCATTGAATCATGTTATAGATTTCCGTATCGACTTACGAGTTTATTGTCACACCTGTTTGACCGTTCTCCCTCTGTTCACCGTGAGTTGGTGTGGCCCGCAGGGCCACATGATGCTCAAGTTCAAACGACACGTCAAGTTGACCTTAACATGGCCGAAGGTGGGTGTGCATCCCGAGTATGGGTGTGCGCGCTCCGAGCTGCTGTGGATGTGGTCTAAGATGTCTTTACTCTCCCGGTGGCTACAAGTCGGGCAAGCACTTTGAGATCGCTTTGGCCTCCGAACTCTGGTGATGAGTCTCGACGCTTGCGATAGCTCACTTTGCAGGACTCCAGCCACCGCGATGTCTACTCCAGAGTTACAAAGACGGTGCCACAATGATATTCCCTCCTTAAGTGCCAACTTGACCTCTACCGACCGACGACTTCGAACTTATCAATCACGCGACGGCCCGATTAGCCCGGTGGCAGACGGGAGAGACTCGCTTATCCCTACGTAATCTCGAGGATCTCTCACTCACCGCCAACACCAACGACCTCAAGCATGGTGACGAGCTATCCCGAATACAATGGCCCCAGCAACTAATCCGGCGATAGCCTCGCCATACGACGTGGCGTACCATGGCAGTGCGGCGCCGTCGACGAGCTACCTGACATTGAACAACATTCACTTCCCAACCTTTCCTTGTCGACACTTATCGCGGCTTATCTTATCCATCGTCTACTGTTGCTCTGTGGTCAGTAGCTTACTGGCGTATTCTATACTGCCGCAATGCAACGAACACATCAGGAAAAACTCAAATCGTACGTAGGGCCACTCTTACGGAGACCTACGCGTCCTATGGAGACATCAGTGACGTCTACGGCGACTGACAGATACGTACCTTGGGCACTCTCTGACTGTATTGGATGCTTGAAACACACACACATTATATATACGCTCGGATGACTCCGTTGGCATGGAACGTTGTCAACAGATGAGTGGCGGCAAAACGGTCGGCCATCTTCTTGTCGCAGGCGGTTCCGGGAGGCTGAAATAGTGGTGAAACTCAGCTCACTCGATCTATGCAGTACGGAGTGTGATCATGATTAAAACAGGTCCGGCTAGCCATGGTTGAAATCCTCCTCTGTGTGGGCCATGGATTCAATGCGACTTCAGTTATACTTTGCTTGCTAGAGTCGCAGCGCGTTCGAGGCTTGGTATTAACCATATATGCCAACTGTTTTCCTTCGTCCGCTGCGATCTTCTCAGAAGTACCGGCGACATAATTTCGCAATTGGCGACATGTTCAACGTTATTTCAATTGATCGATAGTGACAACACTAAGATTAAGTAGTCCTAGGCTCAGGCTCTTTCCTCGGGTCCAGGAGTTTGGGACTCTGGTAAACATGGCAAGCCATATCTTTCATTCGCGGTAGCTTGGAATTTTTCAGGCTTAGACAGTTTGGACACATGGGTGTTATTGGGGGAGGTTTGGCGGCCACCACGTGAGCTCGGAAGGCTAACAGTACCCTCTCCGAGCTCAGGATCGTTGCCAATTTCGAATGTGCCATTCTTGAAGAGGCGCTGGTCGCCAGGGCAAGAGTGGTCATGTTTTCACCCTGGTTGGGACATCCATTGAATCTAGCATGTAATCAGTATATGGTAAACGCTACCCTTGGATAAGGACCACCACCATGATGAATGGGTGGTCCGGCGTCTGGCCTCTCCGTGGCCCAAGGGATTAGTACCTTCGGGGAAGCTAACAGACGCTCTCCCTGCTCGACGCCAGAGCAGGAAGAAAAGCCTGCAAGCAGGCAGCCACTGGCCCGAGTGGTAGGCTACGGCGCTAGCCTTTGCGTGGACGCCCACTCGCAAGTACGGTAGATTACCGTCGGGAATGTAATTCCCATGTCACTTTTTTGAACTTGAGACATAAAAGACACTCTTCTAAGAGAGCAAACACCTGGCAAAGCGGCTCGAAGACGAACGAGTACGAGCGTTCAAGAATTCTATTAAAAACTCGAAACAAAGTTCGGGACTCCCCGAAATGATCCCCACTCTCCCTCCATCCACCATCTCGCCCTGGCTCTGACTGTCGCAAGGCCCTCAGCAGTTATTCGAGACTCCCACTCTAGACCACTCTGAGACTTGAGGTCACAACACTGGTGCCCATAAGGTCCGACGAACGCCCATAACACGCACAGCATGGCAAATCGACAAATTTTCTCTCCAGGACCGCCGCGCCCTCCAACTCCACAGGCCCCCCAAAAACCGGGCAGCAATAAGAGGAGCCGTGCCGACGAAGAGAAAGTAAAGGAGGCTGCAATTGGTAAACCCCATGTCTGACTCTGGAACCACATTCTCAACACCTAGTAGTTATACTGGCTCAACGCGACGCAAAGGCGGCTGGTAACCAGAGGGAGACCCCACCTCTGGAACTAAACCCCGAAGAGACACCTACCCCGAGAGTCTCACCTCAGAAACGTGCCGGAAAAGAAATCAAGCTCGGAACAGACCACTTCACCCAGTCGGATGTCCATGACGAAGCTGTCCCCTTTGAAACCGAGCCGTCTGGACCTGCCACGTCAAGCAACATTCTGGATCAGCCCCCGGCCCCGACTGACGCGTCTATGTCACCGCCAGGAAACAGCCCCCACCCGATGACTGCCGGAACAGTCTCGCATGGCACCATGCCAGCAGCAGCCAACACAGGTATGCAAAGAGCTCCCCGCAAATCAAGCAAGAGCTAAAAACCCTGATCCCAAACAGCTCCCACCCTCGAGCAGCTGCTAATGCAATTCAACGAGCAGAGCAGACGCCAGGAGGAAGAGCGACGCCTCAGCGAGCAGCGCCAGGAGGAAGAGCGCCGACTCAACGAAATCCGTATCACCCAACTACTAGACGACCAACGAACGGAGATAGGGAACATCCAACGCACCTTCGAACGAGAGAAAGAGAAGATGCAGGAAGACCTTGACGCCCAGACGAAACTCTTCGAGGACCGTCTGGAAGCAATGCGTAGAACGGCGGAAGAGCTCGGCGCCTTCAACGGGACGGAAGACGGCGAAAACCAAGGGATGGACCAAGACGAGGAAGAACACTTCGAGGGCCCTGACCAGTATCTCCGCTCCCAGTCCCAACTGCGCCAGGACCAGTCATCCCCCACCCCCTCTAGTCGCTCTCAAGCGCAACGCCACCACCCGCACGCGGGCGACAATGCGGAGAGCAACGCCCCAGAAGAGGAGGACTCGGAAGCTACGGTGGACCACGTCGAGTACGACCACGAGGGTAGAGCGAAGTCGCTCTATATCGACCCGAGCACCGCTCCATCGATCCTGCGTGAAGCTAAGGTCGCCTTCAACGGAGTGGACCCAACTCAGCTAGGTGCTATGCTAGCCGAGCCGGGTATTCTCCTAGCGATCCAGATGAGGGGCGGAAATTCCTCTCTGGCCTCAAAAACCATTCCCTCTCTCCTTCGAGACGCCCTGACAAGCGAGGATCGCGACGCAGTCACAGACCGAATGTCAGTCATCCCCGCCCGGCCAAATCCAGCCCTCCTTTCCAACAATGGGCAGCCGACCCGACTGAAGCCTTTGTCCGCCCCCTGGCTCTGGTTTCTCCGAGGCACTCCAGCCTCCATTCGAGAGACCCTCATCAACCGCGGAGCGAATATTTACGGCGAACGCTCTGCCCTGATGGTCTTCGAGCCCAAGTCCATCCTTGATTACCGCGACGGCTTCTTAGGGTACCTCACTACAGGCGCGGCAGGGATCATCTGCCACAACGACCCGTTCATCCGCGCGCAACATGCCAACATGGTGCGCCAATGCATCGACTCCAGCGCAGCAGTCAACCATGTTATTGCCCGAATCCCTGCTTTCCAGGCAAACGGTGGTGCACGTCGGCGACGCAACTTCATCACCTCCATCACGCTGAAGGACGACTCGTTCATGGGCAGCACGGACCGCAAGGTCAAGGCCTACCGAGTCGAATGCACCCCTCCACCAGGCATATCCCTCGACGATCTCATCGACTTGAGGACAGCCATCAGGGAGGAGGTGGTCTTCACGGACCCACAGGGCTTCATCATCTACTCGCTAGAATGGAACTTCTTCTGTGCGGTATGCAAGGGCAACACACATCGCTCAAACTACTGTGTCTGGTTTGAATACCCCGGTTACGAAGGATGGGGCCCCACACTCGAGACTCGCTTTGGCGACAAGGACAAGCACTCCAGCCAAGAGAAGAGGGCTGAGCTGGAATCGTGGTCCCACGTTGCATTCAAGTCCCGGGGCTCGTATAGAGGGCGAGGCTCGTATAGAGGACGCGGGGCTCCCAGAGGCACTACACGGGGACGCGGAGGCTTTTCGAATACATACCACAGCCGCAGATGGTAACAAATGGTTGCCGAACTATCGTTAATGTATCCTCATTTTAATCAATATCAACACCCATCTCACACCTTGCTGTGCGACCGCCTCGGATTCATGCTGCGACTAACTGTAAGTGTTTTCATTTCCCTCATTTTCTTTGCCTCATTTTGGAGAGAACTAACAATAGCGTACCGAGAGGATGAATTTACAGCGGTAGGCGGTGGCTCGACTAACGAATAGGTAACCCTCTCGAGACAGGCGCACAAAGCTCCTGGCCCAGCCAAATCGGTAAGCAGGAATCCGAGCCGGCAGTCCCGGTAAGTCCACTCGCTACTGCTGGAAAGCAATGAGCGAGGGGTCAATCCTGCACACCTTTCACTGTCACACATACTAATCTACCAGACCAGCGGCAGGGACCGCTGGCCACCACTGACGGTTCTTTCGGTACAGGTTCGAACTTGACCTCCTCCGGAGGCGGGATCGCTCTCTCTGTCGAACGCCCCGTCAATGATGGTGGGAGGTTGTACGGTGACAGCGCCAGAAGGACAGCTCGAGCAGCATGTTCCCTGGCAGCCAACGACGCCAGTTGGATCGGTGCAAGCACCGACAGGGACGAGTCCCAGGGAGAAGACGCCATTCTACCCGCCAATGTCAGCGCATGCGCTAAAGACGAGGACGACGCCAGTCCTAGGAACGACGCCAGTTCCTCTCTCCCAGAAACTTCAAAGGGGAGAGCAGATCTCGCAAAAGATCTGGAAACACCACCACACGTGGCAGATACTACAAGACGGGACACCGGAATAGGTGATGATACGAGCACTCATCACTGCCTAGACTCCCCAAAGTTACGGAGTATAGCAATAGGAAATCGACGCACAACGATCGAAGAGATCAGTGAGGCTGAAGACGACAGTGCATTCTCAACCCAAGCCAATAGGCGCCAACCTCAAGGCAACGCTATACTAGAAGAGATTCATGATCAAACAGAAGAGGAGGCCGATACTGCACTATCAGACAACTCTGACCGGGACAGTGCCAGTGTCGATACCTCAGACAGTGAAGACGAAAGCACGTCAGACAAAAATAGCACAGACGACAACTGGGACACAGATAGCGAAAGCGAGAACACAGATAGCGAAAGCGAGGACATTCAAAGTGAATCGACGAGCCTAGACGAAGAATCGCCAGTGAGAACAGCGCAACTCAGAATGGCACAGAAAGTAGGCAGGGCACGACAAAAGCCAACCAAATGCAACACAGGACTGAGCACGCGCAAAATGAAGGCTACTCTCCGAATAGCAGCTCTGAACATTCGAGGGCACGGCGAACTGAATCGCACGAACAGTGCAAGTAAATGGTTCCATGTGAACCAGCTTGTGCGAGACAAACGGATTGCAATACTGGTAGTAGGCGAAGCTCACCTGAATGCAGAGTGGGAAGAAAAGATACACAATACCTTCTCAAGGAGGTTAGATGTTCATTACTCCGAGAACCCAGAGAGCGACCGAGCAAAAGGGATCGCCATAGTACTCAACAAGGATATTGTCAATACGGATAATATCGAGACATGGGAGGTGGTGCCGGGTGAGGCAATGCAACTACAACTGCAATGGCACCCAGAAACACCACTGAATATACTAGCCGTCTACGCTCCGGCGAGTAGCGCTAAAGCGAAGAAACGTTTCTGGACTAAAGTACGTAAATACTATGAAACTCACCTTGAGACACCGAAGCCAGACGTGATGGCTGGAGACCTTAACATGGTCGAAGAGGGAATAGACCGCCTACCACACAAAGAAGACGCAAAGGGAGTAACACAAGCTCTCGACAAAGTCAAACTCGCACTCAATCTAGTTGATGGCTGGAGAGCAACCTACCCAGATACGCTGAACTATACCTTCGGCCACAAGGAGAAGAAATCAAGGAAGGGTAAATTTAAACCTCAAAGCCAAGCACGCCTTGACCGAATCTACGTAACCAGGACTATGTTCGGACTCAGCAGAGACTGGAGAATAGAAGACTCGATGATTAACACCGACCATCTGATGGTGAGCGCCCAGTTATCGTGCGAGGAAGCCCCAATGATGGGGCGAGGGCGAAGGGTGATATCAGAAACAGTCCTCAAGGACTCAAAATTCATAGAATTTGCCGAGCAACAAGTAAAGGAAGCGCAAGATAAGATTCGGCGCTTGACAGAAACTCCCGAAAGGACATCGGAGGACAGTATTCAGTCCGCATTCACAACGCTGAAGGAAAATATCACAAAGAAAGCTCGCGAACGCGAGAAACAAATCAAGCCCAGACTGATTCGCCGAATTGAGGAACTTGAGAAGGAGTGTCGAACTATTCTCAACAATAAGACAATATCAGACGAACAAAAAGCAACGGAGACGGGACTCATTCGGAGAGAGATAGCTCAGGCAGGGAGAAATCTGCACGCAAAGAAGAGAGAGAACATCAACTTCAAATTGAGAATGATTGGCGAGACAATGCACAAAGGATGGACATACCTCGGCAAGAAAAGAAAACCACGTGACGTGATTCGAGTCCTCAAGACCGGAAGAATCAATGAGAATACCGGAGACCCAGTGTACGAGAAAAACTCCCAGAAGCAGGCGGAGCTAGTCCGCGATCATCACGACAAACTACAAGAGCTAGACATAGACCAAAGAGAGCTTGACAACGATAGAAATAAGAACATTGACACAGCTCTGAATCATGTTACAATGGTAGCAGACGAGGACGAACAAGGAATCCTAGGAGACCAGATACAGGAAGCAGAAATCATGAGGGTTATAAAGGCAGTCAGCAATGGGAAGGCGCCCGGGATCAACGGAATCCCATACGAACTCTGGAAGATCCTTCTCAGAAATGAACTAGCCAAAAAGGCAGCCGCAGCGAGAAACGGGACAAGCGAGGATAACATCCCAAGCATTGTGGATCTGCTCAAGGATGTGTACAACAACATACTCGATTGCGGTGTCGAGAAGGGCTCGCCCTTCACTCAAGGACTAATGTGTCCGATATACAAGAAGAACGACAAATCTGAAATTGCCAACTACCGCCCTATCACACTTCTGAACAGTGATTACAAGATCTACACAAAGATCCTGACTGTAAGGCTCGCAATGGTAGCGCCAAAACTTATCTCAAAAACGCAGGCAGGATTCGTACCCGGAAGGAACATCTTTGACCAGGTCAGACTCGCAAAAATCATCGCAGAATATGCGGAAGCAACAGAGACTAACGGTGTCATTATTGCACTCGACCAAGAGAAAGCCTACGATAGAATTGCACATGACTACCTATGGAAAGTGCTCGAGGAAGGGGAACTCGGAGCCCGCTTCATAAATGGCGTCAAGTCGCTATACGCGGAAGCCTATACCCAGGTACTAGTAAATGGATATATAAGTACACCATTCCAGGTCAGAAGAGGCGTACGGCAGGGCGATCCACTATCCTGTCTTCTCTTTGACCTCGCGATTGAACCTCTTTCAAACGCACTCAAAGCCTCAACTCTAAAGGGCTTCAGCATACCATTCCACCCAGAAATGGAACGACTGATTGCAACACTGTTTGCCGATGATACAACCACGTACCTCGATGAAGAAGACGACTTTGAAGTACTCCAGAAAGTGCTTGACGACTGGTGTAAAGCATCACGAGCCCGCTTCAACATAGCGAAGACAGAGGTCATACCAGTAGGAACGCCCGAATACCGAGACCTGGTCCTGGAGACCAGAAAGATCAATCCGGACTCGGAACCAATCCCAGGGGGGATTCGAATAGCCAGAGACGGACAAGCAATCCGAATACTAGGCGGCTGGATCGGTAACAACACACAAAGGGCGGCACCATGGACGCCAGTATTGGAGAGCATTGACGATCGCCTCGACTTCTGGGAAAAAGCACACCCAACGCTAGAGGGAAGACGACTTATAATACAAATGATAATAGGAGGCAAGACACAGTACCTCACGAAGGTACAAGGCATGCCCCGCGAAATCGTAGATAAACTGGAACGGCGAATCCGCAAGTTCCTGTGGACAGATAAACAATCACCCGTGAACCTACATATGATGCGAAAAGACAAAAGAGACGGGGGAAAGAAAATTCTCGACATCCTGGCGAGAAACGAAGCGATAACAGTCACATGGCTCCAGTCATACCTCAACTTCGGCGAAGACAGAGCCCTTTGGGCATATTTCGCGGATGCCATCATTGCACATCACGCCCCGGAGACGCCAGCAAAAAGTGAAGAATACACGCACTTGAACATGTATCTCCAATCCTTCCAAACTAGAACTTCAAGACTGTCCGAAGACCTGCGGGAGATGATCAAAACAGGC